>JAGDQO010002168.1:0-372267 GCA_018342035.1 Solanum appendiculatum | reverse complement strand
AAATCTAATAAATAAATATAATATAAAGTTCTTGATCCGAATAATTCACATCCTGATGCTGAAAGACTCTTTCTTAGCACCAAAGTAATCAAAGGAATAATTAGAAAAGCACTAATCCAACAGAAAAGTTAATGGGGAATCCATTTGATAAAATCTACTAGCTTTTGCTAGATATAATTATACTAAACCGTGACCTTAATAAAAAAACAAATAGATATAGGGTGTGTTCAGTGTGATCATATTTAATTGGTCAAAAAAAATTTTAAAATAAAAGAAAATAACTTCTTTAATAGAAGTAGAAAAACTAAGTTTAAATATAATATTTCATATTGATTATGTCATCCCGATCTTTTAATCCACCTCATTTTCACATCCACATGTTGTAGCCCCCATCCCAGACATTCCATACCTGCATCTTTTATAATATTTATTTAAATTATATATAAATAATTTTAAAATACTTTTTTTTACATGTATATCAAACACAAAAGTTAAATAAATTACTTTTTTTAAAAATATCTTCTTACTTTTTTGCTTTAAGAAATTCTAGGGAGCCAATAATGTGTAAGGCAGTTTGGGTCCCATCGCAAATTAATAAACTTTTAATCATATGCTACACTTTATTGTTACTAAACTATAGAATTTGCGTGAAATTTGCGTTCCAATATGAAAAGTAGATCGAGGAAAAAGACAAAAATATGTATATTTCATTATAGTTTTCATATTCGCTTAAACCTTAAGATCAAGTTAGCTCATTTTATGTCGATCAATATCACTTACTTCATGAGTAAGCTAATTTAGATATGTATTATTCTCTTTTTTTAATTTTTGTCATATTATTAAAATTGATAAACAATTTAAGAAATAAATAAGTATTTTAAAAACTCATTATAATAGTATGTGTTTTACTTTAAATATTGGTATATCAATATAAATAGCATTATTTAATTCTGCACATAATTTAAAAATGAAAAAAAGAAATTAATTTATAGTCTAAACAAATTTTAGATATTTGCATGGATATAAATCATTTCATTAAAATAAGAGAGAAATTTTAAAGTTAAGTTATTTATTATTATAGAAAAGTGATATACTTATTCTGGGACAAATTATATCACATAAATTAAAATAAAAAATTATATTTGTATTATTATAAAAAATAAAAAAATCAATAAATTTATAATTTAAAATGTATTATCATTTTTAGAACGCGTGGAAAGGAAAAAAGGCATCAAAGCTAAAAACCAAAAAAGTATAGCGCAAGGAAATTTGAGGCACCAAAAAAGTCCTTGAATAAAAAGTTACCAATGATGTTCTCTCATCGTACTACATTAACGGGTTGTTTGGTGTAATGGATAAAAAAAAATAATTCCGGGATAAGTTTTTAGTACCCCTCAATTCTTTGTTTGGTTACAAAGCATGGGATAACTTACCCGGGATTAATAATTATGACTGAGATAAGTTATCTCTACTTGTGGGTGGAATACTAATCCCGGGATAACTTATTCCGGGATAAAAATATAAAATAACAAAAGTACCCCCTTAAACCCTCTTTTAAAACAACCAAACTTTTTTTTTGTAGGATATTTTTGTAAATAAACAACTAATTCTTAGAAATTATACCATGCATATTTGACAAACCAAACAACCAATAAAAAATAATCTCAACATAACTAATCTCATCATAACTTATCCCAACATAATTTATTCCATCATAACTAATCCTAACATAACTTGTCTTCAAACCAAACGACCCCTATCTTTTATCGTAAAGCACAAAATATACTAATAAAATGTTGCTGTCCAGTCCCTCATTTTCTCCCTATAATTTTTTCATGTATAATTGTATTACTTTAAGACCACTATGGTCTGATGAACTCTAGTATTCAAAAAGATAAGGGACTATTTTGAACCTACTGTCCAAGCATAAGGACCATTTTAGTCATTTTCTCTACACTTTATGGTCTTCATTTTACTTAGAGAATCAGAAAAACCAGATAGAGAGAGAAAGTAGCAGAGTGAGAAACATAACAATGAGTTTTACAAAGGAGGAATCTAATATTTCCACAACTTCAGTTGAAGATGATCATATGAGGCAAGTTCATCTTAAAATTCAATTTCACAGTACTAGAAAAGGGGATCTTGATACCATTGAGTCCTATGTGAAAAAATTGAAATCCATAGCCAATTCTCTAGCAGAAATGGACAGTCCAATCTCAGATTCAGACATGGTGTTGCAACTTCTTGCTGGTTTGCCTACTCAATATTTGCCCCTCAAAAACACAATATCATCAAGGTGTCCTCTCCTCCATTTTGAAGAAGCTTGTTCCATGTTGTACATGCAGGAGGACATATTCTTACAGGTTCCAAATCTCTTCGGGAAATTACATTATATATTCAAAATTAAGACTATTTTTTATTGGTGATGTTCATTTTTTTTAAAAAAAATTGAATTGGAAGTTTGAATAACCAACCCAAACTTAAGCTAATTGCAGGATCACGAGGAGCAATTCACAGCTGATTCTGGTGCTGGTGCAGAGCAATCGTCTGGTTTTTGTACAGCAGATACGTTCAATGCTGTAATTGATACATTGAGTATTGTCGTTACTGCAGTTGGTACAGTGGGTACTGTCTGCGCTGCAATTGGTACATTGGGTACTGTCGCTGGTGCAGTTGGTACTGTGAGTGCATCCAGGATGATTGTAGTTGGTGCAATAACTGCTGTGGCTGGCTGGAAAATTTGGCAAACTCTCCCTCGCAAGTAGTTAATCGAGTTGATTTCTTGTATGCTCACAAATGAATTGCTAGTTCTGTTTAAAGTTTGTCGTGAGAAGTATGATATGCAACATGATGTGTGGTTGAAGTTCTACTTAAACTTTCCTTTGTGTTTTGCAATATTTTGATTTTCCTTTTGATGTGTGTATGGTATGGAGGTATATTTTTTGGTAAAGGATCAATTACTCCTCATAAGAGACTCATATTAGTTGAAGAGAATAGTCCTAATTTGATGTCTTGATCAAACTTCGATTTACATGCATTCACACAAACATAGGTAAGAAAGTGTAAATAATACAAGAAGGGAATATAAGTCGAGAAAAGCTATAATTGTGTTGATGTTGTCATTGAAATCAAGAGAAAATGAACCAAATGACCTTTAATGTACGAGTAATGCTTTATTTTGGTTCTTAATATATTTACTTGATTAAAATGATATTTAATGTATAACAAAAATGTGTTCATTTTGGTCATTTACTCTAAACCTATCAAATTTATAAAAGATGTTAAATTTAACTGGGACCTCACGTGGCTAATAGAATTCACCATTATTGTCTTCCTTGTTAGCTCCAAAGAAAAACTACATGAATTCTAACACTATTATCTCTATTTTCTCTAACAAAATTTACTACTTTCTCTTGTTTAAACAGAAATATTTGTTATACATTAATGACAATTTCAATTAAGTGAAATATATCAAAGCCCAAAACAAATAACTTTGTTATACATTGAAGACTATTTCAATCAAATGAAATATATTAAGGACCAAAATAAATCATTACCCATCTATTAAAGATCATTTTTCTATAGAAATTAAATCGACAAACCAGAAGGGAGAAAAGAAAAAGCAATTTTTATTTCCAAAAACCAAAAAAGTTGATATTCTCAACACACATTTCTTGACTCACTTTGCACTATGCCTGTCTACTTATTATATCCACTAATAAAGTTGATCCTTATAAAAAAGAAAACAATAATGTGTCATCTCTCATCGTACTACTTTAGATCTTTAATTGTAAAGCAAAAGCTAGTATATTAATAAAAGTTTGTCGTCCAGTTCCATTGTTTTTTAAAAAAAATAAATTAAAGGTATATTTTATTAAATTATTTTTTAATAATATATTAAAACTCTAACTTGTATTTGAATATATAATATGAAGTTATGATTTTAAATTAGTATTTGAATATGCGATTTGAGATAATATTCAAATTTTAAATTCTACAAAAAAAATATACAATTTAGAAATTTCAAATCACGATTTTAATTTTTTTTAAATGTAAAACTTTACGCATGAGTTTATATTTCTTTAAAATACCTATTATTTTAAATTTTACGAAAACATGTTCGACGTAAGAAAATTGTTTGTCTCATGTAAAAACATTGTTGTTGGGAGGCCAAAAGTGCTTTTTTGAGAAAAAAAACTTTTTAAATTTTTTTAAAAGCATTTGGCACATCCTTTACTTTTAAATGGAAGCAAAAATAGTTTTTCTTGCTATTGGGAAGAAGCTAAATATTTTTGCTTAAAAATTATCTTTTTAGAGACTAAAATATCCCTTTCACTATATATATATATATATATCCCTATTAATTAATTAACATATCTCATAGGTTCGATTAATTTTCATTCAACAACTTTATTTTTATATAATAATTTAATTTTTTTTTACGTTTATATATTATTATTTTATATATTATTTTACATATTGTTTTATAGAATAAGAAATAAAGCTAACAACAATATTTTTGCTGGATTAAAAAAGAATGAAAATTTATGTAGAATGATTTTTAATTTGTGGAATGGTTTTTAAATTTAGAACCCGTTTGGCGTTGCTGTTGAGAGGCCAAAAGTGTTTTTTTTTATGAAAAAAGTTTTTTTTAAAAAAAATAAGTGTATGGCAAATCCTTAAAACTGCTTTTAAATAGAAGCATAAGCAGTTTTTCTGCTGTTGGGAAGAGCTAAAAATTTCTGCTTCTTAAAAAAAAGCAAAAGCAGAAAATTATTTTTTGAAGACTAAAATATATCTTTCATATATACATATTTGCCAATATATCCCTTATTAATTAATTAGCATATCTCATAAGTTTGCTTATGTTTCATTCAAGAATTTTATTTTTTATTTTTTTATTTTATGTCTATATATTATTATTTATATTTTATATTTTACATATTATTTTACGTATTATTTTACAGAATTAGAAATAAAGGTAATAACAATATTTTTGTAGGATTAAAAATATGAAGGACTTTATTTTTTTTTTGTGGTGAATTTTTCGTTTAGAGTGGTTTAATTTATGAAATGGTTTTAAATTTATTTTGCTTAAATTTTTAATTATATTTAAATTATTATATTAATATTTTATTTATTTATTTATTTATGAATAATATTGAATGAAAAGTTGAATCTGTACATTTTAATTTAATTAAAATTTTTATAATAGATATTTAAAATAGTTTATCTCTATAAAATAATATCAATATTAAAAGTACATTGATACTTACCCTTTTTCGTAATTTGACTCTCAAAAACACTTTTTAAAAAAGATTAGCCAAACACAATTAGCTTATCAAAATCACTTTTCAAATGAATTTGCCAAACACAAATTGTTTTTTTTTTTTCAAAAAACACTTTTTTAAAAAATCATTTTGAAAAAGTGTTAATAGAAATTAACAATTTTTAGCAGCAATACCAAAAAGCTCTTATTTTGCTTGATATTTTTAATTATATTTAAATCATCATGGTTTCTTAATTTGACTCTCAAAAGGACTTTTTAAAAAAGATTAGTCAAACGCAATTTGTTTAAAAAAAACCTTTTTTCAAATGAATTAGTCAAAAACAAATTATTATTTTTCAAAGTTATTTTTAAAAAGTGCTTCTAAAAATAATTCTAAAAATAAGCAATTTTGAGTAGAAATGCCAAAGAGACTCTAAATCATAAAATTGATAAATATATATACCCCTTTGCGTTATTATATATTTCATAAGTTTTAATTTATGTAACAAAATACTTCCCTTATCACACCATCCACAATACCAATTGGAAAGATAGCCAGAGAAAGTTCACTCCAAAGTGTTGAGAACTAAATATGAAAACTGCTAACAACAATCCTGAAAATACTTCCCTTATTACACCATCCACTTCTTCAATGGGTTCAAATGATGAAAGGATTATTATAGCTCAACAACTCAAAATGCAATTTCACGGCACCAGAAAAGGGGATCTCGAAACCATAGATTCATATGTGAAAAAATTGAAATCTACAGCTGATTCTCTAACAGCAATCGGCAATCCGATTTCAGATCCAGATTTGGTTTTGCAGCTTCTAGCTGGTTTGCCTCCTTCTCAATACTTGCTCCTCAAAAATACAATTTCGTCTCAATTACCTCTTCCAAATTTCTCAGACGCTTGTTCCATGCTTTACGAATACGAGAAAACAATATCAACGCTTCCTCCGACGACGACTCCTGGTGTGGCTGCAGAAAATAGTCATACTTGTAAGAGTACTGTGGAGATGATTCATGACATAGCAAGTTCAGTAACAACTGTAGCTTCAATGGCACAAAAATTTTGGAATGTGATTGGACCCTGGTCTGGTAGTAGTTCTTCAGGAACACCGGCAAAGGCAACTCCAGGCCCAGGAAATAAGAATAAAGGATCTAGAGGAAGAGGAAGGGGAAACAACAACAGAGGCAGAGGCAGAGGCAGAGGAGGCTCTTCTTCTTGCAATTCTGCTCCAAAGTAGTACTAGTAATTATTTGATCAAATTTTAGTGTTAACCGGGTTCTTTTAACTTGATCTTAGATGATATTTATGTTATTTTAATTTTGAATATTTACAAATAGACACTTAAATAGTTCAATATATTTCACGCGAATTGTTATATAAGATAAGTGTGTCTATTTGTTCAATTTTATATAAGTTTAAGTGATGATTTGTGTATCCTCAAAATTAGATCATAGATGTCCGTTGAAGCCGAGTTAAAAAATATATTTATGTATTGTGCCGTGTACTTATAGGTTATCGTTGTTCATGCTGTATATTTTATGTTTTGAGTAGTGGATTTTCTGATTTCCAGTTTTATGTAATCAAAAGATTGAACTGGTTTCTAATTTACTTATTATAGTAAAGATCATGTGCTACAACCAGGGATTTAGTTTGGAATTGTCAATTATTATTGTATATTAACTTGAAGTTGTTGCAAAAATAATTAAAATAGAATAGATTGTGACCCTCCTAGATTTATCGAGTTTCATTATATGTATATTTAAAATAAAATAAAAATAATTGAGACGGCTCGAAAAAATCCAACTTTAATTATATGCAATAAATTAAATATAATAAAAAGTTCTTAAAATAACTGATGGATCCGAATCATTCACATCCTGATGTCCTATGTATATCTTAGCACCAAAGTAATCAAAGGAATAATGAGGAAAAAAGTTAATGGGGGAATCGATTTGATCAATTAGATTTACAATATAATTATACTAAAGCTTGACTTTAGTAGAAAAACAAATAGATATAGGGTGCGTACAAGTTATTTAAAAATGAAAACAAATAACTTCTTTCATAAAAATAGAAAAAATAAGTTTACACGTGATATTTTATTGATTATGTACTTCAGACTCATCAATCCACCATATTTTCACATCCAATAATTGTAGCTCCCATTCCATACCCGCATCTCTCATAATATTTATCTAGATTGTATATAAATAAATTTGAGATACTATTTTTTACATATATATCAAACACAAAAGCTAAATAAATTATTTTCTTAAAAAAGTTATTTTCATTAAAATATGTTCCTCTGTATCGAACATGATCACAGTAGCAATTTTTTTTGCTTTAGGAAATTGTACGGAGCCAATAATATGTCCCATCAGAAATTAATAAATTTTTTATCATATGCAACAATTTATCGTTACTAAACTATAGAAGTTGCGTGGAATTTGCTTCCAATATGAAAAGTAGATCGAGGAAAAAGACAAAAATATGTCTATTTCATTAAACCTTTCATATTTCCTCCGACCTAAAGACCAAGTGAGTTCATTTTCTGTCGATCAATATGACTTACTTCATGAGTAAGCTAATTCAGATCAGGCTGCGTATCGGTCAGTTCGGTTCCGTTTTGAAGTTTATCGATTTGACTTATTGGTTATCGATTTGTAGAGATGCTAAACCGTTAAAGAACCATTAATATATTGGCTTATCGGTTATTGGTTATTGATCGTTATCGGTTTAACCGTTAAGATTTGACACAAAAAAAAAGTCATTAAAAATCACTTAGAAATAAGATGACTAACCAAATGAACCATGCATATGAGTTCACAAATTACATCTGGCTAAAAAGCAAACACTTTAACATTGTAGAATATCCAAGAATTTGAGACAACTAGAAATAAAAGTAGGAAACTAAACTCTAAGTCAAGGACTTTATATACAAAATGATATAAATATAATTATTTAATTTACTATCGGATTATTGGTTAACCCATTAAGAAAAAACCTCAAACCGTTAAGAACCGATAACCCGATAACAAAAAAAATCAAAACCGTTATCAAAACCTCTAAACCAATAACCCATTACTGATAGACCAATAACTTTTTTTCGGTTCGATTTTGAACAGCCCTAATTCAGATACATGTTTTTTTAAAAAATTTATGTCATATTATTTGAATAATTGGTAAGGACTTAAAGAAATAACTAACACTTTGAAAACTTGTTGTGATACTATTATGTGTCTTATTTTAAATCTTACTATCTCAATATATATAGCATTATTTAATTTGATATAAAATTTTAAAAATTAAAAATTATTTTTAGATATTTGTGTGAGTATAAATTATTTATTAGGATAAAAGAGAAATTTTGAAGTTAAATTATTTATTAGGAGTATTATAGAAAAGTAATATATTTTTTTGGGACAGATTAAAAGAGAAATATATCACATATAGAAAAAGTATACTATTTCTATTATTATGAAAATAAAAAATCAATAAATTTACAATTAAAAATGTATTATCATTTTTAGAATGGATGGAATAAAAAAAGCATCGCTTAAATTAAAAACCAAAAAAGTATAAAAATTTGAGGCACCATAAAGTTGATATTCTCAATACACTTCTTGACTTCACCCACCAAAAAAGTTGTTAAATAAAAAGTAACCAATAATGTTCTCTCTGTTATAAACATAATAGTGTTATAGTGAATGCCTACTGTGTGGAGTCCTTTTAAGGTATGATTAGGAATTCTACTTGGGGACCAAGTCAATTTTCCCCTAGAAGGGTTCTCTTCATTGTAAAACACATCTGTGAATTCTTAAATATCAATAAGAAGTCTTCTCTCTTCTCCCTACTTTATTCTTCTTCTTGTTCTATAAAATTTCATAACACGTTATCAGCACGAGACTCTACCATATTGAACAAATACATTGAAATAGATCAATGTTACAAATTGTGGAGTCACGAAGAAAGCAAGAGATGTCAGAGCAAATATCCTGACAACAATCTATGGTTTAAGAAGGGAAAAATAAAATAGTTTTGATGTTGTCCCAAATTCTTATATTTGTGGCAAGTAAATTGTAAAATTGTCCAGAAGACAATTATCCTAAAGAGAAACAGAGAGATGACCAATAGAAGTTATATAGTTTGAGCTTTGTGTTTTTTTAATTTAATATTTTTATCAATACTTGCTAAATTACTATGTATACATATAAGTATTTAATAGCTATTTTATTGCACTTTGTTAGTATGTTATATTATTGATTGAGGGTAAGACGATAGATTTATGTCCAATCACATCACGAAGGTAAGACGATGGATTCATGTCCAATCGCATCAATTAGAGGGTAAGACATTGGGTTAAAGTCCAGGTGCACCGTGATGATATAATAATGACTAAGGCAAAATAATGTGTTTTTGATGAAAATTAGTCATGAAACCTATTCCATTGAAACCGCTTTGGTCGTCGGGCATAATATGTCTGAAAGAAGACAAGTGGTTGAATAATGCATATGAACATGGAATGAGGTACTAAAGCTAACATAATTTGATATGCTCAAATTATTGTGTTCCATTCATGAATAATGAGAACTTTTGATAAATGTTACATATACAGATCTATTTACTAAAAGTGAATGTGATAGCGGTGCATAATATGTCTGAAAAAGATAGGTGATTAAATAATGCACATGAATATGGAATGAGGAACTAAGTTATCAAAATTTGATGTAACTTAGATGATTGTGTTCCATTCATGAAGAATGAGAACTTTTGATAAACGCTAAAAATATAGATCCATTCTATGAAATGAATGAGGTGTAAGACCATCATGCTAGGTGTGAAAAAGGTCGTGACATTGGTCATGCAATTAAGGCACATTCTATAGTAAATCAGAAGTTTACTAATTTCAATACTCAGGTCGTGACATTGGTCATGCAATTAAGACACCTATATATCTTTAAAATACACAATTAAATAGTGCATGAGGGTATAAGGTTCTGCCCAAAATTTGGGATTGTTACAGCAATTTCAGTCAAAGTTTGGATATATTTCAAACCCTTTTCCCTAACAATTTTGGAATAATTAAATTCTGAATAATTAATCTCGAGATAACGTGTTCACCAATCAAATGAACTCTTTGTGTTTACAATTTTGATGTTAATTCTAAAATATTCAAATTTATAAAATAAAATTTACAGTAAAGTACTTTAATTCTATATGTTTGACATCTTTAGAGTACTTATCGTTCTTGGAGAAGAATACTGCTGCGGTATTATCACAGTAAATTTTCAGCGACTTGGTAATGGGTGTCGACAACCCGAAGCCCTGAAATGAAATTCCGCAGCCATAATGTATGAATTGTGGCTTCATAACATACCACAAATTCTACTTCCATTGTAGATGTAGCAATGACAGATTGTTTAGCACTCTTCCATGATATTGTTCCTTCAGCTAATAGGAACAAGTATCCAAATGTGGACTTTCTAGTGTCAACACATCCAGCAAAATCTGAATCCGAGTATACAGTAACTTCTAAGTGATTGGATCTTCTATACATGAGCATGTAATCCTTCGTTCCTTTCAGGTACCTCAAGCCTTTCTTTGCAGCTTTTCAGTGATCAATTCTAGGGTTACTTTGATATATTCCTAGCATTTCGACCGCAAAATTAATATCCGATCTTGTGCAAGTTTGAACATACATCAAACTTCCAACAATAGAAGAGTAAGGAATTGATTCCATTTCCTTTCATTCTACATCATTCTTTGGGCATTGTATGAGATTAAATTTGTCCTTATTTTAAATAGGAACAATTTCTGCTGAACAATTGTTCATGTTAAATCTCTCTAGAATTCTTTCGGTATAGCCTTTTTGATACAGTCCCAATAATTATTGTGATCTATCACAAAATATTTCTATTCCTATCACATAGGATGCATCACCCATATCTTTCATTTCAAAGTTCATAGAGAGAAAGTCTTTCGTCTCACGCAATATGCCTAAATCATTGGCAGCAAGTAAAATATCATTAACGTACAAGACTAAAAATATAAACTTACTCCCACTGATCTTTTGGTATATACACTGATCAACGGTAATCTCCTTAAATCTAAAAGATGTTATGATATCATTAAACTTTATATACCATTGTCGTGAGGCTTGTTTGAGTCCATTTATTGATTTCTTTAGCTTACACATCATTTGATATTTTCCTTTAATTTTGAAATCCTCTGGTTGGTCCTTATAAACTTCCTTCTCTAGGTCTCAATTAAGAAAGACATTCTTCACATCTATTTGGTGTAACTCTAAATCATAATGAGCCACCAAAGGCAAAACAATTCTTAATGAGTCTTTCTTTGAGATCGGTGAAAAGGTCTGTTTATAATCAATGCCTCATTTTTTAATATAACCCTTGTCAACAAGTCTAGCTTTATATCGTTCAATATTACCATTTGAATCGCGTTTGGTCTTGAAGACCCATTTACACCCGATTCTTTTAAAATTTTCTGGCAATTGAACGAGATCCCAGACTTTATTGTATTTCATGGATTTAAACTCTTCTTTCATGGCATCAATTCATTTATCAAACTCAGTACTTTCTATGACCTGTGAAAATGAAACTGAATCTTTTTCAAGCCCAATATCAAAATTTGACTCTTGCAAATAAATCACATAATAATCTGAAATGGCTGATTTTCTTTCTCTTTGAGATTTTTTTAATGGCTGTTTGTGGTTCATTTGCGTCAGATACTTGTGAGTTAGTTCCTTCTTGAAATGCTTCATCCAAATGTTGTTCAACATTATTAAAGTGTTCATCAACAAGAGGAACAAGCGGAAGTCAATGTATTCATGGGCAATGGAATATTTACCCTTACCTCATTAATTTTCACAATTTTTCGTTCAACGCTCTAACTAACTTCACCATTCTCAATGAATTTTGCATTACCGGTTTCAACAATTCTCAAACTATGATTTAGACAGTAAAATATATACCCTTTAGATTTCTCTAGATAGCCAATAAGGTAACCACTTACTATTCGAGAATCTAATTTCTTTTCATGTGAATTATAAATTCTAGCTTTTGTTGGACAACCCCAAACATGCATGTGTCTTAAACTAGGCTTCCTTCCAATCAACAATTCAAAAGGGTCTTTGGAACTGCCTTACTAGGAATTCAGTTCAATAAATATACATCGGTTTTAAGAGAATACATCAACAATAATTTGGATAATGAGGAATTACTCATCATACTCCTAACCATACTCATAAGTGTTCGATTACGCTTTTCTGCAACACCATTTTGTTGAGGTGTTCCTGGCATAGTATACTGTGCACATATGCCATGTTCTTGGAGGAACTTTGCAAATGGACCTAGACATTGTCCTGATTCGTTATACTTTCCATAATATTCACCACCTCTATCTGACCTAATGATTTTCACTTTCCTATACAATTGTCTTTTAAACTCACTAACGTACACTATGAGAGCGTTTGTTGCTTGAGATTTTTTTTTCAACAAATAGATAAATTCATAATGTGAAAAATCATCGATAAAGGTGATAAAATATTTTTCTCCACCAAAAGATGGAACATCAAAGGGTCCGCAAATATCAATGTGTATAATTTCGAAACTGAGTGCTCCTTGTGACACCTCTCTTAGTATGCTTGGCTTGATTTGCTTTCCTTTAATGCAATCCAAACATATATCAAGATCAGTAAAATTCAGATTCGGAAGAATCTCATTCTTTATTAATCTTTGTAATCTTTCTTTGGATACGTTACCCAAATGTCTGTGCCACAAATAAGCAGATTTTTTATTCAGTGAACTGCGTTTAATTTCAACATTTTGATGAATAACAAGAAGGGATTTAAAAAAAATATTATCGAGTTTCAATCTATATAAACCATCCATAAGAACACCATAACCATAAAAACAGTATTCTTATATAAATTGAAATATCCATGTCCAAACTTAAAATCAAATCCAGAAACATTAAGTATTAAAAGAGAAATCAAATTTCTAGAAACTGAAGGAACATAAAGAGTCTGTAATAGATCAAGGTGATGTCCAGTCTCCAAGATCAACCGATAAGTCTCTATGCCTTCAATTTTAGCCTTCATACGATTTCCCATGAACAAGAAATCCTTACTTGGATTTATGGTTTGGATCGTAGTGAATCCCTACAACATAGTGGATACATGAGTAGTTTCACCAGAATCAAGCCACCAAGTATTATTAGGAACTTCTACTAAATTTGATTCGAAACATACAAAAGCACTAAATGTACCTTTCTTTTCAAACCAAGCTTTACGTTTCTGAAAATCTTTCTGATAGTGTCCTTCATTTCTACAGAAATGACACACATCAGCCTTGAGTTCCATATGAGCATCATGTGAAACTTTAGCATGGGCTTTCTTCTTCTTAAACTTGTTGGCCTTCACTTTAAGTCCTTCACTAGCTCCTTGACCCATGAGGTTAATGGAATGACCTCCTTGTTTCTTAAGTCTTGACTCTTCTTGAGTAAGCATACTGGAAAATTCACTAACATCTCACTTATCCTTAATAGTATTATAGTTAATTTGGAATGGTTCATACTCAAGAGGCAATGAGTTCAGAATAAACTGAACCAAGAAGGTGTCATATACTTTCATCCCCGAGGTCCAAAGTCTTGTTGCAATGTTATTCATCTCGATGATATCATTTTGCATACTACGCGACCCATCAAACTTCATGGTCGTGAGTTCATCCATTAGTGTACCAGCGAGAGACTTATCAGCAGAACGAAAATGTTCTTCCACAAACTTCAGGTATTCCTGGCACTTTCTGTTTGTGGAATAGTACTCTTAATGTTGTTAGCAACAATCATACACATGAACATAAGACTCAATCTATTAGAGCGCTCCCATGATTTATGAAAAGACTTCGCATCCTCATTGCTCTTATCAGTAATGGCAGTAGGTTTGTCATTCAGCAGAGCCAAGTCAAGATCCATCACACCTAAGTGGAACTGGACTTGTTCATGCCATTCAGAGAAGTTCGATCCATTGAACACAGTAATAGATGAAGCATGCGAATGAAGAGGAATAACTGCAAAATAGATATACATGCTCACAAATAAGAAACTAATGTGAATTTAGTAAAACGATAAAAGTATATCGTAATTCTCCTTAGGGTAGATACTACGACACACTATCATAATTTAAATGTCATTTTTGTCTTTAATAGGCAATTAAATATTTTTAATCAAATATATGCAACATCTTTGGATAACAATATACGTTTGACTAAAAATATTAATTTACCTAATAATGTTCACTATTCGTAGAATGATAGATTCACCTTTGGGTAAATTCTTAAGTTCTAGCAATAGTGAAAGTCAATTTATCTATTTATTTTCAATATAGGCATTTTATTAATTTTCATAGATAAATAACAATTTTATGAATGCATATGTTTTTTAACCATACTAGTTTGGCCACTTTGGTGATTAACAAACTATATGAATACAAATGCACACGTAACATCATAAAAATATTTCTGCATGTGAATAATTTTATACATTTTAGTTTGGCCACTTTGGTGACTAACAAACTATAAAAAAAAATTAGGCCTCCAAAATAAAGCTAGTTACATACCCTATCAATTAGTCAAGCAATTAATTAAGATTTTACTCAATTCATCCTTAGGGAGAGGCAATTATTGCTGAATTTTATAGGGGTGATGGGCAGTGACTACTCTTTATCACTTTACCAAGGCTGATGCGGAAGATATACGAATATTATCCGTTCAAACAATCCAGGCTCTGATGCCACATGTAAGATTTAGATACTGATGGGGAAGACATCATCAAAGAGAGAAGCGGAAGCGTTAGTCGTAAATTGGTCTCTACCTCCTTGGGCTAGCCTTACGTTACTACAATCGTCAGCGATGGAAATAAAGTAGAGAATATGTGGTAACCCTAATGGGTGGAGGGGGGATCAATTTATTGAGGTTGTAACTTAATCCGGTACGTCCGTCAAGTAACCGATGTACGAACGATATATATTCTTCATTAATTATTATTTATGGTATTACTTGGGTCACAAGTAACTTGGACCACAAGTAAACTTGGGTCATAAGTAAGAATTATTCTTACATATAATTCATAATTATATAAGGTCTCTTGTTATAATTTGGTGTTAGGCTATTAATATTATTGCGACGTTATTGGCACAGGTTCAAAAACATGTAAAAGTAAGAAAGGCAATCCAAACAAATGTCTAAATTCTTATTAACTAGAACTAGTTCTTAGTTTTATAAATAATAATAATACTATGTGAAGTTAAACAATTAGTGCCTTTTGAGAATATAAACAAAAAACAAGTAGTATATAAGAATAAAAAAAAGGCAATCCTAAATTAATAATATTTTTGTGCATGTGTGTAAATATTTAAGGCCACTTGTTATAATTTTATGTTAGACTACTAATTTTATAGGAATAATCGAAAGGATAGCCCTTAAATTTTTGTTCTTAGGGTGTACCATATCACAACATGCCATCAACCGTCAATGCCAAAAAAATAAAGGAATTGAAAGAAAAAAAATATTCGTGTAATCTTATTCCATAAAACTAGCACAGACATTGTATTATCGAATAAGCACACACAAGACTACTAGTTATATAAATAAAATCTAAAATTGCAAGCAAAATTTCAGAGTTCTTGAGAAGCAAACAGTAATACCAAGAATATTTTGAATATACAAATTAATAAACAAAGTACTTGTAAAAAGTTTTTTTGTAATAAACAAAGTACTTGTAAAAAGTTTTTTTGAAAACTTACTTGTTCAAAAGGAAAAAAAAAATTCAACACCCGTTTGAAATAGAGAAGGTAGACACTGATAATGGAGAGAGGGTAATGATGTTTGCTGATAATGGAGACAATGGGAGAGAGGGGCAACGTTAGAGAGAGAAAATAACGATGTTAAACTTTACGGGGAAATAAATTAGCGTTATAAGAAGAGTTTGAAGAGAAATAAGACTCCCTCATAGATTTAAATGAATCAGATGCTTTCATACCCATTAAGACTCATTAAGTGATTCTTTTTTTTAAAAATAAAATAAACGCACTTAATGGCTCAATGTCTGAACCATTCAGATTTAGACCTCCATTAAGTGCAAACAAATGAGGCCTTAGTCCTTTTCTTTAGATGTGTTTGTGGTTTAAGTAATTGGATCTTCGGTTTCTGTATTCAAAGTTTGAGATGCCATCCAGTATTCTTTCCATTTCAATTTCTTTGTCTAACTTATTTTTTTAATCGGTTTTAAAAAGAAAGGAAATGGGTATTTTTGTCCCTTTTCTGTAAAAAAAAAATGTCTATTTTCCATTTTAGCAGCTCTGTATCGAGTTAAAATGGGAGTTAGGACCAAAAAATTGAAACTAAAGAGAATACTAAGTATTTTGAGATGCCGTGCAATATGACATGTAAAATTAGGAGGTGTTTGAGTATGATTTTTTTTTTTCAGAGTTCCACTCAAAATTTAACTTGAAGTTAAATTTCAGAATTTTCAAGTATTTGAAATACAATTAAATTTATTTATTTATTTCACTCCAAGTAACTCATAGAAAGTTAAAAACAACTCTAATTTGTATTTATTATCGAACATAACTCCAATTTTCAAGTATCATTATTCCACTTCAAAAACAAAAACTATAATTTAAATTTTTTTACAATAAAACATGATCAAACACTCATTTAAAGTTCTACAAAGACTTCCTTTCGTTTTTCTCTTTTGGGGGTTTAAGTTTCACTTTTCATTTCAATATTCTTATACATATATGAAGTGGCTTAAATAATTAGATCTTGATTGGTTTAGATGTTAGTTAATATGTTGAATAACGATTTACTGATAGCCGGAAATCCTCATGAAATAGATTAATTTCCTTCGTTTACAATTTAAATATCTTCTTGGAGATGCAAAAGTATTTTCTTTATAAATCCTAGTCGTCAAATTATAGTAATTATTTTTTGGGAAAAAGGTTCGAAATATATTTGAACTTTGACCGGAATTGCTGTAACAATCTCAAACTTTCGGCAGGACCTATTACACTCTGCACTATTTAATAGTGTATTTTAAAGATATATAGGTGTTCACGTGGACATCATAAATATTGCATCATTATAAATAGTAACTTGTCCAGCTGGGCACTTATATATCTTTAAAATACACTATTAAATAGTGCAGGAGAGTAATAGGTCCTACCCAAAGTTTGAGATTGTTGCAGCAATGTCGATCAAAGTTCGAATATATTTCAGACATTTTTCCCAATTATTTTTTAATATATTTTTCAATGATTGTAATGATATATTTATATGTGTTATTTAGGAAATAGGAAGAAGACAAGTTAATACACTAACGAACTAATTAATATTTTTTATATTGTTAATACTGTTAATTAACAATATTATCCCTTTTACCACAATATATAATCTTCAATAATTTTTCATACTTCTCCTTTTGCGTTAATTAGAAGACTTTCAAAGTCTTCTTTTTCTATTTTTGTGAGAAACATCAATACAATTGTTTAGCAAAGTTGGTGCTTGGTGGGGACTAAACTTGATCAAATTCATTCCCTTTCACTTGGGTAAGGTTATTCTTTTGATTGCTTCTGTGTTAAGATAATTCCTGCCTGTCTTTTTCGTCATTTATATAATGTAGGTAACAAAAAGGTTCTAAGGTGAATTGGATCTTTAATCATGCTTTTATATGTATTAAAATTATTTTTATTATTAATATCATAAATTTTCATGTATTAGTAATACACACCTCAATACACAATAGAGTGTATAACTTATACATAAGCTGAAAAAGTATACCAAACAAGGTAATATTAATACACAAAACTAATGCATACATTATTTCTTCTAAAAGTACTCGTTCGTTTGTTGGTTAACTAGAGTTAGGCATTTTATAATGCATATATATTAGTTATGCAAGAGTATAATTATGTAGGATTTCGTTGTTCATATATTACTTATTTCTTCTTCTTTTTATTTATCTAAATAATATATAAGTTATTTTTTCATAACTTATACATGTATTAACTATGTGAAATTGTAAGCTGATAATCACACGCCGTACTTGATATGCTAAATTTAATACATAATAACTACAATAATACTCTCTCCGTTCACTTTTACTTGTCACATTTAGACTGTCACACTCATTAACAAAACAATGATTAACATGACTATTTTATCATACCGTCCTTCTTAATTGATTACTTCCTATATTCCATATTAATCGAATTTGTGAGTCCAATGTACACTTATTAAGAAAAAACATTCAAGGACATAATTTAAACTATAATTTTCACTATTGTCCTTTGTGAAATCATAAATATAACTTGTAACTATTGCAATTAATTTCCTAGAAAATATCAAACTTCATTAAAGGAAATGACAAATATGGAAAAAAGATTCAAACATCTATTTTAAACTTTGAACAATTTAATTATTTTGAACAATGAAAAAAAGCCCAAAAATTCAATTAATATTGAATAGAGAGAGTATTAGGTCTTAAAAATTAATTTGAGGAATAAATAATTAACGTTAAGGGTAAAATATAAAATGTATTTTCTTGATATATTAAAAATGATAAATAAAAATAGTTATTTATTTTTGTAATAATAAATAAATAAAAATGAATAGAAAAAAAGTTAAATATAATATTAATTATACTCATTTTAATAATAAATAGCTCACTTTCTAACCAACAACCGAACGACCCACCTTCTTGGCTATTCTTGAGCAGGTTCTTTGAAAGTGTAATTGGAAATATTCGTAACTTACTTGTAAAGTTTCAATGTTGTTGAAAAAGACCAAAGTCTAGGGAAAGTATTTTGATTTGATATTCATTTTAGTTGACGTTACAATGCTATTGAAAAGTACCACCATATGTTCATTGGTGCGAGTTAATATTAGCACAGAAAATCTAATTCCTACTGTTGTAAAAATATTTGAATATTAGCATAGAAAATCTACATGTTTATTAATTATTGTTTGAAAATTTAGTCTTGGTCCACTAGATGATTTATTTATTACTCCATTTGTTTCTATTTACATATCGTTCTTACTAAAAATACGTGTTTCTAAATATTTGTCATTTCACAAAATTAATACATAAATGACATTATTCTTCACATTTTACCCTGGAGAGTTATTAGCCTTAAACATATAAATTTGACCAACATAGGTCATGTTCATTGATCAATTTAATTATTCAAAATAAATTAATTCATGTTCATTTATTGAAAATTTGAGTTCAAAAAAACATTAAAAAGAGTACAATGATAAACTTACCTAGTTTTTAAAGGGCATGAAATATAAAATGACAACAATTAAATAGGAACGAATAGAGTACTCATCGGTCTCAATTTATATGACACATTTTTTAAAGGTAATTCCAAAATTTTACTCCTTTTGTTCATGGGCCTCTTTTTCACCGAAAAGATGGGAGTTTCTATATGAGGTTTCACTGCCTGATCTGATGCGTGATATTTATGGATCGAAGATATTTTCATCCTCGTAATTGTTTGCTCAAGTTTTTGAGAAGTCGACAACACTTATTTTTTTTAAAAGTACTTATTTTAAAATAATGAGATGTTTAACCAAATTTTTAGAAAAAAATAAGTATTTCTATAAAATAGCAGTTGTCTTTCATTAGTTAGAAAAAGTTATAGTGATTTTTTTTTTCAATTTGTCAAATTCTAAAGTAAGTATCGATCATCAACAACTAATCAATGAATAAAAACACTTGTAATAATCGATTATATGAAAGATAGGTAGAAAGACATAACTAATAAATAAATATAAGAGTAGATAACCATACAAAAAGGTGCGGCTTGAGAAAAAGTTCAAAATAGTCTCGTCTTTGAGTTAAGATTTAAAGTCATCATTGAGTTTTCATATAGAGCACAAATAGTATCCTTCATGTTGGTAATATTGGTGTACTTTTGGTGTTCCCCAAAATCTTTATCTATTTTTTAAAATTGATTTTATCCACAGTTTTATGTATAAATGTTCAATCATCTTTTTATATATTTAGTAGAAATAATAACTCCACGTGAGAGGATGTGTACTTCTTGCAACGCCATATGTCAAGGTGTTCTTAGTTTAGCTGTAATAATATTTCTATTGAACTATACAATCTATTCTTCTTCTTACCTTCTCTCACATGGAGTTATTATATTTACTAAATATATTAAAAGACGATTGAATATTCCACACATAAAATTGTGAACAAAATCAATATTAAAAAATAGACAAAAATTTGAAAAAAGATAAAAAGAAAATATCAATATTGCAAACCTGAGCAATTATTACTGCTTCACGTGAAATCTCAAAAATGACTTGAATCTTAACTCAAAAGATAAAGGGACTATTTTGTGCCTTTTCAATTTTGAACGTACTGTCTAAGCATAAGGACCATTTTGTTCATTTTTCTATACTTTATGTTCTTTTTACTTGTAGAATCAGAAAAACCAGATAGAGAGAGAAAGTAAGAGCAAAGTGAGAAACATAACAATGAGTTTTCCAAATTCAATTAAAGATGATCAGATACGTCGAACCCAACTACATATGCAATTTCACGGTATCAGAAGGGAGGATTTTCAGACCATTGAAGCTTATGTGAAAAACTTGAAGTCCGTCGCCGATTCTCTAGCAGAAATCGGCGATCAGATCTCAGATTCAGACATGGTGTTGCAACTTCTTGCTGGTTTGCCTACTCAATACTTGCCTCTCAAAAACATAATATCATCAATGTTTCCTCTTCCCAATTTCGAAGAAGCTTGTTCCATGTTGCACATGCAAGAAGACATATTATTACAAGTAAGCAAAGGGTTCATCCAAATCTCTTCCGAAAAAAATTCACTATATATATATTTAAAATTAAAATTATTTTTATTATGAGCTAATTTTACCGCCGCTAATTGCAGGATCCCGATGTAGTTGGTGCAGAGCAATCGTCTGGTTTTTGTACGGTAGATAAGCTCATCGATGTAGGGGAGACATTGGTTACTATCTTTGCTGCACAGCGTACAGTGCGTACTGTCTTAGCTGCAGCTGGTACATTGGGATTGGGTACTGTAGTTGGTGCAGTTGGTGCTGTGGCTGGCTGGAAAATTTGTCAAAACCTCTCTCATGCTTTTGAATCTAAGAAGAAAAATTAGAAGATGTAATTGTTAAGAAGTCCCACATCGGTAGAGGGATGGGAATTTGGTCTCCTTATATGGACTTGGACACACCTCCCCTCATGAGCTAGCTTTTGAGGTTGAGTTAGGTCCATGTGCCATATCTTTACATGGTATCAGAGCCAGGCCCATCCCAATTTGTTGTTCACCGATGTTGGGCCCCCATTTAGAAGTGTTCACGCTCCAGTTGAGGTCTGGGCGTGCGGGGGAGTGTTAAGAAGTCCCACATCGGTAGAGGGATGGGAATTTGGTCACCTTATATGGACTTGGACAAACCTCCCCTCATGAGCTAGCTTTTGAGGTTGAGTTAGGTCCATGTGCCATATCTTTACAGTAATCAATTGCAAGTAATTAATCGGGTTGATTTCTTGTACGGTCATTTAATTAATAGTTATTTACAGCTTTGTGTAATCAAAAGCTTGATTTGCTACTTGTATTTAAAGTTTGTCTTGAGATGTATGATATGCAACATGATGTGTAGTTGAAGTTTGACATAAACTTTCCTTGTGTTTTGCAATGTTTTGATTTTCCTTTCGAATTGTGTAAGGATCAATTACTCTCCCTAAGAGACCCAGATTAGTTTAAGAGAATAGTCCTAGTTTAATGTCTCGATCAAACTTTAACTTACCTACATTCACATAAACATTGATGAGAAATGTAAATAATACAAGAAAGGAATATCGGTCAAGAAAAGCTATAATTGTGTTGATGTTGTCACCGATGTCCAAAATGTTTCTTAATGTATATGGATAATGCTTTATTTTGGTCTTTAATGTATTTCACTTGATGGAACTGATTGTTCATGTATAACAAAAAGGATTCATTTTGATCATTTACCTTAAATCTAACAAATCTTTAAAAAAAAGTGTTAAATTTAACTGTAGACTCCACGTGACTAATAGAATTCACTATTGTTGTTTTTTTTTTGTTAGCTCCAAAGAAAAACTCTATGAAATCTATTACAATTATCTCTACTTTTTCTAACAAAATTTATTATTTTCTCTTGTTTAAAACAAAAATATTTGTTATACACTAAGGATAATTTCAATCAAATAAAATATATTAACACCAAACTGAACAATTTATTATACATTAAAAATTATTTTAATCTAATAAAATATATTAAGAATCAAAATAAATCATGATCCATACCTTAAAGACAATTTTTCTATCGAAATCAAATCGATAAATCAGAAGGATGAAAAGAAAAAGCAATTTTTATTTCCAAAAACCAAAAAAGTATAGTGCAAGCAATTTTACTTGACTCACTTTGCCCTATGCCTCTCTACTTTTCATCCACTACTAAAGTTGGTCCTTATAAAAAGAAAGCAATAATGTGTCATCTCTCATCGTACTACTTTAGATCTTTAATTGTAGAGCAAAAGATAGTATATTAATAAAACTTTGTTGCCCAGGTATTATACTCGAGCTCGATAAGTAGAGAAGTTGTGGAGCAGATTCGACTCTTGATCAGATGTAGGAGAGAGCAAAATCCGATATTATCCCTCAATTTGCACGAAGAATTGCCAGATGTTAAAATCGTACAAGTCGAAGAAATTTCTTAAACAAGTATAGGAGATAACAATGGTGGAAACAGTAGAGAGAGAGTAGAGAGATTTGGGGTAAAAACCTAGAGAGAATATTGGGATGTGGGGTCTTTTTTTATTGTTAACCGTGTAGTGGAGTCAAACTAAGTAAATGTGGTCCTGATTTGAGAAATAAAAGAATATTAAATTAAGGAAAAACTACATAAATGGGTCATAAAACTCAAAATAATTACATATTCATACCACAATCCAAAGTAATTCAAGAAATACTCATTCTCTCAAAAAAAAATTACACCCCATACCCCCTATTCATTAAGGCTGATAATTTTCGCTTAATTGATACTAAATCAGTATCATATACTGTATTGGTATCATTAAGGTTGATAATTTTTGCTTAACTGATACTAAATCAGTATCACATACTGCATTGGTATCATTAACGCTAATAATTTCGCATACGTGATACTAAATCAATATCATATATTGTATTGATATCATTAAGGCTGATAATTTCACTTAACTGATACTAAATCAGTATATATATATATATACTGTATTGGTATCATTAAGGTTTCTTATTCAGAAATTACTCATTAGTCAATGATTTTATAAGAGTATATGTATATTATTGTGGTATCATTAATGTTTCTTGTTCAGAAATTATCCATAAGTCAATGATACTATTAGAGTATATGTATATTGTTGTGGTATCATTAAGGTTTCTTGTTCAGAAATTACTTATTAGTCAATGAAACTATAAGAGTATATATATATTTATGGTAGAGAAAATGGTCAAAAGTCCCCTCAATCTATAGTCGTATTTCCAACCACACATTCATACTTCATGGGGGTCCTATTACCCCCTTAAACTATTTTAAAATGTAGTTATTTACTCCCTAAATGCTGAGGTGGCAAAGAATGTGTAGTTCACTCTCTTTGAGAGAGTGGGAGCAAAAACAAATAATAAAACTTTAACTTTATAAGTTTTTCTTTTATTTCATTATTAATTTTCTATTTTTGTTAATTTATTTTTGATGTTTCCTTTTCTTTTTTTTTTAGTCTTAACGTTCTTTTTCTTCTTTCTCTTTAACGAAGAAACACCAGCAACAACATGGGCGGCAGCACCTACGATCCACCCTGTGAACTTCGCTCATCCACCACCAAGTCTCCGTCTTCATCGGCCTTCCATCATTAACCCCCCCCCCCTTTACCTTCAAATCACATACGTCTCACATTAGCTCAACTAAAAACTCATCGAAAATAATTATTGTTACTCCATCAAGTGAGAACAGACCCATCAACCACCAATTTCGTGGTGAACCACCATTGCCACTTCCTTTGTTTTCCTTTGTATCTTCAAGATTTTTAAAGTAGGAGATGCAGATTCAAGCATAAACACAAAATTTAAATAGTTAGATGTTGCATCTACCTTCCTTTTTCAGATCTGATAAAGCTTTGATTATCAAAGCTACAATAAACATTGAATAGTACAAAAATCTTACAAAATCTTCATTTTAAATATTTCTACCCAACTAAACCAAACTAACTGCATCTAAAATTTAATTCCTAAAATTGATAAAAATGACTTTTTGGAGCATTGAATTGTTAATGATTTTGAGTGAAATTTCATCAATCTTGAGAGAAAAAGCAAGAGATTGTGTAGAAATGAAGATTTTGAAGGGCAATTAGGAAAAAATTTAGGGATTTTCGAAGGTACCTGGCTAATGCCATGTTTGGAGATAAAGAAAATGAAATAATTGATTTTTATACATTAAAAAAATATATATTACGTAGCAGGCGCGTGCACATCACCACTTAATACGAATTTGGAGGCGCCTTTTTTAAGGGGTTATATATTCTACTTTTAAAATGTCCAAGGGAGTAATAGGACCCCCGTGAAGTATGAGTGTGTAGTTGGGAATCCGGCTATAGGTTGGGGGGGGGGGGCTTATGGCCATTTTCTCATTTATGGTATCATTAAGGTTTCTTGTTCAGAAATTACTCATTAGTCAATGATACTATAAGAGTATATATATATACACTTATGATATATTTGACTAGTAAGTAATCTTTGAACAAGACACCTTAATGATACTAATACTGTATATATATACTGATTTAGCATCAACTAAGCAAAATTATCAACATTAATGATACCAATACAATATATGATACTGATTCAGTATGAATTAAGCGAAATTAGTTGGAGCGGGGGGAAGGCTATATAGTGTAATTATTTAGTGGGGTATGAAGGTAAAGGGGTATATGTTTGTAATTATTTTATTTTTATGGGGTATTTGCTTAGTTTCCCCTTAAATTAATTATATTAGAATACATTATATTTGCTAAAATAATGACATAATGATATTTTTAATAATTATTTTAAAATTTAAATATTTTAGCTACTTATGTTAGGAATTTTGACTAGTTTGCTAATTTTTCCATTTTTGTTTCCAAAAATCAAAAAAGTATAGTGCAAGCAATTTTACTTGACTCACTTTGCCCTATGCCCCTCTACTTTTCATCCACTAATAAAGTTGGTCCTTATAAAAAGAAAACAATAATGTGTCATCTCTCATCGTACTACTTTAGATCTTTAATGGTAAAGTAAAAGATACTTCATATTAATAAAACTTTGTTGTCCAGTTCCATTTTTAAAAAATAAAAATAAATTAGAGGTGTGCTTTATTAAATTAATTTTTTAATAATATACTAAAACTCTAACTTGTATTTGGACATGAAATATGAAGTTATGATTTTAAATTAGTACTTGGATATGCGATTTGAGATTATATTCAAATTTTAAATTCTCCAAAAAAAAACACGATTTGAAATTTCAAATCACGATTTCAATTTTTTTAAAAAATAAAAAACTTTACCCATAAGTTTATATTTCTTTAAAAGACCTATTATTTTAAATTTTACAACAAAATAATTGTTCGACATAAAAAAATTGTGTGTCATGTAAAAAAAGTTATATTAAAAGAATAATCATTACTACTATTATTGATTTAGTAAATCTTTAAAAAAATATGTATATTTGGATATTTATAATCTCAAATATTTATTTATAAAAGAAACATAAGATATTCGATTTATTAATGTCGTGTCTTAGGGCATTTCAATATCCTAATAGTATCATCATAAATTGTGATGAGATGCTTGAGATTACTCCATTTTTAATTAGAGATTTCAAGTTTAAGGCTTAAAATGCGAAAAATATCTTATAGAAGCAACGTTCAAAATTTTAATATCGATATCGATATCAAACATAGACAGAGAAAAAATATCTATATACATTCTCAACACTATATTTCTAGACTCACTTTGCCCCAAATATATATGTCATTCTACTTTTCATCCACAAATAAAGTTAGTAGTAGTAAAAAAATATAATAACTCACCTTCAAATCAGCAACCAAATAGGCCGAATTCCGGGTTATTCTTGAGAGTTGAGTAGGTTCTAGGAAAATGTATTTGAAAATATTCCAAACTTGCTTGCTAAGTAGAACCATTTGAATTGATGTTAGTTTCAATTGTCACGCTTCGAGCCTACACCCTAGACGTGACCGGCACTCGAGAACCATAATTGGTCTCCAAGTGAACCCTTGGCCTGGCTGACTACTTAACGGAAAACTTACTCAAGCAAAATGGGAACTCCAAATGCATAATTAAACTCATGATGTCTCAATAACAACTTAAATCAATGAATATTTGGCAATACTTATATAAACATAAGTAATCGACTCAAGGTCTTAAAACATCAACAAGGAAAATAGTGAGAGACTCCTCAACTTCTAACTATCTATGAAGCCTCTAGTACTAAGATAGATGTCGGGACAGAACCCACAACAACTTAACAAAAGCGAGAAATAAGTTTGAAGCCCTCCGGAAAGTAAGGAGGTTCACCAAAGCTAGCTGGAGTGCAAATGGTATCAACGGAGCGCCTGCTGATGACCCTAGACACCTGTATCTGCATCATAATAAGATGCAGGTCGAATGACATCAGTACATGGAATCTACGAGTATGTAAAATGGCTGAAGTGGAATAAATGACTGAACTGAATAACTGCATTAGATATAGCATGAACTCAACTGAATGTAAAGGATTAAAGAAATGAAATCATTTAACTTTACAAAAATGCTTACTCATCTCTGAACTCAACATAAGAAGTATTATATGAAAAATACACTTTAACTTTATTGAGAGATTCTCTAACTGACAACCATCACTGTGAGTTAAGTGATGATACAACGTCTTGTTCACGCTGCCAGACCTGTCCTATATCATGTCGGGATATAGAACCTCTCAACTAAGTGGATCCACTAAGCTATAAGGATTTATCTAAAAAGTATGATCCTAAACCCATGTTGACAAGACATGGTTTATAAGGGCTGTGAGTTGTCTGAACTCTCCCCCATATCGGTGCTCAATACTACTCCCAATGATATATATTGTTGCTCAAATGTATAAAAACATTACTCTTTCTCTGGTTTGAGCTAATTGCTCAAACTATCATTTTAAAAGAGGTAACTGCTCTGAAGTATCTCTGTACTCATAACTCAATTAGAAAGCAAAGTTTCTCTTTTCTCAAATTAAAACTATTATCTTAGGGAATTACTTATTTCCCTATACTTTTCTCGAAACTCATCTTTTACTCTTTTTCAAAATAAATTTTAAAGACAAAGTATTTGTTCTAAAAAGATTCTTAAACTTTTCTTTACTTTCTGAATAATAGTTCTTGACTCTTCTCTTAAACTCACTTTAATTTTGAAAATACATTAAGACATATGAATAGGATAATACATGAATTTTCAATGATAAATGGAGCCTGTAGGAGCTAATATAGAGAGGGAAAGCATAGCCACAACTTAGAGGAACACGTCCGGAATGAAACACGGAAGGAAAAAGGTCAAGCGACCTTGTCGCGAGGCGTCAAGCCCCAAACTACTGACCAGAGTTTGGGGCGCACTGTTGGTGCATCACGCCAGGCCTCAAACTACATACCAATAGTTCTGGCGCTATGGTGGTGCGCCACCCCAGCCCCCTACCCAGAAATCCGATGAATTTTCTTGCTCAATTCTGGGTCCTAACTCATCTAGAATCGATTGGTTTCTTCCAAACTCTCTTTGATTCACTAAACCAACACGAAATTATCGAAATCCCACTCAAATTCTATCAAGAAACACTACTCATTCGCAAAATCCTCACCTTAAGAACTCAAACCCTCTATTGTTAAAGAATGAAGCTTAAAACTCAAGAACACTTCAAGAATATTTACATAAACGATTATATGGGCGAATTAACGAAAGAATTACATGTTTGGCGTGAGGATGAAAAAGTTCATCACTATGGGAAGCCTCACATACCTGGAAAGAACGATTGTTCTTGGTGAAACTCCTCAACCCTTGAATGAACGCTTGAAACCCCTCTTTTTCTCTTCTTGAAATTTCGCCCTAAAATTCTAAGTGTTTAGGAATATGAAAAATAGCTAAGCGTCTGATTAGACCCCTAAATTGGGTGAGTGAAACGTGGGTATGCCTATTGGTGTAAGGAAAAGACCAAAATACCCTTTTTTTAAACGGATGAAAATCCTTAACTAGAGAGGCTTTACTCAAATGACCATAACTTTTCACTCCTAGCTTGAAATTTAGCAAACTTGGCGGCGATTTGTCGTTTCAATGCTATTGAAAAGTACCACCATTCATTGGTGCGAGTTAATATTAGCATAGAAAATCTTTCAACTATCCAATTTAAATCTAATTTCAGTAGCAAATATATTTGGAGAAAATAAATGTTTTTGAATAGTTGCATAAATTGTTTCTCATAAGCTAAAATAGATATTTCCTAAAAGCACTTTTTTGAGTAAAATATAATTAGAAGTACCTTAAAAGTTTTGGCTAAACGTTAGTTGCTATTCAAAAGTGTTTTTTTAATTATAAATATATTTATATTATGGTGAGTGTATATTTTGTATGTTTCTTTGTCGAAAAGTTAGAAATTTTAACTTTGGGATCAAGTTATTGCCCCCTATTAATAAAGAAATTTTCTTTATTAAAATATGTCTCTCGAAAGAAATAAGAAGTTTTCTCTCTTCTCTCTATTTTATTCTCTTTTTTCTAATTTAATTATTTCATAACTTTTTAAATTTATTAGCTAAACACGCTTTAAGATTTGTTTGATTTTTTTCCCCTTAAAAATGCCTATAAAAGGTTATTTAAAGTGCTAGGAGCAAGGAATGGTGCACCTTCAAGGCTTCAAATAAGCACTTTTATCGATAGATGTTCATGGTTTGAGTAAAAATCAATTTAAATAAAATTAATTTGATTGATAAATCAATTTTATTTTATTTAATTTTATATTTTGAAAAGACGATAATATTTATGGGGCCCTACTACAGTTCTTTGTGGGACTGAGAATACCACTATCTCTTTCTTATCTAGGTCAAAAGTAGTGAATTTTGAAACATTATTCACAATAAATTCAATGATCGAAAGTTTTGAGATACCTGCCGCGATAATTATTTTTGAATTAAATGTTGTCTTTTTTCCTCTTTCGAATGAATGTTTCTTTTATTTTTGTGTACGATTAATAACTAAAACTAAATAGAATAGAAATCGATAACAACCAAATCGATAAATGTATATTATATTTGATTTGATTTTAATAATTTTAAGATTGTTTAAATTGATTCGATCTTGCTTTTGACCGATAATCAACCCAAATCGACCCGTGACCACCCATACTCATTTACCTATAGAAAAATGTGGAAAATATCTTATAGAAACAATGTTCAAAAGTTACTAAAATATTTGTTGGTGTAATAATATACCACAAATATAATAAATTACAATTGAAAATAAAATAACAAAAATGAATAGACAAATCTTTAGGATGAGACGCGGATAAACATTACTATTCATTAAGATAGTTTCTTTAAAGTTACTAAAATATTTGAGATAGTAAATGAAAATGATTTAGTCAAAACTAATATGGTTTCTTATATGCTTCCCAATTGACCTCTATAAAATAAAATTTTAAGTCATTATCTATTAAAATAATACAACTTAATGAGAAAATGAATTTATTTTTATAAATTTTATTTTTAGTATCAAACTTAATTAAAAATATTATGCGGGGCGGGTTGAAAATGAAAAAAAAATGTTATGCAGGGTGGAGCGGGGCGGGTTGAATTTTTTGCGGGTTAAGCCCGCCCCACACCATTGCCATCCCTACTTCTCGGCTCCCAACAACAATGCCAAACAGGCTCTTAATCTATATGTCAAGTCAATAGTAGACAACTATTATTGAACAGAGAGAGTAGCAAGAAAAATCTAACTTCAACTCATGTCCAGTTTAAATCTAATTTCAGTTGCAAGTATGTTTGGTTTAAAATAATAAAGAATATTTTACCTATATATCTAAATAGTTTAATTTTTCAATGAATGATATTTGATTGATCATCCTAATAATTCAGCGTTAATTTTATCCTTGAATGTGTGGTATTTTACTAACGATCGAAAATATTTAGTATATTCAAATGATCTATGCATTAAAACATACAATACAATATACACAAAATAACAAGATATTGTTGGGTCCAGGCAGTTTAAAATACTTTTACAATGTGTTAAATTGTTTGTTTTGGTCTAAATATGAATGATTTTACCATTAAGAAATCCTACACATTATATGTATCTTATCTATCTTTTAAGTTATTAATATTAGACTTTTGTTCGCACAACCAATATATACATAACAACTATACAAATAAGATCATAAGGCGTTCAATTTTACATGGTACTATTGCCGGAGATAAATTCCTCACCATAGTCACTCCTTGTTCTAATCCTTGTTTTAAGAATAAATAAGTCTCAAGAAGAAACATGACTTGGGCTCACAAAATGGTGCAACTACGAAAACTATAACAATCTCGTGAATAAACGCTTTGTAAAAAACGTGTAAAGGGCGGATAAATTTAATTCAATCAATAAATTCATCTAAAAAATAAATTGCACCGTTATAATCACTTCTATACTTATATCGACTTGCGGAACTGAAATATTAATACCGAATGAATGTAATAAGAATCGACTCTTTAGTAGCTTAAGTCAAATACAAAGACTCCTCTTCATTTTGATCTTTAATTGCTTAACTCAAACAACAAATATAACTTGAAATGATCTAATTCGTCTATAATACAAGAATAGATCTTATAGTGAATAAGCACAGAACTATGTTCTCAAATAACAATTAAAGACGGAAGATAACTCTATTAGGTCTCTTGTTGTATATGAGAATATTTCTTCGAGAGAATGATTTTTGCTGTATAATAATCCTTCCAATGCAAAAACTGAGTTTGTCCCTTGTCAACAATGACTAATATAAGACGGACAAACAACCTAATGCATCGCCATTGGTTGAGGGTGGTTTTGTTCCTATGTAGTTGCGCACCAACAGTGCAACTGTGACAATGGTTGCAGCTTTTATAGCTGTCACTTTCATATGGCCTTAACCTCACATTCTCTCATGGGATCAAGTTCCATATTAGATTTTATAATTTGTTAACTCATCAAAACTTCAGAATATCATTAACTCGGGCATTTTTATTCAATTTTACATAATTTAATTATATTTTTAATTATTCTCCATTATTTTTAAAATTTTATTCCAAAATATAGCCCTTTTTCTCGGCTATCGAATGTTGAAACAAATGTAAAGAGATCACACATATTAATTAAGGAGCATGTAGTAAATTATTCTAGTGGAGTATAGGGATTGTTTGGTAGAGTATATTAGTAAAAACAATGTATGCTAATTCTGTATATTAGTAATATCTTGTTTGGTACACTTTTTCATGTTATGTATAATTAATGTTATACATTCTATTGGTGTATGAAAAATATCTATTTACAAAGATACCTTTCACAATTACTATAGAAAAGTATAAAGATATGGCACATGGACCTAACTCAACCTCAAAAGCTAGCTCATGAGGGGAGGTTTGTCCAAGTCCATATAAGGAGACCAAATTCCCATCCCTCTACCGATGTGGGACTTCTTAACACTCCCCCGCACGCCCAGACCTCAACTGGAGCGTGAACACTTCTAAATGGGGGCCCAACATCGGTGAACAACAAATTGGATGGGCCTGGCTCTGATACCATATAAAGATATGGCACATGGACCTAACTCAACCTCAAAAGCTAGCTCATGAGGGGAGGTTTGTCCAAGTCCATATAAGGAGACCAAATTCCCATCCCTCTACCGATGTGGGACTTCTTAACAAAAAGATATAAAAAAGCTTTGAGGGAAAATTGAGTCTTTAAAACTAATGCATACATTATTTTTGCTAATAATTTCACGATTATGTTTGCTTATGCTCCCTTTTTTCTTTTTCTTTTTCTTTTTTCTTTCTTTCACATACTATTAATCTACCATAGGACTTGTTTATCACTCTTTTAATAAAGAATTTTCAAGACCACTAATTATTTCAATCCCAACCAACTTTATAGAACAACCTATGACATTGGCTCCGTACGATTTCATTAAAAGACAAAAATTCACTATTTTTATTTTTTTTCTGTAGACTTCTGTTGTGGTCTTCCTTTTAAGCAAAAGTTGATAGGGACTGCAATTGATCTTAATCCATTTATTAACAATTTTCCTTTTTATCGTTTGGTTAGTGCTCTTTCAATTATTCCTTTATATATATATAATAATAATAAAAAATGCCTTGTTGTTAAGAATAATCTTTGCCCTTTTCTGTGTAGCAAAGGGTTACTTTAATTTTGAAGTGAGTTTTTTTTTAAATTCTAAATAAAATATACCTGGTCATCGATAAGAAATCGAATAAATCATAACATTCATAGTAATTGATTTTTATTGAATTCCAAAAGTGAAAATAGAAAAGCATATTCCTAAAGTAAGAAAGGAGTAAATCGTTATAGAGGTTTACTCTATTTGTCTCAATTATTTTTGTGCTTTTTAAAAATAGTTTCTAATTAATTAATACTATTATTTGTATGTTTTAAAAATGTAATTCTAATATAGTCAAATATAACACATTTTTTTCAAAGTTCAATCTTCAATTCGATGTTCGATTTAAGGTTTCAATTTTTTGGTGTATCAAAAAATCAATTTTTTATTAAAAATATTTTATTGTACGGTATATAAAAATAATGTTGAACATGATGTATTAGTTAAGCGACAAAAGTTCAGCTATTTTATTTTTTAATATATTAATTTGTAGACTTCTGTTGTGGTATTTTTTTTATATTAAGAGCTAAGCTTCACTTAAATTATTATTAAGCTAAAGTTGATGGGACTGCAATTGATCTTAATCCATTTACTATTAACAATTTTCCCTTTTTTATCTTTTAGTTAGTGCTCGTTCAATTATTCTTTCTAATTGTCACTTTTTATTTTTGAAGTGAAAATTTTCAATTTAGTTAAATTCTAAAGCAAGTATCAGCGACAAGAAATCAAATAAATCATAACATTCGTAATAATTGATTTAATGAAGATTTTTTTGAATTTCAAAAGTAAGAATACTTGTAATGATCAATTTTTGGAAGATTTGGTTGAATTTGGAAAGTGGAAATAAGGAAAAGACAATAAAACCCATCTTGGGAGGCCCCTCCCGGCTTTACTTTCCTTCGTTATAAAGAAACGGTAGAAAGACATGACTAATAAATAACCAAACAAAAAGGTGGGGCTTCAATTATCAATTTAGGTTTAGGTTAAGTGTTCCTTTCATAACAAAGTCTCAATATATGTAGTATCTTTCCGATTTTGAGATTCAAAGAATTTTTTATTTTGTTATAAAAATTTTATATATATATATTTTAAATATCTCGAGTTATTAATTATTGTAATTGTAGTATCTTTTACATAATTTTTAAATATGTAAATTTTATTAATTATTGTAATTATAGTATCTTTCACTTCTATCCTTATATCGACTTAAGGAACCGAAATATTAATACCGAATGAATGCAATAAGAATCGACTCTTTAGTAGCTTAAGTCAAATACAAAGAGTCCTCTTCATTTTGCTCTTTAATTGCTTAACTCACAAGGATGAATTCTGTGAACCTTCTACAATGTTCTATAAAAGAATAGAATAAGGTCATTTATGTCATTAACTGAGTAAATATTTTTTCGTTTCCATTTTATTTTTAATTAGTTACACATTCTGTTTCATATAAGATCATTCCTCTATACAAATAAACACCCAAAAAAAAATTTCAACAATAATCTGATCATCGAGAAGAACAATGGAATCAACTATGAATTTTCCATCATCGATCGATTCGAGTTCAAAAGACGAAACAATTATCATAGTTCAACAGCTGAAAATGCAATTTCACAGCACCAGAAAAGGGGATCTCGAAACCATAGAATCCTATATCAAAAATTTGAAATCCACCGCCGATTCTCTAGCTGCTAACAACAATCCTTTATCAGATTCAGATTTGGTGCTGCAACTTCTCGCTGGTTTGCCGTCTTCTCAATACTTGCCTTACAAGAACAGAATATCATCGCAGTTCCCTCTACCTGATTTTTCAGGTGCTTGTTCTTTGCTTTACATGTACGAATCGTTATTGCAAGAGCAAAAGGTAAGTCATACTAATAGTGATGATAGTACTAACTTGGGGGAGGAAAGTTATAATAAAAAAGAGATATTTGATAAGATTGTTGGTGTCTTTAGTACAGTAAATAATGTGGTTGCAACAGTAATGGATGTAAGGAGTCTGTTTGGAACATCTACAACTACAGGAGGACGTAATCGAGGAAGGAGAAGGAGAAAGAGGTAGAAATTTGTTTCGAGCTTTCGAATCTAAGAAGAAACTAGAAGATGTAATCAATCAAGTCTTGTTTTTCTCTGTTCAAGAGTTTTTTTTTTTTTTTGGTTGTGATTTTCCATTTTATGTTGTAAAGAGTGGACTGTTTTGCTTATTACATAGTGTTCTTGTGGATCATATGAGACTGAACATGGTGTTGAACATTTGCAGACTGACTTTTTTTCTTTTCTTAACATAAGCGACTAATCTTTCCGCAAATTGCATAGTAGATATTTCAGAAAATGAGATATTTTTTTATCAAATTATTAACTAATGGCTTATATGAGTTCATCACAAGCCAATGGACCAGGTCCTTGACCCAGAAAGAACAGTACACGGAAAGTAAAAACTAAAAGTAAAGAACATACAGAGTTTACGTGAAACCCTCAAGATTTTAACACAACTCCACTAACTTTAATGAGTCAAGATTCAAATTATAAACTCTTGCAATCTAAGAATTAAACTCTTAATCCCTTCCTCCTCTGTAACAATTCTATTATGTGAAACAAAGCAATACCTCTATTTCCCTCTACATCAACTACCCAGTCGATATAGATTTCAAGAACACTCCATAGCTAACTCTAGCTACAACTCAAACTCAAACAACAAAGAAAACTTGAAATGATCTAATTCCTTTTATAACACACGAACATATCTTATAGTGAATAAGCACAGAACTATGTTCTCAAATAACAACTAAAGACGGAAGGTAACTCTATTAGGTCCCTTATTGTATATGAGAAAATATTTTTTTCGAGAGAATGATTTTTGCTGTGTAATCCTTCCAATGCAAAAACTGAGTTTGTCCCTTGTCAACAATGACTAATATAAGACGGACGAACGACCTAATGCATCGCCATTGGTTGAGGGTGGCTTTGTTCCTCTATAGTCGCGCACCAACCGCTGCAACTGTGACAGTGGTTGCAGCTTTTATAGCTATCACTTTCACATGGCCTGAACCTCACATTCTCTCATGGGATCAGGTCCTATATTAGATCTCATAGTTTGTTGACTCATCAAAACTTCAGAATAGTTTAAATATATTTTTAATTATTCTCCATTATTTTCAAAATGTAGCTCTTTTTTCTCGGTTATCGAATGTTGAAACAAATGGGAAGAGGCCACACATATAAATTAAGGAGCATGTAGTAAATTATTCCAGTGGAGTATAGAGATCGTTTGGTAGAGTATATTGGTAAAAATAATACATGCTAACTTTGTATATTAATAATATCTTGTTTAGTACACTTTTTCATGTTATGCATAACTAATGTTATACATTCTATTGATGTATCAAAAATATTTATTTAAAAAGATACCTTTCACAATTATGATGAAAAAGATATTTATTTTTGCTAATAACTTCATGGTTATGTTTGCTTATGCTCCCTTATTCTTTCTTTCACATACTATTAATTTACCATCGGTTATCACTCTTTTAATAAAGAATTTTCAAGACCCACTAATTATTTCAATCCCAACCAACTTTATAGAACAACCTATGACATTGGCTCCGTACGATTTCATTAAAAGACAAAAATTCACTATTTTATTTTTTTCTGTAGACTTCTGTTGTGGTCTTCCTTTTATATTACAAAAAAACTATTAAGCTAAAGTTGATAGGGACAGCAATTGATCTTAATCCATTTATTAACAATTTTCCTTTTTATCGTTTGGTTAGTGCTCTTTCAATTATTCCTTTATATGTATATAATAATAATAAAAAATGCCTTCTTGTTAAGAATAACCTTTGCCCTTTTTTGTGTAGCAAAGGGTTACTTTAATTTTGAAGTGAGTTTTTTTTTCAAATTCTAAAGCAAATATACCCCGGTCATCAACAAGAAGACAAGAAATCGAATAAATCGTAACATTCGTAGTAATTCAGTTTTCTTGGATTCCAAAAGTGAAAATAAAAAAAGATACTTCTAAAGTAAGAAAGGAGAATTGTTATAAGAGAGTTACTCCATTTGTCTCAATTATTTTTGTGTTTTTTAAAAACAGTTTTTAATTATTAATACTATTACTATATATTTTTTAAAAATATAGTTCTAATATAGTCAAATATAACACATTTTCTGCATAGAGTAATCAAAATTATATTTAATTAAAAGTAAATATATTAAGTCTTATATCATAAAAATTAATATTTGAATTTACAAAATATTGAGAGACCAAAAATTACTATTTGTGTTTCTAACGAGTTTGAATGAATTCATTACGAGTGTGATAAGGGTGGAATATAAATACCAAAAAATTAAAAAATCAATCTGGTTCTTTGATTTTGGCTCTACAAATATTTTGTTGTAGTATATATAAGAAGAATGTTGAATATGATGTTTTAGTAATACTATTATTAAGTGAAAAAGTTCAGCTGTTTTATATTTTAATATATTAATTTTTAGACTTCTGTTGTTGTCTTCCTTTTATATTTAAGAGCTAAGCTTCACTTAAATTATTATTAAGCCAAAGTTGATGGGGACTACAATTGATCTTAATCCATTTACTACTCCTTCCATCCAATAATAGTTGTCCACTATATTATTTTGGAATATCCAACAATACTTGTCCACTTTATGAAATCAATGGATAATTTCACACTTTGTTTCTAATTTACCCTTATCATTAATTATAGTCATTTCTCTATTACATTTTTCAAGATATTATATTTATTATATTCAGAGGGTGATATAATAAAATTACCCTTTTATTTATAATTTTTTAAGAAGGGTGCAAAGTCAATAATTGACAAGTATTGTTGAACAGAGGGAATATTAACAATTTCCCCCTTTTATCTTTTAGTTAGTGCTAGTTCAATTATTCCTTTCTAGTTGTCACTTTATTTTTTAAGTGAAAATTTTCAATTTAGTTAAATTCTAAAGCAAGTATAAGCGACAAGAAATCAAATAAATCATAACATTCATAATAATTGATTTAATGAAGATTTTTTTGAATTTCAAAAGTAAAAATACTTGTAATGATCAATTTTACGAAGATTTGATTGAATTTGGAAAGTGGAAATAAGGAAAAGACAATAAAACCCATCTTGGGAGGCCCCTCCCGGCTTTACTTTCCTTCGTTATAAAGAAATGGTAGAAAGACATAACTAATAAATAAATATAGGAGTAAATAACCAAACAAAAAGGTGGGGCTTCAATTATCAATTTAGGTTTAAGTTAAATGCTCCCTGCATATCAAAGTCTTAATTTATGTGATATTTTTTTAATTTCAAGATTCAAAGAACTTATTTATAATTTTTTAATATTTTTTAAATATTTTGAATTGTTAATTATTATAATTTACAGTATCTTTTAGGTAATTTTTCAAAATGTAAATTTTATTTCTAAAAATTTAAAAATTTCCTGCTCAAATTCACAAATAAAATTAAATTAATTGAATCTCATTTAAATTGGGACGAAAAAAAAATTAATAGTCCAAACAACTTTATACCATCAATATACCTTTTAACATTGTCATGGGAGTAGTAGTTAGTTATTTGGCCTATATCTTGAAAGTATGTGTTAAACTTTTCTTAAGAAATATTAATTAGAAATGAGTAGATCCAGAGTCAAATTTACAATATCATATATTTTATATTTTCTGTGTCTAACAATTGTTCACTATTAACTTGGCACAACTCCTTAAAAATAATAAATAATAGAGGTGATATTACTATATTATTCTTTTGATTTTATTAAATTTAATGTTTTGAAAAACGTGTTATATGATAAATAGTATTTAATAGCAAAAGTAAAATAAACACAAAAGGTAAATTATATCTTGATTTTTTAAATTGGACGAATGGAGTACAATTTTAATTACTGAGATATTTCTCATTTATTAGTTCGATTGTGTCAAAATTTAATTATTATTAGCATAAAAATTACTATACTAATACTGCTCGGGCAGATAGTGATCAGTTCAAATTTGCAATCACAAAACCATACAATAGACAATACATAGTATTAAACGAAGAAAAATTACAGAAATTAAAAGTTTAAACGAAAAAGTATTATTTCAACAACAACGAAAACAAATTAGACAAGTAGATCACCAGGATAAGATCGAAGATTTCGAAAGTAGGCTCTCGGATCACTCTCAAAAGTGCTTCTTGGCATCCTACAATTTCTTCCAGGAGCTTTCATCATCCGTCCCCGGCGGCCACGGCAGCAGCAACAGTAGCAGCAATAACTGATGAGGGCGAAAATCACTGTGACGGTGAGGAAGGGTAAAGCGAGGTGAAACCAGTGGTTGATTTTGTCTTTGCGAGTGTCCGGAGGAAATACTTTGTCGAACCAACCGAGGAAATCACCACAAAAATTGCTTAGTAAAAGGAACACTTCCTTTAATTTTTCAATTGCGTACTTCTTCACTTCTTCAATTCCCATCTTGATGATCAATAAGATTTTTAGATGATGAGAGAGGGATACAAAGGGTAAAGTGAAAATTGCAATCACCTAGTATTACTAGTGTTGTTTTATAGGGTGAGGTTTTCATTTTTTATTTGTGGGGGGTGGGGGGTGTGGGTGGGGACGTGAGGGGACTTTTACACTAAACATATTTATGATTCTATCTCAATCTATGTGATGTTTTTTGTTTTTCAAGATTTAAATTAAGTACTCCCTCCGTTTCTATTTAATTATATCATTTTAGATTTCACATTTAATCTTAACAAACTAGTTAAGTTTATTATTGTATTCTTAATTCTTATTTATTGTTCTCTTAAAATCAGGTTTTCAATCAATAAACATGAATTAATTTATTTTGATTAACTAATTTGAACAATGGACATGAATTATTTACTTAAAGCTTGTTTGACCAACTTTTAAGTCATTTTTAGTTTTTGAGAGTGTTTGACAAAGTTAAAAATAAGTTTAAAATGACTTAAGAAAGGTTTCCTACTTTTTATTTTTTGATTTAAAAGTCATCTAAAGTTTGATTTTTTATTTTTTGATTTAAAAACTACTTTTTTTCAGCCTATCCAAACGGGCTCTTAGTTTTCTATGTTGGTCAAATATATATTTTCAAGGTTAATAACTCTCAAGGTAAAATATGAAGAATAGAGTCATTTATTCATTGATTTTGTGAAATGACAAGTATTAAGAAATATTTATATTTAGTAAGGACGACATGTAAATAAGAACAGAGGAAGTAAATTAGACTACTCCCTCTGTCCATCTTTACTTGTCCACTATATTAAAAATAAATGTCCAATAATATTTATCCAGTTTGGAAATCCAAGAAATAATTTACTATTTTGTCTCTATTTTACCCTTACTACTAAATATTATTCAATAGCTGATACATTTCCCAAAGCACTAAATTTAATATACTCAAAGGGTAATATAGTAATATTACCCTTATTATTTCTTGTTTCTTAAGGTATGTGCCAAGTCAATAGTGGATAATTAATGTTGGACATATGGGGTAATATTTAGGGATTGTTTGGTTGGGAACAAGTCATTTCAGGGTAAGTTATTCTGAGGTAAATTATTCCGAAATAAGTTATATCATCATGCATATGTAATAACTTATCCTATTACTATGATATAAATGGTGGGATAAATAATCCAAGGACTACCTAATACCTTCAACCAAACGCGGGATAAAATAGTCCTGTATTTTATCTTGAAATTATTATACCTTATACCTTAAACCATAAGGTTAAACTTCTTATTTTATCCTTAGTAATATGATTTACTGCCATAAATAAGAAATTACCTTTTAAAAAGTGTCAATTGAAACATTTTATTAGAAGTTGAGGTGTTCAATTGAAACATGATTTTAGTTCAAATGTTTAAATGATACACACTAGCAAATTTAAGGAGATAACTATGTATTAAACCTTGAAATAAATCCTCTCTATAAATGTATATTATTGTACATCCATATATCACAACAGATATACAAAGAATACACATGGATACACATATATGCAGAGGAGATGTACATGATGATACACAGATATACATGGAGGATATACGCAGATATACACATTTCGTCTTGTTTTCTATTCTTCATCTACTTTAAATTTATTTGGGCATTAAATTTTCTCCCAAACTCGAATCATGCCAGCTCTAATGGAGCTCAATTTTAGTATACATTTGACGTATAAGTGTTATCAACAAATCTTTTGAATACCCACTTTGAATTATAATACTTTTTGAATTTTGAAAATTTATGCGATATTTCTTGTTTTTCAAGATTTAAATTAAGTAAATTAGACTAACATTTTGGGATTGTTTGGTTGGGAATAAGTTATCTCGGAATAAGTTATCTCATAAAGTATATGGAATAATCTATCTTACTACTGTGATATAAATAGTGGGATAAATAATCTAAAGACTACCTAATACCTCCAATCAAATGCAAGATAAAATAGTCCCTACATTTTATTTCAAAATTATTATACCTTATATCCATACCTCATACCATAAGGTTAAATTTCTTATTTTATTCTTAGTGATATGATTTACTGCCATAAATAAGAAATTTCCTTTTATAAAGTGTCAAATTGAAACATTAGTATTAGAAGTTAAGGTGTTCCAATTGAAATGTGATTTTAGCTCGAATGTTTAAATGATATATTTTAACAAATTTAAGGTGTTAATTATGTATTATACCTTGAAATAAATCCCTCTATATCAAATGTATATTGTTGTATATCCGTACATCACACAAATATACAAAGAGTACACATGGATACACATATATGCATGGGGAGATGTACATGATGGCACATGGATATACATATATGTGTGGGCCCAAGAGCTTTCTATTTTTCTCTCTTTTTTTAAAAAAAAATAGGGGGAAGGGAAGGGACTTTTACACTAAACATATTTATTATTCTGTCTCAACTTATGTGATACTTCTTGTTTTTTGAGATTTAAATTAAGTAAAATTAGACTAACATTTGAAGTTAAACTTCTTATTTTATCCTTAATTGGTGATATGATTTATTGTCATAAATATAATAAATTATCTTTTAAAAAGTATCAAATTGAAATATACTATTAGAAGTTAAGGTGTTCAATTGAAACATGATTTTAGTTTGAATCTCTTAATGATATATTCTAATAAATTTAAGGGGTTAACTCTGTATTAAACCTTGAAAAAGCCTCTATATCAAATGTATATTATTATATACATCCATATATCACACAGATGTACATGGTGATACAACATATACATAGAGGATATACAAAGATATACACATTTCGTCGTGTTTCCTATTCTTCATCTACTTCAAATTTGGGCATTAAATTTCCTCCCAAACCTGAATCAAATCAGTTCAAATTTAGTATACATTTCACGTATGTGTGTTATCAACAGATTTTTTGAATACCTACTTTGAATTATAATACTTTTCGAATTTTGAAAATTTCAATCTCAAGCTTCGAAATGAAAATTTGCATGGAACGTTAAAATTTCTAACCAATAAAGTAATTTTGTTCCTAGCCAATCCAGCACAAAACAATCTTTTTTGAATCCACAAAATTTAATTATTTTGATTGGGTGATATCGGGTTAGGTTGCAAACGTCTTGAGGAACTTAAATTATTATTTTTGGGACGATTTGGCACAGTTTATGACTGAATATATACAAATTTTTAGTTGTAGTTTGAAGGGAATAGAAAAATTATTGAAGAAAATAAGATTAAAGTAGGTAATAAGTTGAACATAGGGTCAGAATTGCTAAATATTTTGCTTGGGGTACCAAGCTGTGTAAATTTCTCTACAAGAACTTGGAAGAGCTCCGTTCGATAGGCCCAATTATATATGTAGTATAACTTACATAAATTCCATAGTTTGAGACCTAAATTACATCCTATTCCTACTCTTTTCTATTTTATAAAAATTCCTTAAAATATCAGTCATCCGGATACATAAGTTTCATCCGGATACATTACTTATGATACATTATAAAACTTGTCTGTTGCGCTTAATATGGAATATTAGCGTAAAATTGATTTTCTTTCCCACAAATCACGCAAAACTGATTTTCTTTCCCACTAATCACGCAGAATTGATTGATATCAACCCATTCCAATAAGATGTTATATTTGAGATCGATACATTACTGTGTGGTAGTTGCTATGTATCGGATACATTTATTATAAATTTGAATTTACGTATCATGCCTAAAAAATTAGTACATGATACACTACTATTTAAGTATCTCGTTTAAATTGATAAGTATTGTATTCTTACAGGATACATTAAACAAGTAATTGTTGCCCATAAGTTGTTTGGTTTGAGATATCACATCTATTATAAATTAGTATTTATGTATCATGTCCATACAATTTGTCGTAGTTATGTATCATATAAAAAAACTATGAATATGACAAACACTGATTTAGTTATAAAACATTACTGTAGATACATAACAACATCTGATAAATAGTCAATTAGATAATTTGACATAGTTATGTGTCATATACATAATATTTGACATGATAAAATTGTAATGTATCAGAAAGTTGAAACAAAGGCATTATACATTAAATTAAGAATCAAAATCAACTAGATACATTGAAAATATGAACCTTGGGTAGAGAAGAGTGTTTAGTAACAACTTAACTTCCCTTTTTTTTGGAATCTTTCTCAATGGATAATTTAGAACTTGCAATGCATCTTTCATTAATTTTGAATCACAAACACGAGGGTGTATCTATTTTGGTAATCCCAATACTAAATGAAGGAGCATCCATATGTTTCAAAAAAGTCAATGAAATATTAAAAAAAAACGAAGAACAACAAAGTGAAGAAGATGAAACTACCTATTGACAAGATTTGAAATTGATTGACTGAAACCTTTTGAAATTCAAATTAGGATGAAGGAGATAAGTGATAGGATTGTGGGAGTGAAAATAGGGAGAGATTGAAGGAGCGAATATAGGAGTGAAACATGGGTTTGGAGTGGAGAGGAATAATGTATCCGGACAGCTGGGTTTAGGATGAAAAATAAGGATTTTTGAAATATTTTGAAATAGTAGGAAAAAATGGAGAATATGGTAAATAATATTGTGTATATAGGTAATTTTTCTATATTTGTATGTTTTTGGGCTTCTCACAAAAATGTACACCCAACAAAAACAAATTTGAGAAGCTTTAAAAAATGATCAAAGTTTGGACTTAATTAGATATCTATAGCTATAGTATGCTTAATTACAATTCATAGGAAAATGTTTGAAGAAGGAAAAAGGTGAGGGAGACTGAGAGAGGGAGGAGAGAAGCGAACGAATATAATTGTATCAAGTGTATATGTTCCCTGTGTATTTACTCTGTATCAAGTTGTATCAACGAATATAATTATATCAGGTGTATAAATGAATACATTTTGCATCATCAAATACAATTGTATCGAGTGTATCAATTAATATAGTTATATCAAGTAGTATCAACGAATACAATTGTATCAAGTGTATATGTTCCTTGAGTATTAACTTTGTATCAATGTATTTGAGTGTATTTGCAAACTGAATATAGATTTGTATCAATGTATTCAACTGTGTTTTATTTTTATTACACATATGTACCATGTGTTGTATACTCTTTTAAAATACGATTGATATAATATTGTATCTCTCCTTCGTTCAAGCATACTGAGAGCCTGAATATGAAATCAAAGAGGAGAAGAGGAAGAATAAGATAGGTCTCCACCATCTCTTACCTAATTTATATCAGTAATATCCTTCATTTATATCCGTAGAGAGACGAAAAGGGAGTGTATGAGTAAATGAGAGAAGGGAGCGAGAAAGGAAAAGAGGGAAGCATGTAGGAGAGAGGCGCGCGAGAGAGGGGGAGGAGAGACGCGAGTGAGAGTTTGAGAGATGATAAATTTGCTATAATACCCTAAGCATAGCTATGTAATGTAATTTCTTAAATTATAATTGTATATAGTAAATATATAGCACGTGTTTGGCTTACTATGTAGTTTTTTCATGTATCGACATTGCATTATCATGTATATATGATGTATAACTATGTATCAGAGATGTATATACATTCAGATGCACAATTATATAATATTTATACATTGCAACAATTCATCTTCTTCAACAAGTTATTTTTTTTTCCAATCTCGACCAGATCAAATCTTCTCTAAACACTCCCAAATTTAAGAGGTGGTCTCTTTTTGATATTCCAAATCTTTTGATATAAAATATTTTTTCAAAACAATTTACATTTGTGGCAGATCAATTTTGATCTTCGAAACTATTCACTAACAGATTGTTTCATTTTTCTTTCTCATGCTCTTTCTTTTTGTTTCTTCCAGAGTTGCTTTTGAGTGTAGACATAATTTTAGGTTTGAAAATAATGTTATGAGCAAATTCAATTTAATAAATAAAATTTGAGAAAATTTTAAACAATTTTTCCACCAAAATGGAAATAATGTAAATGATTATTGTCACCTATCATTTTGTAACCTAACAAATACGTAGCAAATGGACGAAGTCGGCTGCTTTAGTTTAGATAGAAAGAACTCTACGTAGATACATAAGATTTCTTTAGGTGAACTGGTGAACTTCGCAAGCAATTATTATATAATATTTAAGTAAGATTGTTATAGAGAGAGAATTTTATAAAGAGTGTATTATTAAAATGAATGACATTGTCATTATTAGTACAATATTTTTATAGAAAATTAAAGAAAATCAAATCGTTATAGTGAAATATCTTTTAACAAATAACCGTTATAACTAAGTTCGACTGTAGCACATTTTGGCTATTAGTGTAAAACAAAATTATAATATTAGTTTACCATAAATAGTATTTATAGGTAAGTATCTTTGAGATATGAAATTTTTTATAAAATTATATTAAAAATAGAAAAAATACATAATATCATCCGTAAATATTTCCAAAATACGTGATTTCATCAGAAGTGATCATGAAACTAATACCCCTTTAACCATGGGGAGGCAAGGAAAGTAAAAACAACTATTGACATGAGTGTTGATAGTTGAATTAGACTTATAAAAATAGATTTACACAAACAAGTATCATTTTCTAATTGGGCATAACTAATTATAATTTAAATAAATTAGCAATAAATTTTCTAGGACAAATACAAATCGGTTTGATCATGAATTTTTTTACTTTTTCTTTTCATTTTTTTTTAATTTTATCTGAAAATCTACGTTGTTGGTCACCGATGCAAAATCCTACTTTCACTTTTCAATTTACCCTATTTTTTGTTTTTATAAAAATAACTTAATATACATTATATTTCATGTTTAAATCATTTTTTTTTTTGGTGAAAGTAAATTCAAACAATGAAATATTTTTTTCAGAAATTATAACCAAACATAACTATAACTTCAAAAATTGCAAATAAAGTGAAAGATATTTGTAATAGTATGAAGTAACTCATTTGTGGGGATCTAATATTTCAAGTTAATTAATCAAGGTGAGTGATTTTACCAACTTTTAGAATTTGGGGTTATAAATCATATTTAGAAAATATACATTCAAATTCTAGTGGTGTGTTTGGTAGTAAGGAAATCTTTTTTTTTGAAAAATGTTTTAGAACTTTTCTATGTTTAGTTGCTCAAAAAAAAACTTGGTAAACATTTTTTCTTTCTAATAAAAACAAGTTTCTTAAAAATAAGAAAAATGTTTTTCTAATGAAAGTGAGAGAAACAAATTTAATATGTAACATCCCGAGTAAATTTACCTCTTCCCACTCATTCAACGCTTTCAAACCTCCTCCTCCCCGTCCCCACCTGAACCCCCATTCCTTACCAAATATTAGAAAATAAGTAAGAAACTCATTTATTTTTTATGATTTTTTTTTCTCCATACCAAACACACTCTTAAGGGCCTGTTTGGACATGCGATATAGAATCATGATTTAAAATCAGATTGATTTGAAGTTGAAGTTCCGTTTGGACATATAATTTAGATTTTTAGGTTTTTTTTTTTTTATAAACATGAAAAGGCCACAAGTTGTGAAAACTATCAAAGTTTTTCCAATTGTTATATACTCTTACCAAATGAGCAAACCATAATTCATAAATAAGATATTGAAATATCCTAAGACGCCTCATTGATAAATTGCATATATATCACCATGTTTTTTTTTTATAAATAAGCATTTCGATAACAAACTTTTAAATACACATAATTTTATAATGATCCACCAGTCAACAATAGTAGTGAATAATTATTCTTTAATATAATTCTCTCACATGGTACAAACAATCACTTCATGCCGAGCATGAATTTTTATTTCTTGCAAAATTAAAAATGATGAGTCCTTTTTTTTTTTTACAAAAGATAAACTTATGGGTCAACTTTTACATTTTAAAAGTTATTTAAAATCATGATTTGAAATCTCAAATCATGTCTTTAGGAGAATTTGAGATTTGAATCATGATCACATACCTCATGTCCAAATGTTGATTTGAACTCATAACTACACGTCACATATCCAAATGCATGCTAAGTATTCTTTGTAAAAAGTATGATCAAACACAATTCTAACTTCAACTTTAAAAGTTTCAAATAAAAATGAATGTATATATTTTTTATTTTCATGAACAAACACCCTCGTGAACTTGGACCAAATATACTGAGTTCGTTCAAATCCATACAAACCCGTAACTTGTATTCTAGCTCCGCCCCTTGACAACATACATTGAGCATTTGTTGTCTCAAACTTCATTGGGCAGGCCACATAAATTGGAGTTAAGAATCCTTCGATATGTACACCCACGAGTAACCAGAAAAGTCCAAGGAGACATGAATCCCAAATTAAAGAGACAGACCAGTCCAATCAAAGTTTCTATAAAAGGGAAGCAAAAATGGTACTCCTACATCAAATGATTATGTCCAAATCCATATAAAATCAAAGGCAATCACAAACACAAGACATGGAAGAGAAAAAGTTAAAACTTTAGTGCATAAGAGATCATTTAATATTGGCTTTGGCATTTGTACTTTTGTAGGAGTTTTAAGTTTTATCTTTTACACCGTCAGGTCATTCTAACGATATCTACGAATAAACTCTCCTGGAATATAGAATTTGAAATTTTGAAAACAAGATATTTATATCACTACAAGAAAACATGAAATAAGCTATGAAATTCGTCGGCAATTCTTAGCTAATCCATCACTAAAACGTTCTTAGTTGATTGAATTTTCTGATAATCAGTAGCTAAATGAGATTTGCATGAGATTTATATAGTCTAACCATAAATTTTGTATGTCGCTAATTTTTCATTTTCTAATAGTGTTTTACTTGCTACGATAGATAAAAGATGATTCGATGATGTAAAAATTATTTACTGTGACAATGTTTGTTACTTAAAACTCTTTGGCAATAAGTTCGAGGAAGAAATGGGGGGAATCTTGAGGCCATAAAAGGGCATTGATTTTTAACAATGCATGCATTGGGAAAGTCGTTCATACTATGAACGAAAGTTGTAGAGGATGAAGGGTAGAAATAGGTAGTTTCCTTGTTTAGCAAACTCTTGACTAGTCCCATCAATAAAAAGACACAAACTTTCCTCTCCTAAGCTGCCTCAAAAGATCACTATGAAAGTGACTTGTGATTGTAGCACTGGTCATTTTCAACTTTCTTTCTTTAATATGTCACCCACACACTTGAAAAAAAGGGTTAGTAGATGTAATTAGGGTATCCATAAGCATAACTATCTAGATGTAATACATAAACATGCCATTTAATTTAGCTTTAACTGATATTTATGCGCTCAAATTTTGAGTGTGCACAAGTAGGTACTTAAACTTGTATAAAATTGAACAGATAGACATATTCGTCCTACATGACAAATTTGTGTCTTATGTGCACTATGCCACGTAGGATAAATGTATCTATTTGTTCAATTTTATACAAGTTTAAGTACTCACTTGTGCATACCCAAAATTGGAGGGCATAGATGCTAGCTAATAAAACCAAGTTAAAGGGCATATTTATGTATTACGCCAATTATCTAAGATCGTTGTAGAGTATTTCTCTATTTCTTTAAAAAAAATTATAGGTCTCTAGTTAAAGCTTTAGGAATGTAGTTGTTTCTATTAAGGAACGGTTTATATTCTAAAATGAGACTTTTCTACCCAAATTTGAATTAGTCGAATTTCAAAATGACCGAACAAAAACATAACAATGTTTTTTAATTGATCCATTCGTGCATTCGTTCAACTTCTGCCTTCTCTTTTTGTTTGTTTATATGATCCCTTTATTCCGTCCTTTCTTGGAATTATCATATACTCCTATATATATATATATATATATTAACTTCCTCTTTAATCAATTTAAAGTTACTATAGTTAAGTAATTTGATGATGAGATGAGAATGCATGTCATAATCAGTTAACTATGGTAAAGTGCTAAAAATTTATATATAAATACGTATTATGTATTTATTAATTTTATGTAAATATTAAGTGCGGATAGATTTTTATTGCAAATTAAACATTATTGCATGCTATTTTGTTTATGTGTTTCAAACTAAGAAGAATTGTGTTAAAGAGTTTTAAAGTACACTTGATTGATATATAAACTAGAAGTTGAAATCACAAGTCTTATAATCATCCAAGTATATATATATATATATCACCCAACTTTCTTGGTCTGTTTCCTTTGTGATAATCCTAATACTTGAGCTTACAATTTATGTGACATTACTTTTTATTATTTTATTAAAAAAATTAACATATTTTTATATTTAAAAATAATTTAATTTTAATTTTTCCAAATTATTAATAAGAAGCTTTTATAATTACATGAATGTGTGATATATTTAAGTCCATGGGTTTCAAAAGAATAAATGAATTAGCAAGTTTAAGACTACATTCTATTATTCTCTTAGTCCACTTTTACTTATTTATTATATATATATAAACTACATTCTATATATATTTATTTATGTAAAGAATGATTTACTAAAATTGTTATTCTGATTATTGTTTAAATGGTGTATCAAGTTAATACTGGACAAGTAAAAAAAATATCTTTTGACGGAGGTAATAGTCCAAAAGCATCCATCCAGCTGGATACAAACCCCAAAACCCTATATTTTGCCTTCTATTTTACTCTCATATCTTGAACCATTTTTATATACTCTTCAAAGTCCAAAAATATATACTTACTATATACTTATATATATGTCTTCCTCTTCTCCTAATTCCTCTTGTCTCAACTTATTGGAATCTGCTGATCATAAAATTAGCTCCATGGATCCTTCTGAACATCTTTGCTATGTCCGTTGCAGCTTCTGTAACACTATTCTTGCGGTACGTACTACTATTACATATCTCGTTGAATCAGTCTTTTTTTGCTCATAACACGTATAGTTTTTCTTGAAAGGGTAATGGAATTGTAAGACAAGAAAGTTCAATACAAAGCCACTATGATTGTTTCCTTGTTATATATAATATGATTTGACTTTTATTATATGTAGCACAAGATAAGAGATAACAAATCTATTTTGTCAAATCACATGCTATATATACAACATAGTTATATATAACTATCATTTATCTCATTCTTCACTTTTCAACATTCTATTTTTCATCATATATATACACAAACACGTGCAACACACTCATATTGTCAACATTTTTTAAAATTTTTTGTTGTTATTGTTAACTTATATATATTGATAATTTAAATATATTGTCATTTAAAAAGTAGTTTACTTAAAAGATAAATACTCATAATAAATGAAATTAGTGACATGTAGTGGAGGTCAGTTGTAGGCAGTGACGACACCAAATTTTTTACTAAGAAAATTTAAAATATGAACAAGTAGAATACACGATGAGGCTTAGATGATTCAACATTTATTATATGTACATGTAATTTTTTTAAACTTTGAATACGTATTGTGATTTTCCATCAAAAGAGATTCAAATGAAACCTTGCTCTTACTCTCTAGGTCAAGGGTTCAAACCTCATTTGTAGCGTAGAGAAACCCCTCACCTATAAAAAAAATTTATTTACACTATCGATGCATATAATTTATAAGCTACATTTATTTTGGGTTATATGTAGGTTGGAATTCCATGCAAGAAGCTGTTGGATACTGTGACAGTGAAATGTGGACAATGTGGTAATCTTTCCTTTTTAAGCAGTAGACCTCCACTTCAACCACAATATTTTGATCACCAACCCACTCTTCAGGTAATTATTGTTAAAATTACTTTAATTAATTAATTAATTAATTTTACTTTCAATTTTTCTTAAATAAAAGAAAACGGGTGTTTTTTTGTTTTTTTTTGTGTCAAAGCATCAAGATTTCTTCAACAATTTCAAGAAGGGACAGTCTTCATCTTCAAGTGAACCCTCATCTCCAAAGGCACCTTTTGTTGTAAAACGTAAGCATATATATTATTTTCTTCCTTTGTCTATTTGTTGGGTTGATTAATAATTCATAGATGATACTTAATTTTTATTTTTTTGTGTACCAAAGTTTTTAAACTATATTTTGTAACATAAGAATCACTTAACTTTACTCAAATATCGCAGAATGTTACTAAACTATTTCTTGCCATTAAACTTTGCCCCAAAAGTACAACAATTAAGTTACTAAAACAATTTATTTTTGTAACAAAAAGTTATTCAACTTTGCCTAAAGAAAATAAGGAATTAGCGACAAATACATTTCTTAGTTAAATAATAATAATTCCATGCTAATCTCATTTATTTATGGATAAACGACGAATTATAAGAATGTTCAATTAGTTAGGAGCTATTTAGTTGTAGACCAATAAATTTCTTAGCTAATTTCATATTTTCTGATAGTGAAATATCATATAATAAATGTCTCTTTTATCTCTTTATAATGACTTACTATAATATTTAGGCAAAGTTGAGTGATTTTTTTTTGTTTTTAAATATAGTAATTTTCATGATATTCTTTTTTTCTTTTACAAAATATAATAAAATGACTATGACTATGATAAAGTAAAAATTAAGTGGTTATTGGTAAAATCAACACTCTATTTAGCTTACAATATAAACTGATTATGATATTAATTTTTTATTACTATGGTTGAAGCTCCAGAGAAGAAGCACAGGCTACCATCTGCCTACAATCGGTTCATGAAGTAAAACATCATCTTCTTCTTTTCTTTTTTCATTCACTTTGTTTCTTTACATGCTCATAAATTATATTTCCTTCGTCTCAAAATATTTATCGTTTTTATTAAAATTATTTTTCTCAAAATAATTATCATTTTAAAAATTCAAGACAAATATCATCATTTTCTTTCAATTTGATCCTTAATAGTAATTGTTTTTCAAACTTATAAACACCTCATGAATTCTGACACATAAATAAAGTAAATATATAAATGAAAATAAATTATAAATAGTCAAATACATCTTCTAATCAATATTTTCTTAAAAAACGCGTAGATAAAAAATATGACAAATTTTTTGACATGAAATAAAAATAAATAGTAAAATGCCTCTCTTAATAAATATGTTTTTAAGCATGCATGCCCATGTAAATAAAAAATATGACAAGTTTTTTAACACGATGGGAGTATATGTTAAATTCTAAAATCATGATTATTTATTAAAAAAATTATTCTTATTTTATTTGATTATTATAAAGGGATGAGATACAGCGTATTAAAGCAGCACATCCAGAGATTCCACACAGAGAAGCTTTCAGTGCAGCAGCTAAAAATGTAAGTTAAAACAATTAATTTTTTAAAATTAAGTTTACTGCATTAATTATTTTTTTCTTGCACATATAATAATAATATCAAGAAATGTAACATAATCTAATAATTAAAATTGTTGATATAGTGGGCTAGGTACATTCCAACTCCAAATGGGACCTTGGCTGAGAACAACAACAATGTAAGATTTTATTACTATTTATCCTTATTTACCAATCAATTTCTTGATTATATTTGATTTGTTACATTTTATGTGACACTATTATTATTAAAAGTTAAATGAATTCAAGTATCATTTTAAAAATATATATTTTACATTGTTAATTAGTGTAATTTATAATAACATTTTTCGATGTTTTTAAAAAAATAAAAAAATTATATTCAAATTTACTTTGAAAATTAGTCAATTTGATTCCTGTACTCTGAATAGAGGGAGTAGTAATTCTTTTTTGTTCTTTTTATTAGTTGATTATATAATATATATGGTGAAATGCTTGTCTAACGTAATAATTATTCTTAATTAATTTAGGTTTAGCGTTGGAGGAGTGAAGCAAAATTTGGGATTTATGGACAGATTCTACTTGCATTGGAAGAAAATTAATATTTAAGATCGTTGTGTTTAATTTGGGGATCTTTTTAATTATATATCATGGATGATTAGTCTCTAATGTTTGCTACTTTCAACTTTTGTACTGAAAAATTTATCTCTATGATATTATTTGCTTTCTAGTTTTTATTTATCCTGCTCATTTGGATTAATCATTTTACCTTCTTTAATCTCATATTCTCATTTTCTCCTTTCAGTTATGCAAAACATCTAAAAAAAACTTGAAAAGAAATTTAAGTTTATTATTTAGCTTTCTTAGGATAAATATAATCACTCTTATTCTTTGTCACACTTTCATATGATCATATATACGCGATGTTCATAAAAATAGAAGTAGTAACAAGAACAAAAGTCCAACACAAATTTCTACATTGATTACTTTTGTTTACGACATAATAATTGTTCAAATTTCTTCTATAGACTCATTCAATAAATTGAGAAAACAACATTAATTGTTTGTCTTTGTCAATCAAATCAAAAATTGAGAGAGAGAAGGTAATACTAATTTATGTCAAGAAAAGAGAAGGTGTCGCAATAGAGAGCGGGGGAGCGATCTTAGTTTGTGTTGCTTACAACCAAAAGTTATACTAAAATTTTAAAAGGATTGGTAAAATGTTAAAGTCATTGTCATATAATAAGTAGTAAAATAGTAATTTTAATATAATCTTATTGGGTTATCAATTTAACCATTAACAAAAATCATAAAGCCCAAAACCGAACCGATAAAGCAATTTTTTTTTTTACAAAACTGTTTAAAAATCGTTAACTCAATAACCTAATTCCAATAAACTAATAGTATTCTTATTGATTTGATTTATCGATTAAATTGATTTTTGTACGCCCTAGTAGTAATAACATCCGAAACATAACTATATATATATATATATATATATATATATATAAGCTAAATGACTAATCTAACTGATAAATCACTCTTTATTAGTTGTTTTTGAACCATATGTACGTAAAAAGGAGGAGTTGGGATTTACTTTTGTGAGGAAACCATAGGTTTTCTTCACCTAAATCTCAGTTAATAATGATCAACCTAGTAGAGTGTTAGTATAAGTCAAAGATAAGAAAGTGATTTTAGGCTTCTTAACCCATAATCTAATAATGTGATTCCTTCACTTTAACAACTAAAGCAAACAATCAAGGAAAAAGAAAATATAAACTATGTGCTGCCCAAATAAAAATCTAACCAAAAAAAACTAAGCTTGAATTACGATATGACTTGATCCTTTTCACCTAGGTAAGTCGGTGCTTGGATTAGTTATTCTAAATTCAGTCACATGAGTTTAAAAAAAAGGAAAAAGAAAAGAAAAGATTGAAAAAAAACTGAAGCACTCAACAGGGAATAGAGGGAAAGAATATATTTATACAAATTTTGGGAAAAGGAAATATTGAATGATGAACTATATAAATGTTCATCCTCTAACTCTAATGTTCACATTAACACTCCTTTATTTTTACTTGATTTAAACTAGCCGACTGACCAAAACAATAAAGCAAGATAAATGATACTTCATCTGTCCTAATTTATGTGACACTTTTCACTTTTCGAGAGTCAAACAATTTAAGTTTGACCGAGAATTTGCGCATGGAATCTTCAAATTTTTTGAAATGAAATTTATATATTTATAAACTACGTAAAAAGTACTATAAGTCATAATAATTGACAATTCAAAATATTTAAAAGATAAATGAAAATTTTGTGGTAAAAAATAGACTTGTTTGAATCTCGAAATCCGAAAAATGCCATATAAATTGGGTTGGAAGGAATATTTAAATTAATAATTAATCAACTCGAGGAACCAAGATCAAAATCATGAATAGCCTTTAATCGAGACTGAAATAAGCACTTGAACACATACATTTTTAAATTGAACTAGAAATGTCTTTAAAGATCCTAAGGACAGAAAAATGTGAAGTATCCGAGGTGAAGAAAAAATGTGAGAATAACACTCTAGTGTTGAACAATAGTCATAAGGGTATAAGTGAAATGAAAAGACAACCACAGGGGTATTTTTAACAAAATGAGAAGATGAAAGGGTATATTTTGATCTTTCTACAATCCAAGGTATTTTTTTGCCCTTTTTATATATATTTTATGCCAACATCAAAGAATGTAGGGATAATGCACAAGTACCCCCTAGACTATTGACCGAAATTTTAGAGACACACCTTAATTAAACTAAGGTCCGATTACCTCCCTGAACTCTTTTTTTTTATAATTTTGTACCCCTTTTGGCTTATGAGTCACACTCCGTGACTCCACGTAGTTGAGGCGCGTGAGAGATGTTTGGATGCCATGTAAGTCAAAAATGTGTACAAAATTACAAAAAAAATGGATTCGAGGGGTAATAGGACCTTAGTTTAGTTAAGGTGTGTCTCTAAAATTTTGGCCATAACCTAGGGGTACTTGTGTCTTATCCCAAGAATGTATAATACTTTAGTCACTTCAGTAGAAAGGACGTGAAATTAATAAATTAAGAATTTTATATTTTCAATAAATATGTTGTGTGGGCATGTGGGAGAAGATTAGTTTGCAACAATAGGGGTCACCAAAATGGATATTTATGATACAACTTTCCATTCATGAGAAACTACTTACCAAAGACAAACTGTTGAAATGTGGGGGAGGGGGGGGGCGGGGGGGAGGGTTGCTAACAGATGCAAAATATTCCTTCTGCAATATAACAATGAAATCTATAGCACACTTGATGTTTAAATGAACTATATCAATCGGAGTTCGAAAGAGACTACTAGTATGGCAAGGAGTAACAAGACAAGTATTAGACTGGGAAGGAAAAGTGCACTGGTCTAGGTCATACTGCAAGGGAAAAATACCTAATGTTGAAGTTTATAGAATGACTATGTCAAGTGTTGTCTACCACAGTTGGCAATAGAGAAATGCTAGGCTATTCAAACAAAAGCAGCAAAGTGAAGATGAGATTGTGAAGAGTATCATACAGAAAATACATCATAGAAGGAATATGTGGAGCATATTGTTGCTCCCAATTGCACACACAAGTGTACGTGATCGCGCAAGTAATATAGTGGCTCTAAAAGAGCCGGATTATCGAACCCACAAGGACGTGTCAATTTACTATTTACTAAATTATACTGATCTAATTATTTATTTAAGAGTGTCAAGAGAAATAAAAGAATGCAAGAATTAAATAAAAAGATTAACTTACAATACGTTGGGCAATTCCAGGGCTGCAGCATGCATAGGATTTCATGTATCACATCTCATGCCTGAATTAACTACGGTTATCAAATTACTGATTTACAGGATTGATTTTATGATCATGGTCTCCTGACCTCTAATCGCCTACTCCAATTGGCTGTCTAACTACATCGTGGAGCGGGGATAGGCATTCCCAATTGGCGAGCATTTATATTTCATCCTATTTCGTAACCAAGCTTGGTGTTCATCCGTGCGTCACTCCTAAATACGAATCTAATCAAGTGATATGCAAGTTAGATCAATCTCTTTGTATTCTTTGGTCTATCTACCTCTTCATCTTTCGAGTCCAAGAATAAACAATATATTTATTTCTATGGTGATCAAGCATTAAATACTAAAATAAGAACACAAAAGTAATTAATTAAGCGATAACCAACAATTAATTCAAAACAATCGATGTTCAACAATTACCCTGTAACTGCAGCCCATAACAAAGGTCTTTAACTACTAATACCTAAGAAAAGAAGAAAAAAAAGAAGAAGAAGAAGAACCCTAATGGTGAATTCTATTCCTTGCCTCTTGCATCTTGCACTTGAAAAAGAAGTTGTTCCCTTGCAAAATAACTCTAGGGTCCTATTTATAGAGTTTTAAAAAAAAGCACTAATTCTGGCCCAAGTAGAAATCCCAAATAAACTCAAATTTGTCCAAAAATCGACCTAGGGCTGGGGTAGTGCGCCTGCAATGCGCCAGAAATGAGGCACTAAAGTTCAGGGGCTGGCGCGTTGGTGGGGCACTACCCCTGCAGTGCGCCCAAAATAGATCTCTAAAGTTCAGGCTGGCGCGTTGGTGGGGCACTGCGCCCCTGATGCGCCTGACTTTCCCCTTTTATGCATCTCCATCGTCGTTGTTTCCCTTGCTTTCATTATGTGCACATGTCTCTTAAGAACCCCGAAAAAAGGCTAATCATGTATATTAGTGTGCAATCATCGCAATAATCACTCAAATCACAACAAATAGAATAGAACATGTCCTCGAAACTAAGATAAAGTGGGTACTTTGTTATAATTTGGCATATAAATATGCCCAAGATCACCACCCCACACTTAAACTTTTGTTCGTCCTCGAACAATCCTTAAAGCTCATATTAAAAAATCATACTAGGAATGTCATCACTTTAGTTGATACAAACAATTAGGCCATCCACAAATTTCAAACATCAAGTACACTTCCTAATCATTATGCAAGATATACAAATAATTAACAAACCTCTAATCTTCTAACCTCAAGGAAGGACTCTAAACTAATCAATTTTAAGCTTGCTCACCTACTCTCATCAAAGAAAGCTAATAAAATCACCTATCTATCATGGAACAAGTGCTCTCACAAGAAGAAATAGTCCACACATTCGATTCAAAAGATTGAATATAAATTAATTAAGGACTTCACATCAAAGAACAACTCTCACATTCACAAATAAAATTCACATGTATGCACAAAGAACCATATGCTTGCCCATTATGTACATCTCCACTAATTAAGCATGCTTGAATAGAACCAAATAGGACTTTAATGGGTTGTAATGTAGGGTAGGGGACAGGTACGAAAATTACATAATAGTGACTCACACTTCCCTAAGCACTTTGTATTTTTAGACTTCATCACCCATTATTTTCTTCTCTTTATTTTCAGCCCTCTCGTCAACAATTATTTCACAAGTAATTCTCATCATCTCAAGAATGCTTCAATCATTTTTTTCTATAATAATAAAAAAAATTTTCTTTTTGTCCCTTTTTTTTTTCTTTTTCATGTCACATTCTTTCGAAGAGGGCTTTTTCACACTTTGTAGCTATCATTGATTACCTTTTTCATTCAACCATTCCCTTTACTTCCGAATTAACAATTATAATAAGTTTATGCTACAGTGCTCAAGGAAGCAAGGTGCAAAAACTAGGGATTCAATAAAAGAGTTGAGGTAAAAATATGGCTACCAACAAAAGGCTATATGCTCAAAATGGCTAACTAGTGATATAATATCTGAAAAGGCTGAAATTTACAAGACCAATCAAAGAAAGCTTGTTATCATCTCCCAAACAACGTAACACTTTTTATTTCGCTTCAATAACATGCAGGGCAAGTTCTAGACTAAGATGCAAAACATGGAATAAACAAGTTCTCACCACACATGGCACAAGTATCAATCAAGATGGATCAATTCCACTTCTAAGAGAGACAGGATCATAACAAACTACAAAATAAAATAAGCTATTTACGAAGTCACAACCATGAACATCGGTGTCAAAGAGTCTGCAATTTCATTAGCAATTAAGCATTCACAAGAAAGTACTACTCAAAATTAGGCCTAAATAGCAAGTATCACACAACTCAAAATGGTCTTTTCTTTTCTATCCAAAAAAAATAAAAATAAAAAGAAAAAAATTACTTCCTGTCGGTTCAAAGGGACTATCCTTAGGAAAAGAACTGAAAACAAAAGTCATGGAACCCATCCTAAAAAAGAAAAGACTCAATAAAACAGTAAAAAGTAGGAATTCATTCCTCCACCCCACACTTAAAAAGATGTTATGTCCCAAAGCATCAATTAAAATTTAAAACAAGGGTAAGGAAAACTCCCTGGGGCTCTAGGCCTAACTAGTAGCATATTTTGTCGATTTTCATCAAGGGTCGTACGCACCCCACACTTAAGCTCAAACGTGCTCCTTTGCTTCAAATTCTTGGGTACTCACACTTCCCCTAATCTACAAAAACAAGATCAAAAGAAAAAACTGACACTATAAAAAAATAAAAATCTACACTATAAATTGGGTTGCCTCCCAATAAGTGCCTAATTTAATGTCGCGGCACGACACAAGTAAGTTCACCACTTTTCTTTCCACTTTGAACTTATGAATTGCACCCCTAACTTTGCATCAATTTTTCTGCTCCTCTCTAGGGGAGGTGGTATAAAGATAAAGGAACCAAGTAATAAATGTCGCATCTTACACTTCTTGGCCCTTATGTGAGGAATGTCATTTTGTCTACGTGGATTAGAAAACTTTAGGATGTAGGGGCATTGTTCCTCATATATACACTCATCCATTAGTTCAGATGACTCGAATTTTAGGTCACCATCTAAGCATAATATAGACAAGTGTTTTGAATGAGATCCAAGATGCCTCAACTCCAAAGCAGTATTATTTACAACATTCTCACTTTCGTACTCTTTCTCAACATCGACATTAAGAAATAAGGTATAGTTGAATGATTGGAATTCCTCTTTTTGCTCCACTAGTTGGTCATCATCCACAACAATTGGTGATTGGGCTTCAGACGCCTCAACCTTTTTGTTCAAGTGAGCCTCCAAGTCATGAATATCTGAGCCAAATTGATCTATTTCTTGTGTGAGCTCAAATCTTCCTTCAATCAATTGGGTTGTCATGTATGTCAGACCATCACAGATAGACTCTTGAAACTTTAGAAGTTGAGTTTGGTATTGTAGCCAAGATTGGCTCACTATCTCTGCTTCTTCACAACTTTCTCTTTGTTCGGATTCAATCTCTTCCTCTAATTTAGCTAGGTCTGTAATTTGCAATTGAATAACATCAAGCTTAGCCTGCAGTTCCATGATTTTTGATTGTTCTTCCACGCATTCAAATATTTGTTCCGTGATTTTTAAATTAACTTTATCCAGCATGTCCGTACATTCCATGAATGAGTTCACATTGCGAGCTTCTTGTTTTGCATTCTCCACTTCATCACCCCAGCCAACATCACAGATAACAGAAGAATCATAATAGGAGTTCGGGGGAGGGGACTAAAAGTTAGGACAACCATTCCAATGACCATATTGACCACCACATATATGACATATAGAACACTCGATATCCAAGTGGGGTCCATTATAATAATTACAAGGATACTTATAAGGATGCTCCTCACCCAATCACGATTTATCCCAATCATCCATATCAATAAGAGTACCAAATTATTCAAAAGGAAAAAAATTAATTATTCAGAAATAAAAATGACTTTAAAAAAACAAAACAAAAGATAAATAAATAAAAAGAAAAAGTATAACCTAGAAAAATAGTTAATTTCTAAGTCCCCGGCAACGGCGCCAAAAACTTGTTGCTCCCAATTGCACACGCAAGTGTACGTGATCGCGCAAGTAATATAGTGGCTCTAAAAGAGCCGGATTAGCAGGGACGTGTCAATTTACTATTTACTAAATTATACTGATCTAATTATTTATTTAAGAGTGTCAAGAGAAATAAAAGAATGCAAGAATTAAATAAAAAGATTAACTTACAATACTTTGGGCAATTCCAGGGCTGCAGCATGCATATGGTTTCATGTATCACATCTCATGCATGAATTAACTATGGTTATTAAATTACCGATTTACAGGATTGATTTTATGATCATGGTCTCCCGACCTTTAATCGCCTACTCCAATTGGCTGTCTAACTACATTGTGGAGCGGGGATAGGCAGTCTCAATTGGCGAGCATTTATATTTCATCATGTTTCGTAACCAAGCTTGGTGTTCGTCCGGCCGTCACTCCTAAACATGAATCTAATCAAGTGATATGCAAGTTAGATCAAACTCTTTGTATTCTTTGGTCTATCTACATCTTCGTCTCCCGAATCCAAGAATAGACAATATATTTATTTCTATGGTGATCAAGCATGAAATACGAAAACAAGAACACAAAAGTAATTTAAGCGATAACTAAAAATTAATTCAAAACAATCGATGTTCAACAATTACCCCGTAGCTCAACCCCAGAACAAGGGTCTTTAACTACTAATACCTAAGAAAAGAAGAAAAAGAAAAGAAAAAAAAGAAGAAGAAGAACCCTAATGGTGAATTCTATTCCTTGCCTCTTGCATCTTGCACTTGAAAAAGAAGTTGTTCCCTTGCAAAATAACCCTAGGGTCCTAATTATAGAATTTAAGAAAAATAGCACTAATTCTGACCCAAGTAGGAATCCCAAACAAACTCAATTTTGTTCAAAAAGTCGACCTAGGGCTGGGGTAGTGCGCCAGAATGAGGCACTGAAGTTCAGGGGCTGGCGCATTGGTGGGGCACTGCCCCTGCAGTGCGCCCAAAATGGATCTCTGAAGTTCAGGCTGGCGCGTTGGTGGGGCCCTGCGCCTTTGATTGCGTAATTTCTTTATCCTTATCTTTATATTGGATTAGGATATAGATCATTTTATGAAAATAAGAATTAAATTTAAATTTCTTCTAAATCAGTATTAATCATTTTAAGATATTTGATTATTGTGAATCTCCAAGTAAATCAAATAAGCCTGAAATAAAAAAAAGTTACGCCTATAAATTAAACAACTTTCTGTCTAAAGTTTCTCAGGCTCAATTATTTATACAAACCACTTTTGCAATGGCAACAAACAAAACTATTTCTGAGAAAATGGTAGAAATAACGACTCTGCAGTTTAAGGCGGCACGTTTCTCTAGTTTTTATAAGAGAAAATCGACCATTTTAAAGAAAGCACATGAACTTGCTATTATGACAGGGACAGAAATTGCTGTTTGATCATCTCTCCCAGTGGAGAACAATATGTTTATGGTTCAAGTCCTTCGGAATGGCTCAGTTGGTTTGGAGGGTGGTTATCCACATGGATGATCCGGGATTGATCCCCCCTCAATGCCTTCTGAGTCGAACCTGTCGCATAGGGCTTGCCTAGTGCGGTTTACATCTCCTGTATGGTTTGCAGGCTATTACATAGTGAGGGTTTACAACAAATGATTTCAATGTTGATGGTGACTCAGATAACGGGAAGACTCTGCAACTAATTAATTTATGCAATTAATTAGAGGTTAATAATTGATCGTCATACCAGGGAAGAGTTTAGCTAGCTTGTTTTTATATAACCATTTATTTTTAGTATGTGCGTATTTTTATCTATCGATTGTTCTCCTTTGAAGTTGTTTAGTTATTTTTATCGTGTCTTCCATTTCTCCATGGTCTTAAATTATGGGGCAAAAGGATTATTGCATTATAATGTTTGTTTTATTTCTCTTATAAGAATATCCTAATAATACAAACTCTTCTTTGTTAATGAATGTGAGCCTGTGACAATAAATCATCTCTAATCCTTTATGATGTTTTGTATTGAGATAAAGAATATTATAATTTAATTGTTTTATCGATTGATGAGTTGTCAATATATATTTTCCTTTTGATTAATCAATTAAACTAAAAATATATGTATATGTTTTGTTTGACAAATTTTTGTATGAGTAAATTTGGATATGAATATTATCCAAACTGACTTAAGTTTTCAAATAAATTAACATAGATTATGATCCAACTGAACCATAATAAAAATCCTAAGCAGTCCTTACTATATATGCATATAATCATATGTGTATATGTATTATATATATTCCACAAATAGCAAAAAAAAATGTGGTTCGAATAATCTTTCTTTCTTAATCGGAGTTCGCTGAGGGTGATAAATTGAATTGAATCGATTAAATAATAAAGATCTATTCGCTTATATTGAAGAGGACTTAGAAAAAAAGAAGATAATTCATGTAGCAGTGGAAGAGTCATTCGTGTTTTACAAAGTCTGGGCTTTCGAGATCAAATTATAGCCATTGAAATGAATGCAGATGCAATTTACCAAATCAAAACAAGGGGTTCAAAAAGTACCATAAGAAATGAAAATAACATCCGAATTAAACTAGAGTTTCTTCAAGAATGGCTTAGTCAAAATCGTAAATATATATGCGTAGTTAATCTTGCTCAAACTTGAAAAAAGATTGATAAATTTATATTTAATAGACTAAATTTGACACTCTTTTTTAGAATATTGTTAACATGGAATAATGCATAAAATCTTATTTTTTCAATCATGTAAAACTCTTAACCATTACTTCTTTTTTTCTATAATGTGATAAAAACAAACCGACGGAGAGATCATTGAAATTATCCCAAAAACTAATTGAAAAGTAATTTATGAGTAACATAGTTCTATTGAAAAAAATAAGATCTAACTTGACAAGGTAAGTAAATTAAGGTTCTTACATGTCCGCGCAACATATTTATTGAAAATATAAAATATTTAAATTATTAATTTCACATCCTTGCTATTGAAGTGACTAAAGTATTATACTCCCTCCGTTCAACAATAGTTGTCCACTACACTATTTTGGGATGTCCAATAATACTTGTCCACTTTATGAAATCAATGAATAATTTTACAATTAGTTTCTAATTTACCCTTATCATTAATTATAGTCATTTCCCTATTACATTTTTCAAGACATTGTATTTATTATATTCAAAGGGTGATATAGTAAAATTACCTTTCTATTTATAATTTCTTAAGAAATATGCAAAGTCAATAGTGGACAAATATTATTGAACAAAGGAGTATATTCTTTAATGTTGTCATAAAATATATAAAAAGGGCAAAAAAATACCTTGGATTTTAAAAAAGAACAAAATATACCCTTCATCTTCTCATTTTGTTAAAAATAGTATAACTTACCTAAATCACATAGTGTAAGGAGCAAATTTCATCATACCCCTACCTTTTTCCAATTTACAAAAATCCCTCAAAATTAGTGTTATTCGGATACATAGCAAACAAGTCGGATACATTAAAAACAAATATTTCGTACCTTTCGTTCAATGAGAAAATGGGTCAAATTCTACAGGATCAAACCTATGGGACTTAAGGAATGATATAAAAAAAAGAGAGGGAAAATATTCATATTAAATAAATATGAAGTAGAAGAACCCAGATTCCAAATGAACAAATTCAAACTTGAAAAAGGATCTTCCTTATTCTTGAAGAATGCGCTGTTCTCTTATTTGCCGGTGCAGTTGCTAAATCCTCCCAATTCCCCCTTCATGTATGGTTACCTGATGCCATGGAGGGGCCTACTCCTATTTCGGCTCTTATAAAAAGGAAAAGGAATATTAAATTGAATCACAAATTCAGTTACATTTTTAAAAGGAAAGGGAATATTAAATTGAATGTGAGTTCCTCAAATCACGCTAATCTAATTAATTTAAATCTCTCCCAAATCTTAACAACTTCAATCAAATCAAATTTCAAATTTTCTTCTCTCAATTCTCTTCCAAATCTGCCAACTTCAATTTAGAATTCAAATTTTTCTTCTCTCAATTCTATTCCAAAACCTTCCATCTTCAAATAATTCAAATTTTCTTCTCTCAATTCTCACCCAAATCATAATAGATTGAAAAAAATCGAAAATAATAGCTGATACAAGATGAATACATTCAGGAATCTGAGAAAGCGAGGTGAGTTATGAACGATACATAAGTGGTGGATTTCGAATTTCTTCTCCCAGTTCGTCGAAGATCCTTTCAATTTTGATTCAAAATTATCAAAAAATTTGAGAAGATACATCATGAATATTTTGATTTTGCTGAGACATTGAAGAATCTAGAAAAAAATAGATCTGACATTCAGGAATCTGGAAAAAATATGAGCCTGAATTTGCAATGTATAAAATAGATCAGAGCTTTAATTTCATAGTAAAATAGATTTGACAATAAGAGGTATGGAATTACATATATTGTGTTGTTAATTCAATTTTTTATTTGTGTTTTTGAGATGACTAGATCAATCGTGATACATTAGTGTTTATGTATCTTGTATAAATTGATATGTATTGTATTCCACTTAATTAGATACATTAAATAAGTAAATTTTGCACGTAAAGTGTTTGCTTAGAGTTCGACACATTACTATGTGATAGTTATTATATATCATATACATGTAGTATTAATTTAAATTATTGTATCATGATCAAATATTTAACATGATACATTACTTTTTTGTATCTTGTTGTGTTTGTGAAATATTATACTTTATAGATGATACATTATACATGTAATTTGTTGTAAAAGCATCAAAATGTTCAAGAATGAGGGTATGTATCATATTATATTTATATTTTGTATCTGATATCAAGTATAAGTTAGTTGTCTGATTGTTTGTGATTGATACATAGAAAAAACTGTTTTATGGAATGTATCACTAATTTCTTTAATGTTAACAGGTTGTTGCATCATCTGAGTATCTTTATTCAGCCTTTGATTCTGGAAGAAGATATATTGTTTGGCTTGAAAGATAAATATGCAATTGTGGAAGATTTCAAGTTGATAAGATATATTTTTATATAATGTATCATTTTGTAGTTGATAATAATGTATCTGATACAATAAGGTTGTGAAAGAAGGGTGTATGTAAGCTGAAATAAAGTGTATCTATAAATGTATCACAATAAATAAGAATTAAGTTATCAATTAGATATATGAATGAATCAGCAACTAACTACAACTAAGTTTCTAATGTATCAGCATGAATGAATCAACGACTAACTACAACTAAGTTATCAAGTATATATGTGAATGAATCAACAATCAAGTTATCGAGTACATTGCATTGGTTAGGTGTCAAATGTGTCAGCGACTAACTAGAACTAATGAGAAAAAAGAATTTTGTATGTATATGCATAAATGAATCTGAAACTTAATTTTATCACATTTTTGTATGAGATTATATAAGACAAATGTATAAGACAATCCATACTATAAATAAAAACTAAAGATTATAGATACATTATAGAGCTTGATATATGTCAAATGATACATTATACATTACATACGTATCAAGTACGTTTGAATTGAACATGAAACCTACTAGTCGAATTATTAGCTACATTAGGTTATGTATCAGTATAATAAATATAAATATGATACATTGCATAAAAATCATTAGTCGAATTATCAGCAACATTAGGTCAATATAATAAATATAAACATGATACATTGCATAAATTCCACTAGTCGAAGTATCAACAACATTAGGTTATGTATCAGTATAATAACTATAAACATTATACATTGCATAAAACTCACTAGTCGAAGTACCACCAACATTAGGTTATACATACGTATAATCAATATAAATATGATACATTGCATAAAACATAGTCATTGTATCAGAAAGTTAAATTATGAAACAAAATAAACTAGATACATTGAGACTATGTGCATTTGCTAACGATGGCGTGATAATCCAGATCCAATCTTTTTCTCTCTTTTTTGGACTTTTTTTCACAATCGATTTAGAGGTTGAAGATACATCCTTCTTCGACTTTGACTTTTATAATCTCATATTCTTCATGAATAACAGATTGTTTGATACATTGAAAATTTGTGCCTTTAAGAATCAAAATAAACGAGATACATTGAAAACTTGTGCCTTTGATAGCGACAGGCGTGATAAGACTGATCCGATTTTCCCCCTTTTTAAAGCATTTTTCACAATAGATTTAGAAGTCGAAATCCTTCTTCGACTTTGACTTCTCCAACTCCGGATTCTTCATGAATAATAGACAGTTTATTTGTTTAGATCTATTTTCAACAAAATCTTCATCATCACAATCAAAGATACAAGATACATTATCTTGAGTAGTTGAAACTAATTGGGTAATCCCAATACTAAAAGATGGAGCATCATCCATATGTATCCGAATTTTGTAGATGAAGAATAATTTTTTTTAAAAAAAAAACGACGATGATGAACTGGAAAGAAAAAAATGAATTAAGAAGAACTATCTCTTGATTAACTTGAAATCAATTAACTGGAAAGAGAAAATATTTGAAATTCAAAAAATGGAGTGACAAAGGTAACTGGTGATATAGTGGAGTGATTATAGGCTTGAAAAAAGGAAGAAAATCGTGGAGTTGGAAGATTGGAAGTTATGTATCCGGAAAAGAGAGAATTTGAGAAAAAAGGAATTTTTGTAATTTTTTCGAATGGTAGGGAATAATAAAAAATAAGGAAAAAAAAGATGTGTAGTTAAGTAATTTTTCCTTAAAAATATCCCTCTAGTTATCTTTTTGTTTCACTTATACCCTTATGACTAAGGTTCAACACTGAGTTTTAAAAAAAAATTATTTAAACTCTATGTGTTATTTTATTAGTGATCTACTTTTAAATTGTCGTCCCAATTAAATAAATTCACCCACCTAATTTTTTGACTTATCCTAACCAAATAATAATCCGCCCGAAAAATAAAATATTTCACAACTTGAAGGACTATTTCAAGAGATTATGTGTTACTTATTGAACATTTGGTAAGCAAAAAGAGGTTGCGTTAAGGGTGTGGGATATTTCACACTGCCAAAATGATTTCTTAAGACAGTTCCTAGCACGGCTCAAATATTATTTATATATATTACTTAAGAATATTATTGTAATAGTATTTATCCTAATTCTTGTATTATTATTTTGATATTATATTTTCCCCATCTACATATATTTTCCAACAAAGGGTCACTTGAAAATCTTGGTTGTTGATTTGTGTAGGGTGTTTGATTTAAAAGATGGGATAATATGCTTAAATAGTATCCATATTAGTAACTATCCTCATGGTCATTTTGGATTTTCTACGTATTTTTCCTATTTTGATCCTCCCCATAGCTTTTATGTCATTTGTAACTTTCAAATATCAGTGGAACAATTCCCGAGGTGATTGGATGATATTTTTAGTTTTGAAGGTTCAAAATTTGAAAAGTTTGATCAAAGTCAATATTCTAGGTTAACTAGCCCGGATTCAAATTTTGATAGTTTTGTTAGGTCCCTAAAGATCACTTTTGACTCAGTTTAGTGATTTTATGTATGGATACAAAGGTGTTCAGATTTGATTTGATTGATAGGTTAGATTTTTGAGTTTTAAGAGTTAATTTTGACAACGATCAATATTCGGCCAGGGAGACCTTAGATCGCTGATTTGATGATTTCAACATATTCTATAATCAATACTGTATAGGCATAGTACATAAATATGTCCTTTAACTTGGCTCCATTTCACATTTATACCCTCCAACTTTGGATTTGACAATTCGACACGAGTGTGACAATATTTTTGAAAAATCCGAACAACATAGAGGTTACAGGGAAGATACTTGATCCATCACAAAAGGCCAATAATCACTCTAATTCCAAAAGGCATAAAAAAGTTGTGATGAACTATAAAATCCTGACAAAAGATTAGAATGTACTACGTTTCACATGCCTTGTGCCCCATACAGTTGTACATTTTGACAAGGGAACTTGAAACCCTGGTCCTACTCTGAAATTTTTGTGCAATCTAGTTTTGAGGCTGCTGCTTTATCTAGATACCATATTAATTTCCCTTTAGTTGGCTGGACCATCTTTGCAGGCGATGACGGACCGTCAGGCCCGACATCATCAATTGCCAAATGTGCAGCCTCTGCTTTGCTACTTCCAGTTACAACCACAGCCACATTTGAAGCAGAGTTAATGACAGGCAAAGTAAAAGTAATCCTCTCCGGAGGAGGCTTAGGTGAGTCGGTTACAAAAGTCACCCATTCGTCTTTCTCATCGAGTATGGAGTGATCAGGGAATAGAGATGCAATGTGCCCGTCAGAGCCCATCCCGAGTAGGATGAGGTCAAACTTGGGGCAGTCGTTAACATCTGAAACGCTGATTACACGAGTCCTTACAAGCTGCCTAATTACAAACTCATAGTCTTCAGCAGCCTTCTCAGCTGACACTGTGTCGTTAATCGAATGTACATGGCTTGGAACGATAGGGACCTGAAAAGTGAAAACGCGCCATAATTGAGACAGTTACATTTTAAAAGATCTCAAAACAAACTACACCAGGTGAGAAGTTTGAAGGAAAGCAATAGAATAATTAAAACTGCAATTGTACTAACTTTGGCGAGTGTACTATCATAAAACTATGATCACTCTCTTAGTCTTCTCTTTTTCGTTCGTTTACTTTTGGTTCCAACTCGGGTTACAAGTAAATAGAATATTGTGGATAAGAAATAGGAAACTTTACTAAAGTCTATCCTTTTTTCAATTCCTTCACCACTCGTCTCTATACTATGAGAACAGATCGATGGGACCGTATAACAGTAGTTAACACCAGAAAAAGTATAATAGCCCTACAGAATATCTAAACCTGAGAGTCTTTTCACGTTAAGTTGATTGTTGGACTCTGAGCATCTTTTTCCTGATTACAGCAAAAGATTCAAAGTTTGAGATGTGTGATCAATTAACTAGACAATCGTATTCCTTGTAACTGAGATATGGCTAAGGTGGATACAATATCGGAAGAAGAATGATGATTTATCCTACCACAATGACAAACAAACCTTCTATGGCTATACGTGATAACTATGCTTCCAGAACAGAAGATAGAAATACGATTTCAAAATACAGTGCCAGGTAGAAAAAAGAGGAGACAGTTCCTTATCTTCATGTTTAATACTTATCCACAACTAGCAGGTTACATCAAAGTTCTCAAAAATGTTAGACATGACAGCACGAGAAGTCTACAGGATATTCATAAATGACAAAAGATATGAACAGTGGAAAGGATACCAAGACACTGGAGATAGAAGGCTATGATGTTTCCTGTGTAACAGCTTAGAAGCTTTCAATCACTTACAATTAATCGATCAGCGCCATCTCAATCAACTGCTACAGGAAGATTTTAAAGTTACTGAAAATCATTACATTTTCCACCCCCATCTGGCTTTAGGCGAAATGATAACACAAACGATCACAAGAACACAAAGGCTTGGAATATGTGGACAATTTTAACATAACTAACTCTTCCACTTGGATGTTGTGATCTACCATACTCTTAGAGTGAATGATCGAGATCTGGCTATAAGTAAATTCAATCATCCTAAACCAATTTCTCCGAAAAAGATGTACTTTAAAGATCTCTTGACAAAGAACACGTCTATCATGAATCACAACCCATTAAAGGAAAGTCATTGCTTTGGCAAATAATAGGCTAGTCACTGTTAACTACTACTGAGTCTCATGTCAACAAATAGTGTGCAGAATAAAGTTGAAGTTGAGATGTTTACCTTAGACAAAAAACCATCTTTGGCTTGCTTGTAATTACTATCAGCATGATTCTTCGCAACCACACGTTCATCCACCCAAAATATATACCATTTGGACCAATCAACAGTCTTGCTGTAAGGGGCTTCACATAGTTTTCTGCTTCCTCCAGGTTTTCAAACATATTTACACAATCTTATAGAGAAGGCAACAGAAAAAATATGAACAGATAAAGAATGTGCTTACATACCTAATTAAACTAATGAGCGATCCACCGGATAATGCGATGGCAAATACTCCTCTCTCTTTCACAGAAGCTTCTGATAGTTCTGAAATATAGTCTGCTAGATCAGTGCTTAGTTCATCCAAATACTCGTAAATCTTCACCTCTCTTCCATCTTCTTTAGCTCCTGAAAAAGCCATCCTTCACTGCACAAATCACAACATACAAGAAGTCAACTACAATTGGGATCATATGTTGTTTGATTCACCTGACGAATATTTTAAAAAAAAAAACCAGTCCTCAGTCCCAAGCAAGTCGGGGTAGAATTTTTCCCGTACATTTCTACTAGCATACTGTAAAGATGTGATACTTGGGTCTAACTCAACCCAAAAACTAGCTGATGAGAGTAGAATTGTCCAAATCCATGTAAGCAGACCATCAGTCCATTTTCCCAACTAACGTGAGACTCTAACCCACTCTAGCACCCCTGTTCACGCCCACGCCTCAATCCCAAGCAAGTCAGGGTAGAAATTTTCCAGTACATTTCTACTATCATCCTATAAAGATGTGACACTTAGGTCTAACTAAACCCAAAAACTAGCTCATGAAGGTAGAATTGTCAAGTCTATATAAGCAGATCACCAGTCCATTTTCCTAGCTAACGTGAGATTCTAATCTACTCTAGCACCCCGTTTACGCCAAGACACAACTAGAGTGTGGAGCGGAAGGCCAAACAAGAATAGACTTGCCACTGATACCATGTGAAAATGTGACAGCTTATAGGGGAGAATTGTCAAGTCCATATAAACAAAACCCCCCATCCATTCCCAAACCAGCTTATAAGGGAGAATTGTCAAGTCCATATAAACAAAACCCCCCGTCCATTCCCAAACCAACGTGGAATCTAACCCATTCTAACACCCCTTTCACACTAAAACCACCGGAGCGTGGACCGGGAGGCCAAATCTACCGGCTTGACTAATACATGCAGACCAAATTAGTCAAAATACAGATTTCAAGAAAAGTTTTAAGCAAAAATACAACTTCTTTTTCTGGAAATTTCGTTCTTCTTCTTGAAGTAAGTCACTGAGAAAGAGTTCAACACTAAAGCAAAAATGATAATTTAGTAAACAATTTACATGTTTACTCTATACACATTATACATAATTAATAAAATCAAACAAGTAGTGCATGTACAATTTAAAACAAACAAAAGGGAATTAAGCAAGTAAACTAAAAGTGTAAAAGAGAAAAGGGAACCAAAAATAAAATTTAAAAGCTTTTAAAAAAATCTTGGAAAAAAGAACCAGTGAAACCAAGACAGAGAGAGACAGAGTGTCTTACAGAGGAGAAGGAAATTAAAGAAAAAAAGGGAAAAATAGGTATCAGCAATTTCTGAATCTGGTAATATGTATAGACATACACATCAACAGCATATGGCATAAGCTAATTTACTACTCTTCATGTGGACCATCAATATATATCTAAAAGCTAACCAAAATGACAATAAATAGTACTAAGTCTCTCCGTTTCATATTAGTTGTTCACTTTAATTTTACATATTTCATAAAAAATTATAAATAAAATGAATACTTTTTCTAATTTACCTTTTATCTACTTTTCTGAAAAAGAAATCCTTTCTCGTGGAGTGAAAGGTCCAAATCGTAATTGAGAGTGAGTCAAATTTCGAAACAAAAGAGAGTAAACAAAAAAAAAATATGGGCACTCCTAAACTATACAGACTACTAATACGATTAGGGTGGCTTGTTTGATAACTATTTATAATAAAATGGACAACTAATATTAAACGAAAAAAAAACAAAAAAACTAAATATGAGCTCATAAGTTTTTAGGTTAAATTTCTAAAAATGATGAATGTAAAGTACCGATGCATATCAAATTCATTTACAACAAATAATATATAGAATTTAATATTAAAAATTTTAAAAATGAAATTCATAAAATTTAAATTCTGGATCCCTATAAATTTGACACATTTCACCTGAATGTGATATGAGTTTGGCATGACATGCAAGAGAATTTACTTTGTGGGGTTCCTCGTGCGTGCATACAGCGATCATGACAAAATAACGCACAGAAGACTCTCTGAAGTAAACGGATGATGATTTTTAAATATGACGGAAAGTTGAAATTAAAGACTTGTCAAAATGGAACGGATAATACATAAACGTACCCTTGTGCATGTCTAACTTTAAATGTGCACAAGTACTAAACAATTAAACTTGTATAGAGTTGAATAAGAAGACATATGTGCCCTACTTAACGTTCTACGTAGCAATCGCATCATCATGAGTGTTTCTACTTTTACAAGAGCCAAACTTCATGTCATCTTTCATTGTCTTTGTAGACAAAATATCACAAGCAACCATCATTTTCTTCAGTTCATCCCCACATCCACCATCAATGGAAATAAAAGAACAAATTAAAGACAAAACAAAAAAGTAGAGGAGGAAGAAATGATGAACACATCATAGGTAATTTTTGGAATCTGATCAAAGCCATCATTTTCAAAAAATAATGGCAAAATAAAGAGAATCAAAATAAAATATATTACATATAAGATTCCCAACAAATTAAAACCCCAGATCATGACATATCAAGACTACTTCCTACCCCCAGTTTCAAGAATCTAATACTCCCTCTGTCCAACAATACTTGTCCACTATTGACTTGGCACACTCCTTAAGAAACAATAAATAGAAGGGTGATTTTACTATATTTCCCTTTGAATATAATAAATACAATGTATTGAAAAATATAATAGGGAGATGACTATAATTAATGATAAGGGTAAATTAGGAACTAAGTGTAAAATTATCCATTGATTTCATAAAGTGAACGAGTATTGTTGGACATCTCAAAATAGTATAGTGGACAAGTATTGTTAGACGGAGGGAGTAAATTATATCAAGTCCTTCCATTTATTTTTATTTTTGTCTATTTTATGATGGTGACTTTGTAATGTTTTCTCCATTTTGGAAAGAGAAAATATGAGCTATGAATAATATCTTTTGGCTTTTGATATTTTTACCTATATGTTCAAACCCCTTTTGCATAATTCAAACAAGTTTCTCTTTAGATTCTATTGGCCTTTCACTTAAATGGAAAAAGTGGTGTTCTTTTCTTTAACTATTGTCTATTATTTAGCTGCCCATTTTAAAGTTTCCTATACCATTGTTGGGACGGAAAGAAGTAATCCCGAGAATAAAGAACACCAAATTTAACGTGGAAAAACCTTTCAAATCGAAGGTAACAATCACAGGATCGCCAAGATCCGAATTTCTTCAGTATAACAATAAGAGGGTTACAAATATTCTCTTAAATGGCTACACAACAATTGTCAAATACGAAAAAGCAATAACTACACCAACAAAAGCAAATAGAAAGAAAACACTCAAAGTCAGCGACTGTTCGGGGCCTGAAATTGGATCCTGTTGACCTCCAAATTCGATCTCCACTGTTCAAGTCAAACACCAAGATGTTAGGAACACTCAGAAAAAGCTTCAGCCGATCCAACGGTTAACGAAATGGAAACGCGATCTGAAGGTTGCCGGTCAAAGAAAAAGATTGCAGCAAAAAGAACTCTTTTCTTCTCTCTTCTTTCTTATTGAAAACTCACTCAAAAAACTTATCTTATGTGCTAATGCCTTTCAAAAACATACTAATGAGTAATTCAATAAATCTCTCAAATCATCATATTTATAGAGTGTTACTTTTTCCCAAAACCAAAGTCAAAACCAACTCCAAATAAGAATAAATTTCAATCCTTTTCCAAATAGAATTGGGAACCAAAAAAAGAGAAAAATTTCAATCCTATTCCAAATAGGATTAGGGATTGGGCCTTTGACTGGAACATGAGTCATAGACCAAACATTTTCAAAATGTCAATATTTTAGCATTTAATGGGACCTCTTATCAACATTTTCAATATTTATTTAAAATGTCAATATTTTAGTTTGTTATTCTTCTGATTTATGTATTTTTTATTTGTTTGATTTGAAAGAATACAATTATTTAATAATAGAAAGGAGAAAATCATGGGAGATAATATTTTTAAAAAAGGAACATATCACTTAAAATTCTCTATCAGTTACAATTTCAAAAGTAATTGATTGTATTCATAATTCTAATATGTATTATATGTGTAATTGAATTGTTTTCATGTTTGGGTTTGTATAATAACATTTGTATTTCTTTATTAGTTTGTATTTATTACAATAGATATACCAAATGGATTTGTAGTTATTTAAGAAACATATTTATATCCATATACTTATGTAAACTCGTGTTCATTCAGAAATGATACAATATTGGTTTGTATATTTTTCAAAAGCGTATATTCTTTCTTAAAATTCCAACAAAATTTGTATTCCATCATCAAAACATACAAATTTACAATCATAGTAACAATCAAAATTTGTATTTCAAATTTTTTTTTATTTCACGACAAAAAATGTATTTCTTATCTGTTATGTATTCCAAAAATATATTATATTCAATGTCTAATTTATAGAACATCTACTAAATAGGATTTCAAATTATTTTGTATTTCAAGCATCCAACATACAAAAAAAAAAAATCAAAACAATTCAATCATTCACTATTTGTATCCCAAACAGATTACAAATTAAAAAATATTTTTTTTTACTTTGAAATATGGCTGATGATTATGTACTTTCATCTCCTTTGCGTCCTTCTGCATGTGAGAAAGATGCAAAATACTTCAATTAATTGAAGAGATAACTAGAATTGCTGATGTTGTCCAACAAAGTGTCTTGGATGAGATATTGACCCGAAACTCCCAAATTGAATACCTCAGTCACCGTCTAACCTTTAAATCCAATATTCGGATAGTAACTTAATTATGAAGATCTTCAGGTGAAGATCCAACATACAAAATACGATCCAGATCCATTTTCGAATCACTTTTTCAATAGCCATTTTCGAATTACTTCCGAACAAATTAAAGAATCGGCAGTTAATGAATACCTGATCATTTTTGTCTTTCACCAACAATCTCGAAGTTCAACGAAATCAGTCGAATTCACTTCGAAATCCCAATCGATTATTTCAAAATTTCTCCCCAAATGGAAACAATCGCAAATCAGTCGAATTCACTTCGACAAAGGTTGAAAATCTTTTGAATGATTTATGAGATTTCTTAGAAAAATGGAGGAATTTGATTTTAAAAAGGCAAGGTTTAAGTTACTTAAGGATATGGAATAATGAAAGAAATCACGAGAGAGAAAGAAAAAGGATAGAATTTGGGTAAAAAATTTAGAGAGAGAAAAGTGGATAATGGGGTCTTTTGTTTTTTCCTTTCACGCGTAATGGAGTCAAAAAGTGGGCCCAATTTGAGAAATAAAAGGAAGGTAAATGAATTATATTACGATACACTTTATTTGCTAAAATATTGACATTTTGACATTTTTAATAATTATTTTAAAGTGTAGATTTTTTAATAATTATGTTAGGGATTATGACTAGTTAGCTAATTTATCCTTTTTGTTTTGGATTTCCTAGTAGGCATTTAGCCATCTAATTTAGAGTTCAAATTTGAAGTTTCAATTTGAAATCGTGTTTGTTTGTGAAATTTGAACAAAATTTCAACTTCAATTTCAAATTATGATTACTAATTCTAGATTTTTTGAAAAGTAGGATTTCATTTTCAAATTTGTGATTTCAATTTTTTAAAATATAAGACTTCACTCATAAATATATATTTTGTAAAAAAAAAATCATAATTTCAAATTTTGTAAAAAAAAATAAAAAATGCTCAACTTGAAGAGATTGTTCGTCATATGGGAAAGAACCATGCCAAATTGAGGGAAACGAAGATAAACCTAGAGTTTTTATCATAAGTAACAACTCACATTACCAATAATCATAGGCGGAGCCAAATTTTAAATTTTATGAACTTAAATTTTATATAATATATATATTTATTAGTAGTTGATATTTTAGGATGTGTTATTTGATAGTCAGTCAAAATAATTTGAGAAAAATCAATGTATATTATGTTATATGTACATGACCCTATTTGTGATTGAAAAACTAACTTCTATAGTAATTGGATTAGTGATTGGACAAGCTATAAGAATTCAAAGATTGGGATTTTTATCGTATCAAATTAAATTATCTTCCCAGTGTGAAAGTTGTTTTCAGAATACGCTAGCGTGCTTGGTATAAAAAATTAAAAATATGAAAGCCTGATAAAAATTTAGCAAAACATAAACAACTCTTTATAAATTTAATGGGCTATATGAGATGCTATATATTGATAGGGGAAGATGAGTGAGTTGGATTGAAATTAGAAAGGTCAAATAGGTTGAATTAAAAATTGGATTAGGTCATCACCCATTCAAATTTACTTTGGCCTAAACTAGGATAAAAATCGAGTTTGATCATGAACTACCCATTTTCAATAACGAGTTCAATCGGAGTGATCAACTAATGTAGTTGTTCATCTTGTGAGGAAAATGGTGGAGAAATAGAGTGAAAGAAAATAGGACTAACATATGGTGTTTATTGATCTTGAAAAGGTCTAAGACAAAATCCCAAGAGAAGTCCTTTGGAGATGTTTGGAGTGTAAAGATGTACTATTGGCTTACATTAAGGCGATAAAGGACATTATGATGGAGCCAAGACTCGGATAAGAACAGTGGAAGGAAATTAGAGTACTTCACAATCAAGATGGAGTTGCATTAGAGATCAGTGTTTAGCCCGTTTTTATTTACCTTGGTGATGGATGAATTGATGCGACATATTCAGGATGTGGAGTCATGGTGTATGCTATTTACATATGACATTGTTTTGATTAAGTAAACTCGTGATGAAGTTAATGATAGGTTGGAGGTGTGGAGACAGACTCTGAGTCTAAAAGGTTCAAGTTAAGCGGGACCAAAGCAGAGTATTAAAGGTAAGTCTTATAAAATGGTGGTAAGACCAACTTTATTGTATGAAACAGAGTGTTGGCCAATCAAAAACTTTCATATTCTGAAGATGCAAGTGGCGGAAGAATATTGAGACGGATGTGTGGGCATAGTAGGAGCGATAGGATTAGAAATGAGGATATCCAGAACAAAGTGGAGTGACATTCAAGGTGGACAAGTTGAGGGGAAAGAGGTTGAGATAGTTAGCTAGGGCATGTGGACAGTTGGGGCATCTAGAACTATGTTGTTGATATTATGATTTCTTGTATATATGCACTACACTGTTTTTCTATTAGTTGTCATGTTTTCTTCACTATCACTTTTTCTTTCCATTATTACTTTGATTTGTTTTGCTTAAGCCGAGGGTCTTTCGGAAATAATCTTCCTACCTCCAAGAGGTAATGGTAAGGTATGTGTACACTATATCCTCCCTAGACCTAGTTTATGGGACTTCACTAGATATGTTATTGTTGTAATGTAATTCATAAAAGGAAAAAAAGACCAAATTTGCCAAAAGAAAATTCAAAAAATAAGAGATCTCAAAACCGACTCGAAACTTGAGAACTAGGACCCTAACCCAAAAATTTCCAACCACGACCCCGACACAAGATAGGACCCAGATTTTGACCCCAACCCATATCTTAAGACCTAAGATTCGACTATGACATTAACCTAGGATTCGAGTTTTGACCCCAACCCCAATCTAGAATCTGACTCGAACTCGAAATATGAGTTCAACTCAAAATTCCAGACTTGACCACAACTCAAGACTTGAGCTCAAGACAAAATTCAATCCTAGATCCAAGACTCGAGACATGACCTCAATCCGAGACTTTGAACCATGACCCAAGACTTAATGCGGGACCAAAGATTTGACCTCAACCTAAGACTCGATATCCAATCCTAGTCCTAAGACCGAAGACCTAAGACCCAACTCCAACCTCATTCGAGACACAACCCTGACCTCAACTGAGGACTAGAGACCTAATCCCAACCCTAAGTAGAGACCAAAGACCCAAAACCAACCTTGATTCAGAACTTGAGATCTGACCCTAACCTGGGATCCGAAAATTGAGACCTTACCTTGATCCCAACCCCGATCTAGGACAAGAGATTCAATCCTGATTTCAGACTCGAGACACAGATCTAACTCCGGCCTCAACCTCGATTTGGGACTTGAGATTCGACACCGACCTCCATATAGGACCCAACACCCGATATTGAACCTTGGTCTGAGGCCCACTACACATGATTTGACCCCCACTCGAGACTCAAACCTGACCCAAGTCAGGGATTCGAGACTTGATTTCGACCTTGATTTGAGATCGAAGAACAATCTCATTCGAGATCTGATCCTAATGGATATGATGAAAAATATTTTGGCAAAATTTGTGATTTAATCATGACAGAAAACGGGTTGAAATTGAGAATAAAACTGGGCTAAGTTGACAATTATTTTAAAATGAGTAATGCATGGATGGGTTAAAATTTATTCAATTTCAAATTATCTTTAGTCCAATCCATAAAAATCTGAACATATTGGGTGGGTCCTTTATTTTTGGGCTCAATTGTAAGTTATTTTTATCTCCATAACTTGTATTTTAATAAGGCTTAATATATCGATAACTCTTTAATTTTTTTAACTAGTTTCATTTAGATATTCGAACTACGGTCTGTTTCAAGTAAATATCTGAAGCTCCTATTATACATTATAGATTCAAGTTTAGAAAACATTTTGTGCTTGTTCTCAAGTGCTTATTATATAAATAAGTTAACCACATAAAATTTGTCATCTCTTTTAACTATACATATCATTGTCAATTTGGAACTAATTAATGTGAGGCTTTACGACTTATTGATGCTAATTAAATAATTAAAGAAGGTGAAATATTTTAAGTGGTTAACTTGTCTACGTAATTAGCCTTTGAGAACGTTCACAATTTTTCTTAGAAAATTTAAACCAGAAGTGTTTGATCGACTATTGTCAAGGACTGCATGTTTGTTCTAATGAGGATGAAGGATGGGGGGTTTAAGGGAAAATGGGTCAGGAGCAGGGTGTGTTCAATATATGGATGAATTTTATTTAAATCTAAATTAAAAATGTGACAAATTATAATAGGTCACATACTATTTTAAAGAGCAAAATTTGAATTCAGTTGTTTGAGGGGTATTCTTAAGCCAAAAATTAAAGGTTGAGGGTATTGTTCGATCTAAAAGTTGAAGGATGTTATTTGTAAGTCATTTTTCATACATTAGGATACTATTGACTCTTTTTTGTCGTATAAATTAATGTAACATCGTTGTATGAATTTCATAAACTTAGTGGGATTCACTGGGTATGTTGTTATTGTATGAATCTCATAAACCTCAAATTCTAAATCGTCTAATACATAGGATTGCATCATAATAAACTTTGTGAGACAAATATGATTCAAAGTGGAGACTAGTAAGGCTTTTGTTTTAAGCCCCAAAAAAATTTGAGGCCCTAAAAATTTTATAGTATTGGTTAATCAGTTTATTTTTACTTAAAAAATATTGAAATTTACAGGGGAAAAAGGAGTGGAAAATCTCTATTTAAAAAAAATAAAATAATTGTTTCTTTTTCTATAGTAAAAATATTTTAGATTTTGAATTAAAGTACTCAAATCTTTATATTATTAGATAAAATTTCTTATGCAACAAAATCTAAAGTAATGTATTACGTATACATGGATAACTTATTGACTTGAAATAGTCAATCTTAATAATAATATTACTATCAGATTTTTGTTGTAAACATAAAAATAATATACCGTATAAAAATATTACACAAAACACAGTTAGTACAGATAAAAGAAATTGAGGTCTCTTATTAGAAGTTAGTTTTGGACTACAATTTTATTGAGATTGAAAATAATAATTAGTTTTGAATAAATTTTTGACCAAATTAGGACTTGATGATTGTAATTTTCTAAAGATCTCAGGCGAGATGTTAAACTCATTATTAAAAATAATAATAAAAACACAAAATATATTAATAGAAAAGCACAAAAAGTAGAAGTTTACTCAAAAACTCTATTATACTTGTAGATTTCATTCAGAGAAAAAGAAATTAATGAAAAAGTTGAAAGAGTGTGAAAAGTATTTAATAGTACCAGGACCAGACATATTTCGGTTCAAATCGAAAGAACCAATCGAATTGGAATTTTTTAAATTTTGTTTTCGATTTTTCATTTTTTTTAGTCAGTTTCAATTTTAAATTTTAAAATTTGAGTTATTCGATTCGATTTTCAAATTCTAAATAAATTATGTCGATTAATCGAAAAATCAAATTTTAGAAAAACATTATATATATTATAAATTTATATACTCAATCCAATATGCCAGAATTTATACACCCATGGCCCAAACCTAAATCAAAAATTCCTAATATCACAGACATTCTCACACTCTCATCTCCGGTGGACACTCAAACCACCATAGCCGATGATCGACGTCAGTCTCCACAGCCCATAAGACTACCACCGTCAATTCGTAGTTATAGAAGAGTACTCATATGACTCCTCAGGTTGAAGGTAGAAAACTCAAACAAAATTAGAGACCAAAGACTAAAAAGAAAGCTAATTTACTAGTTGTTTCTTTCTCTCCCGTCTTTATTTTCCCTTAGTTGCAAAGATTTTTATGTTGTTGTTGCTCATATTTTTTTATGGAGTTAAATGATTTACGTGAAGAAAACAATTAAAAATGCATTCTTTATATTTTTTTGGGAGTTGTTGTTGCAATTTGCAAATAATTTATTCATTTTCAGTTATAAACCAATTTTAAAAGACCAGTGATTAAAAAATGATTCAATATGATGCTATTCAAATCGAAAACTACACCGAAATAAATCAAATTGAAATTGTGAAAATCGAACGAATCAAATTTATTTCAGTTTGGTTTTGGTTAATATTTTTACAAAATCAAAAATTAAAACATCAAACTGAATTTTACAAATTGAATCATACCAACCGAACGTCTAACCCAAATATTTATAGAGAAAAAATAGAAATAATTTTTAATTTTCAACTTTTTCAACAACGAGTTTAATATCTCACATGAAATCTTTAGAAATTACAATCGTTAACTACTAGTTAGATTATTCAGAACTAGTTATTGTTGACACTCAATTTTGGCCTAACATTTTTCAAAATTCATAACTTTTATGTTTTATTTATTAAATTGTTCAAAATACATTTTTATAATTTTAAATAAATCTATCAATATTTATTCTTATTTTTCAAAATATTAAGATTTTTATTAGTTTATTTTGAATTTTAGTTAATTTTGATTATATTATTTTTATCACAATCAGTCAAATATATTATGAATATTGTGTCAGTTTTATTAAATTACAATTTTCTATTGAATTGCATTTTTTTACATGCCATGATATTTTGCGCAGTCTAAAAAGTCATTCAAATATGGATAAGATTTGCATACACAGATATTTTATTAATAGGTAGTTTTGGCTCACGAATTTAAGATAATGGTATTGTACTATGATGGTTTTCAATTTTCTATTTAAGCAATAGCTTGGTCATTAAGTTAGGGCGGTGGATAAAATTTTAGGGGTAATTTTCAGATTTTTAGGGTTTAATAAATTCTTTTAGTATTCATAATTTTCCGGTGATAAGCTCACCGGAGTTCCGCCGAAATCCGGCGAGTCCACCACCCAAAGACCCCATTGTTCCATTTTTTCCCTCCTTTTCCGGCAACCAAATCCATCCATTTCCGATTCCCATTTTTCTGGCAGAAGCTCACCACCCAAACCGTCCTCTCTAGCAAACATGACCACCAACAACCCAAAACTCCACCACATAACAACACAACAGCTTCACCCACCGGAAAACCAATCAGCCGCGACCCACCACCGAAACAACCGGCAAAAACACAACCAAACAGAACCCTACCGGAGCTTCACCAACGTCACTCTCCCTTAACACTTCGATTCAGAAGAACAAACCCAAATTTCTGTTAATTGTTTGGTAGTTTTTTTTTTTAGTTTTGAGAGTTGATTTTAATGGAGGAAAATCAGAGGCAGCGACAATAACAACAATCAACATTCCGACCTCCGGCGAAACACCATAACAACAGCAACAAAAACCCTCACAAACCCCATTAACAATAGACCCAACTACTCTTCTTCTTCCCTTCCCCTTTTCCCCCCCTTTTCGATTATTTGTTCATATTTTGCAGGTCATCAGTGAGCTTAAAAACTCCGTCAGACCAGAGCTCGAAGCTCCAAACGGAGAAGACAACGATGCCACTGCCTCCGATGAGCCACAGTGGTTTGTATTTCCCATTAAAAGTTTTTTTTTTTTGCCATTCTTCTTGTTTCTTTATCAGCCAACAGTGTGCCCTCTTCCAAGATTTATATGTATTTTAATTTTATTTAGCTATATTTGTTATAGATCGACTTTATTTACTTTGTCTAAAGTTATTTTTCTTTATTTATTGCATTGCTACTATTTTGATTCTTAAATAAGTTAGGTATTATTGTGAATTGTGATTTTGCTTATTTCGTTTTTATTTATTGGTAGTTGTTACTGTTTTATATTGTTGCTTTGGGTCATTGTTATTTTTATATATTATTTTCGTTGATTTTTGTTAGAATATTTGACCTGATGAACTTTATATTTGCTTTGATTTTAATTATTTACATATATGTCTTTTGGCTTATTGTTATGGTTAGATTGGTTAATGTTGTTGTGATCGATCTTATATTGTTATTTGATCATTTTTTATATCTTAATATTTGTTATTATTTTATCATTATAAAATTGGCCAATGAAAAAATCTCTCCGTTGGTTTTCGAGGCCTCCCCATTATAAAAAACAAAAATTTAGTTTAAGTTTATATATGTCGTATGTTAAAATTGGCCGATGAAGAAATGACCGTCGATTTCCAAGGCCTTCCATGTTAGTAAGACGGATTTTTATTTTTTAAGTTATTATTTGATTCATTTGTTTTTATTCGTATGTATTTGTTACTAACACTTTTACTAAGTGTCTTTACAGGTACACCCCGGAGTCGCTTCCCATTGAAGTCATCCCAATGGAGTCCGAATGATATTTTATATTCATTAATATGTATATTATTCACGTTAGGCAAACTTAGGCCGTTTCTTATATTATCGCTTTACTTTATTATTTGTTTATATTTCATATTCATTATACTTGTACATTATAATTTATCTCCTCAAATTGAAAAAATGAATTCAGTCGGGACCCATAGTTGTGGATTTCAAAGGATGCCTAACCCCTTCCCTTCGGAATAACTTGAACCTCATACCTAGAATCTTTTGGTTTCGTAGGCTATTTTAGTTAATTAATTGGTTTCCTATTTTTTCCTAAAATTAGGTAGCGACTCCTTTAAAAATTGTTTTATTCTTTTAAATTGGATTATTTTTTTGGAGTTCCCACGACGTTTCGCCTTATTTGAATAAAGTAGGAATGTAAACCGTTATCATTTTTAATCTCCTAAATACTGGAAATATTTTTCTCTCTCTAATCATCTCTCCTATTTGTTTACAACTACAAACACAATTTTTTTGGACTAATTCATGATTTTGAATATTTTATTTTGTGTCTCAAATATATATTTATTTTATATGCCCAAGACAATTTATATATATATATATATATATATATATATATATATAATATAAAGTTAAAAGAGCCTTGATAATTTAGCTCTTCTTTTCTTGTGCTGTTTTAGAGCATGTTTGACATTGTTGTTAGAAGGTCAAAAACACTTATTTTGAGTAAAAAACACTTATTTTGAAATAATAAGGTATTTGGCTAATCAGTAAAACTGTTTTTAGATGAAAGCAAAAATAATTTTTTTGCTCTTGAAAGAAGCTAAAAATTTCTACTTCTTAAAAAAAAGCAAAAGTAGAAAATTATTTATTTCAAGACCAAAATATACCTGCCATATATACATATTTACCAATATATCTCTAATATTTATTTATTTTTATGATGATTTTTTCATATGTAGTGATTTAATTTGTGAAATGATTTTTAAATTTATTTTGCTTGATATTTTTAATTATATTTAAATCATCATGTTAATATTATATTAATTTGTAATTTTTTTTATTTATCTATGTATAATATTGATTGAAAATTTGAATATGTACATTTTAATTTAATAAAAATAAAAATTAAATTAAAAGTTTTATAATAGATATTTTAATAATCTTAATATTAAAAGTGCATTGATACTTGTCTTTTTTCGTAATTTGACACTCAAATGTACTTTTTTAGAAAATTAGCCAACACAATCTACTTATCAAAAACACTTTTCATAAGCGGAATTAACCAAAATTTTCTTTTTTAAAAGCACTTTTCTAAAAAATTATTTTAAAATTGTATTTATAAAAATAAACAATTTTTAGCAACAATATCAAACATGCTCTTCATGTTTGAAACACAATTTCCCTCAAATATGGAGTAGTGATTGAAGGAGAATATTTACATCTTGTTATGTAATTAAAAGTATCATTAATTTATAATATTATAAAGTTTAAACCTTTAAGGTGTTTGTTCTATATTTTTTCTTCACAGAAATATTATTAAAATTTTAAAAATTAAAATCGATAAATATAAACTATACCCGTTCATGTGCTTTTAACTGGTTATTCTTATTTGATTGTCCATGTGTTTTTTTTAATTTCATTTTAGTTCTTTTCACATAATAAGATAATATAGTGATATAATATATGTTTTTAACAGTTGTATATGATCCTTATTTAATATGGTTACACCAATAAATATATGAGGTGATGTGCCGTAACAAACATGGTTATCACAAACAAATAACAATAGTTAAATATTTTCTTCTCTTTTAATCATGATAAAAATTAGTATTATTTGATATAACTAGTGCAGATAAGTATTACCTCCTCTTAAATAATCACGAACATAATAAAATCTATAAGAAATCAATATAGATGCCCCTAAAATTTCAAACGGTAAGTATAATAAGAATATGTATTTCTCATAAGTTCTATTAATCATACCTCACAATAATCCCTTTAATTCATTGAGAAACTTTCAATATTGTTTTGAAAAAGAATCAATACATAGAAATATTATGAAATACACTACAATAATTAAATTTATATTTCAAAATACTATAAAAATCTAGTTTCCTTTTTGCATTATAAAATTGTAGCACACAAACACCTCTGTTAAAACAAAAAGAGAGAGAGAGAGATAAAATTAGGGGAAATAACATCATACAAATTCACATTATAAAGGAAAATTTTGAATAAAAAGGAAGAGAAAAAAAAAGTTGAAAATGTTCACCTAGGTTGTTGAAAAGAATCATTAATGAATTAAAAAAAAAATGAGTAAAGGCAAAGGTGAGAGAGTTGGCGAAGGGAATTAGGCAGATAAATAGTCTGTATTGAATTATAAAAAGGTTAACAATTGAAGCTCATTAAGAAATGAGAAATGGTGAGTTATAACATCTAATTATGTATTTGATTTTATTTAATTGTTATTATTAATTTAATTTTAATTGTTAGTTCAAGACATTTTTAATTTAAAAATTAGTGATGGACATTTTCGTAATTTAACTTTGAACGGAGAATCTTTATATATATATATATATATATATATATATATAGTCTGTTTGGTGAAGCTTCAAAAAGTCAAAAGTATTTTATTTTTTTTAAAATTAACTTATTTTAGAAAGTTGAGGTGTTTGGCCAAACTTTTAGAGAAAAAATTAAGTATTTTTAGGCAGTAGTAAAGGTTATTTTTTTAAAAAAGTTTTTCCCCATAAGTACTTTTGAATTATTGATCAAGCACAAAATACTATTTTAATATTAATAAAAGTATTTTTTTCAAATTGATCAGTGAAAAACGAACTGCATAATTTTGAAAGTTGATCCTAGGTTGCATGTACACTTTCTACACGTGGACATTGGGATCTGATTGAAATTAGCCAAATTTTCCCGCATAATCCATAAATATGTCATATAATTTGGCTTTAGTTAATTTAATGTGTATAAATAAACACTTAAACTTTATAAAATTGAAAAAATACATACAATTTGGCTTCAACTAATTGGACACATAAAGTTAAAGGACATATATATAAACTTAAGTCAAATTAAAAGGCATGTTTATCAATTGTTAAATATCAATATTTTTACCGATTGAATATGGATTGAAATTCAAATTTTACCAGTCTAAACTATCACTCTTTCAATCCACTTAAATATGAGCGAATTGAATGAGTTGACAAAATATGAAGTCATTTTTCTAGTACTAATTCCAATTAACATCATATGAAAATAAAATATTTCTGAGCTACCTCTTTTATATTCGACAAACAACAAATTGCCTATCTGATTGCCGTTTGATCAGTTAATATGTTTTTTTACTTTTTTTTAAAAAAAAATAATAATTCTATTAGTATTGTTCGGCAATCATTAATTTTGTCCTAATTCACAGGATATGGTCTTGCTTAGGCAATGTAATGTGACAATATCACTCCAAGTAAAAATAGTTTTTAGCGACAATAAATATATACACATTAATTAGAGTGTTAAAGCCTTTAATTATTGGCATTAGTTAATTGTCATTGAATCCAATGTCGCTATAGGCTTTAGGAACATTTACAAAGGATGTTAATTACCGTTAAAAATACATATTTAACCAGAATTAAGCTATTGTCGTTAATTAATTGCCGCTAAAGATCATTATTGATGTAGTGTAACGTTATACACAAAGTCCTCATTAAAATAATTCAATTTTGTTTAATGTTTTAAAAAATGTATCAATGCCGGCCTTGATGTCTATTTTTATTTTTTTAATAATCATGATGAAGACATATTGGATATATGTATATGTCTAGTTGACCGTGTCTAAAAAATCATACAATATATAATTCCATTTGTATAAATACGTGTCGAACCAACTTCGAAAGTTATATTCATGTTGCTCAGTCTTACTATAACTTAACAACTAAAAAATTCTGCATCGAATAGAAATGGTGGATATTCAAGGCTACTTGATATTATTCCTTATTTGGCTATTTTCTACCTTATTTCTTAAATATGTTGTGTTTCGTAAACGGAACACATGTCACCTTCCACCAAGTCCGTTTGGTTTACCAATCATCGGTCACTTACACCTCCTATCTCCAATTCCTCACCAAGCACTTCACAAACTCTCGACTCGTTATGGGCCTTTAATTCATTTAAATCTTGGGTCCGTCCCTTGTCTAGTAGTTTCATCACCCGAAATGGCTAAAGAAGTACTCAAAACACATGAAACTTCCTTCCTAAATCGACCACAAACATCAGTAGTTGATTACTTAACTTATGGTTCACAAGACTTTTCCTTTACGCCTTACGGTGTTTACTGGAAGTTCATGAAGAAGATATGCATGTCCGAGCTCCTTGGAGCTCGAACATTAGACATACTTTTACCTGTAAGACGCGATGAAATAAAGCATTTTATTGAATCACTTTTACAAAAAGCGGAGTCTGGTGAAGAGGTAGATGTTGAAGCTGAGCTTCTAAGGGTTTCGAATAATGTTATTTCGAGAATGATAATGAATGAAAGATGTTCTGAGGACAAACATGAAGCTGGGAGTATAAGGAAGTTGGTTCAAGATATCGCGGAACTTACTGGGAAATTTAATCTTTCGGATTATATTTCGTTTTGTAAGAACTTGGATTTACAAGGGTTCGGAAAAAGAACGAAAGATGTACGTAAAAGGTTCGATGAAATGATGGAAAGGATTATAAATGAACATGAAGAAGCAAGAAGGAAGAGAAATTGTCAAAGTAAGGATGTAGTGATCAAAGATTTGCTTGATATGTTACTTGATATAATGGAGGACGAACACGCGGAGATAAGATTGACAAGAGAGAACATCAAAGCTTTCATACTAGTAAGTTTCTCATAAACTAAAAATCTTATGAGAAAATGCTACAGTCTAATATTTTATTTGTCCCAAGGACTATAGTTATACAATATTTAAAAATAGAGACAAAATCTATATTTTTCAGGATATATTTGCAGCTGGCACGGATACCGCGGCTATTACAGTAGAGTGGGCACTAGCAGAACTCATCAACAATCCAAGTATTATGAAGAGAGCAGTTCAAGAAATTGATTGTGTCATTGGTAAAAGTCGAATTGTGGAAGAATCAGATATCTCGAATCTTCCTTACCTTCAAGCTATCGTTAAAGAAACTCTCAGACTACACCCTACGGGGCCTATGATCCTCCGAGAATCAACGGAAGATTGTTGCATTGGAGGTTATCACATACCCAAAAACACTAGGTTGATAGTCAATACGTGGGCGATTAATAGGGATCCGGAGTATTGGGAAAATCCACTTGAATTTATACCCGAGAGATTTTTGACTGAAGAGGAGGAGGGGAACACGAAATCCCAATTGGATGTGAGGGGACAACACTATCATTTTTTGCCATTTGGCACGGGGCGAAGAGGTTGCCCCGGAACGTCATTGGCATTACAGGTTGTTCAAATAAGCCTTGCTTCGATGATACAGTGCTTCGAATGGAAGGTTAGTGGTGGAGGGATAAGTAAAGTCGACATGGAAGAGGCACCTGGCATTACACTTCCTAGAGCTAATCCTTTGGTTTGTATTCCTGTGACTAGGTTTAATCCATTCACATCAACAACGTCATCCACTTAGATCTATTATTAACGAAAATTGTTGACATTTGTTGTAAATCAACAAGGTCACGATTCGACATGGCTGGAAGGAGGCAATCTTCTGGCAAATGAAGGACACAATTCGATATGGTTGTACCGTTGCTTATGAACATTTTAAGATCTTTATTTAGTTTGTTTTTCTCATGTAACAAAAAAAAAAAAAAAGACCCTGTTCTTTTTGGAAATATATTAGTATGATGAAAAATACATCTTAAAATGTTGATCAAAGTTCATATAGTATGACTCTCAAAAAGCGAAATGTGACAAGTAAAAAGAAACAGAAGGAGTTCAGTTCTAGTCATTTTCCCTCGAACAACAATATAATTAAAGAGTACAGTATCTAGGCAACAACATTCCATTAACAAAAGCCATATATATAACAACAAAGAGAGTAAACTTACAATATAACAGAAGTTTGTGCAATTGAACCACTTATCCTTTGGCTTACAAAAAACTCCTTCACCCACCAGCACCAGGTAGCAAACATAAAACAACACGACGTTCTGCGATACACACAATTACATTGACAAGATAGTTGAGAGATAAGGTATAAGAAATAATAACACGATGATGGGTGATTGGAAAATCCTTATCAGCTGCTGCCACCCCCAAAGAGATACCCTAGAGAAGATCCACCACCAGGGGCTGCATGTACTTTGGTAGATGGCCGGTCCTACAACAAGCCAATAACCCTAGTTAAAACCACATAATTTTTCCCTAACAAATGAATTACTTCATTGTAATTCAATGGTGATCACCATTTCACCATGAGAAGCAATTATTTAATGAAAGAACATGTACCCGCAACAATTCCTTAAGAAATCAGTCGCAAGGATCAATCACTAAAATCCCAATCTAACAGAACATTCTCACTTCACAACATGAGAGATACGTCAATAGAGTGTGCTTGAAGCTTATCAATGTACCATAATAACCCGAAACACATTGAGCGAAATCATTGCAAATAGCAACAGCATAAGATCCACACAGACCTCTGTCTACACATAATTTATCATTTGGTCGAAATGTGTTCAAGAAACTCATAACACAAGAGATGATATATGTTCAATATTTTGTCCTCATTTCATTGTTGGAGTCAACAAGTGGCAAGATGTAAATCCAATGATCCATCCACTATAAATTTGACGGATCAGATTGTCAACCAGATTCATATGTTTAAATGGTTTGTGTAATGGCCCATTCATATGTTTGACCCAACGGGTAAACCCAGACTTACTCCTCAATACATTGGGTCCAAAATGGGTCAAAGAAGTGTAACCTGCTGGGTTAAAATTAAACCCGTACCAGAAGGTTACCAGTTTCGGAAACTACATTGGAAAATTGGCTGGTCCGTGGAAGGAAATGTAAAAATATATGGGCTCACGGAAACAACCCGATGGTACGAAGAGGACAAGCAAATAAAGTTGTATTAAATAGTTCGATATGAAAACAAACAGCAACTAAAGCAATCATACAATCTGCGCCTTCAACTAAAGCTACACATATGTTGCTGATTGATGTGTGTATATACTAGTGACTACAAACTACAAAGGTGAAATAAGCACAGACCAGCCTCGGCCTTAGTCTTAGTAATAATATATACGTTAATTATAAAATTTAAGTTCATAAAGGAATATTAGAATGCAACATCATCTGAGGTTGGAAACATTCACTGCAAGACAAAAGAAAACAACAGTGATGGACATCAGTGAATTGGTTCTGTACTCCACAATGATATTAATAATATCCACAAAAATATAGTAGCTAAAGTGAGAGTGTGTTGTGTCAGTGTTAACAAATCCATGCATTACTAAACGCACAAAATATAGTTCTCCACGTTTGAAGCTTTGCCTAAACACCTCCACTATGGGAAATAAGCGCGTCTAGTTTCCCAAAAACTTGACCGAACAAACTATAAGATAAGCACTACCTCATATATGCTACCTGTCAGAGTTATATTTATTATAAAGTGGGGACTTGTGAAGATGTCTTAATTTCACCTTAGCTTAGCTGTTATTGGTAATTGTCTTGGCATTGCCAGAAAACCTATATTTACTACACGAAATGCATACTATTTGTGCTCCAAAGTCCTCCCCTATTCCCTTTTGCTTCCCAACGAAAAAACCTCTCCAGCAAAGCATAGCAATGAATTTTTCAAGAGTTTCAGAGGACATTATAATAATTTTTTACAAGTACATACCGTAATAAAGTTTCCCGTATTTTGACCATCTGCCCTGATACTCTGAATACCTGCTGGAACCTGCTTAGTAGCATCAGCAGGAGGAGGAGCAGCAGCAGCAGGCTTTGAAGATGGCTCTTTATTTATTGGCTGAGCTTCACTTTGAACAGGCTCGGGATTTGTTTTGGTTGATTTTGGAGCCTCGCCATCCCCAAACAAGTATCCTAATGAACTCTGTCCTCCTCCACTGCTAACTCCACGACCCATATCTTTGCTTCTTAACTATTAGATCCACTAATACCCTGAGTCAATCCAGATGATAAAAACAAAACATAAACATCAAGGATAATGTTGTGATCCTCAAAGAAGCACATAGAAAACGAAAAGCAGCATACCACAAGGAGAACTAGTACAAGCACAGAAATAAAGCACGCCAATAGATATGACAATGTTGTATAGAACTGATCAATATATTACAAAGAAAAAACATAAGAGAAATTACAAATTTAACTGCAATCATATAAAACTCAAGCGTCATGCTGGTGACTGGCTTCGGAAGTCCACATGCATCTAAATATCATCTAGATGGAATCAACTATAAGAATCATTTATATTTGTTCCTCTATTGTTCAATCCGAGTGTTGACCACGAAACCACCAAATTCCATTGGAACCCCCTTGACAACTACTCTACAACCATTGCCAGTTACATTTTGAAGCAATTTTCTTTGGCCGTGCACCCAAAGGGGCATGGCCTAGTGGTTAATCGAATTCCAGTAGAGACAAAAACACTAGGTGATTTCTTCTCATCTGTCCTAGCCTTAGTAGATAGAGTTACTTGGTACATGTTGCTAGTGGGAGGTGGTATATATCTTATGGAATTAGTCGAGGTATGCCCAAACTGGTCCAAACACCAAGGTTATAAGAAATAAAAATTGAAACTGCTTTTGCTATTATCATCAATAGTTAATTCAAGCTTTTAGGATTCAAATAAGCTAGAATTAATACCTTCACACAATCTGATACAAAAGCTTCTTTAATTGTTTAGAGTTACGTGAAAATTGCCCATTGAAGAGAATCAAAACTACACAACAATTTTTTATCACAAAAAATTAAAAATAATTCAAAGTCTTACAAGCAAACAGAAAATCCCCAAAAAACAAGAGAAAACGATAGCTTAGCTAAGTGATTTTCCTCAAAGTTACAGCATATATACTCATGAATTTCAATATCTATAAACGAGAATAGAGAATTAGGGTTTAGAAATTTGGGAGTTACCTTTTTTTTGTTCTCTCCGTATTGATTGATGATGAATGAAGGTGTGAAAGTGGACAGGGGAAGTAAATGAAGGAAAGAACTACACACTCCCTCGGTTTCTGTTTATGTCTCCTCCTTATTAAAAATAGATTTTTTATATTTGTTATTTCATAAAATCAATGTATAAATGATATTATTTTTTTATTTTATTTCGAATAGTTATTAGCTTGAAAAGTATGAATTTGACCAATATAAAAAAATTAAATGATTAATTCATATCCATTGGTCAATTAATTAATTAAAATAAATTAATTTATGTTCATTTATAAAAAACTTGACTTTAAGAGAATAATAAATAGGGATATAATGGTAAACTTACATAATTTGTTAAGAGATATGAAATCTAAAATAATAACATATAAATAGAAATGGAGAGAGTAATATATAGTCACACATTTTATAATTGCTCTTTCACCGACAATTAATTTGGTCATAATAATTTCATATTGCAACTTATTACCAAATGACCAATCCGGAGTGATAAATATTTATTTATTTTTTTAAGTAAAAGTTTTGAATATATCTTTTATTTTATATTATTTGACTCCTTTCAACTAGTATTTTTTTTTTAAAATATTTAAATTAAAGATGTATTTTACTAAATTAATCTTATTAATGATATTTTGAAAATTTAAATTTAATTATCATTACTGTACGTAGTTATAGTAATATTAAGTGTCAGAAGCAACGTTAGAATTTGAACTTTATGAGTTTGAGATTCTAATTCTGGTAAGTTACTTAGTTTTAAATTTAATACTTCATCTGTCCAACAATAGTTGTCCATTATTGACTTGGTACACTCCTTAAGAAACAATAAATAATAGGGGTAATTTTATTATATTATCCTTTGACTTTATTAAATTTAATGTTTTGAGAAATGTGTTAGATAATGAATACTCCCTCTATCCCATATTAACTGATCACCTTTCTAAAAATACTTATCCCAAATTACTTGATCACTTACTAAATCAAGATAAAATTAATTAATTTTTTTTTCATTTTACCCCTATAATTAATATCATAAATGTGCATAAGTTCCAATAATACATTTTGCATGCCCTATGTCATCATAACTTATTTTGATATCCATCAATATGAATAAAGGGTAAATTTGTCAAATTGATCATCTTATTTATGATTTCTTAAGTACCATGTAAAATAAAAAGTGATCAGTTATTATGGGACGGAGGGAGTAGTATTTAATAACAAGGGTAAAATAGAAATAAAAGGTAAATTATCTCTTCATTTTCTAAATTGGACAACTATTTTTAATATAGTGGACAACTATTATTGGACGGAGGGAGTAATTTATACATATTGGGTGAATTCTTTTACTATATGTTTAGAGAGCGATTTCTTTTGCTGGCAGTCTAGTGAATTTCATACTACAAATTCAAAATTTAAACTAAAATTATTAAGTTCGATTAAACCCGTAATCAAGACAATAGATTCGTTCTTGTTAAGTGTAGTATAAAAAAATAATGAAACTTTTAATTTTATTAAAATAAATAAAAACAATGAAATATCATTAAATACTTCATCTCAATTTTTAAATAAATTTAAATTTAGTCAGATCTCGATATAAATACTGGCATAATGAATGAATGAATGAGAAGTCAATGAAAAGCTTGTTAGCAATTGGGGGGCATTGAAATAAAAGGTTCGTGAGGTGCCTCTTTTTGGAGTTAAAAAAAAAGAATAACATAGGAAAAAATAAGAAATGGAATGATTAATAAAATAATACTGATATCTTATTCTTAAACTTAATCAAAGATAAAGACTTGCAGTCACGTAAGTTAGTGGGAAAGCATCACTCTTTTTGTTTATTTTATATTAAAAGAAATAAAAGGTATTTTAATTATATGAAAAAAGGTTTAATTAAATTATGTGAAATTGAACAAAAATATTAACGGTTAATAATTTAATTCAAAAATATCTTTGTCATTAATGTTTAATCTATAAATATCTTTATTATTACTTAATCGGTTCAAAATATCTTTTCTAATAAACATATTATTTCTTTGAGGCATAATACATATTCATGTTATTTAATATAGCTTCAGTTGACATTTATGCTCTTCAATTTTGGATATGCACAAGTAGACACTTAAACTTATATGAAATTGAATAAGTAAACACACGCGTCCTACGTGACATAATACATGTACGGCATCACGTATGATACAAAATTGTCATGATGAATATATCTATTTGTTCAATTTTATACAAATTTAAATGTATATTATGCACATTCACAGTTAGAGGATATAGATGTCGATTGAGGTCTGTTTTCGCAAGAAAAGAAAAAGACTGGTTTTCAAAAAAAATCGACTTAACTTTAAGAGAAAAATCAATTTTTAAAGAAGAAGAGTCGCCACTTAATTTTTTTAAGAAAAATTAAAAAAACTATTTAAAATTTCAAAAGACTCTAAAACAGATAAAAATCATTTGAAAAATAACCAAAAGGGCTCGGGGTTCAATTTACATTTCGAGAAAGTATCAAGCACTTGAAATGCCCGCTAACTTGCAGTTGACCGACGACTTGACTAAACATTGACTAAAAAGACTTATTAAGTTACAAAATTATTTTTAACTATTATTCAAAAGGAAAGACTTAATTTTTTAAAAGGAAATTATTTTTTGTGACAAGCAACTAGCCAAACTAACAAAAAACTTAAATATTTCAAAAATAAAGAAAAGCTATTCTCGGGAATTAAATTAAATTAAAACCACAATAAACAAGGGTTAGTTAATACAAATAGTGAATAAATAAGAGCAAAGGAGGAAAACTCAAATTTGAACCCTTCTTGTCCAAATTAAATCTGTTGGGCTTTTGGCCCAAGTCATGTCCTAAATCTAAAATTGCCAAAACAATGGGCTTTTGGCCCAATATTTAGTACCTGTCCTAATACTAAAATATTTGGGTCTTAGCCCACTTCACCTGTTCTATTGCTAACAATTTATACAAACGAAATTTGGGCTTTTGGCCCAATTAACAAAATAAAAAGGAAGCTGCTGAATTGAGAGACTTCTGGGCCCAATTCGTTTGGGCCTGCTGCATTGGATAGCTTTTGGGCCCTGTTCATTGCTGTATACAGTGTATACAGTTTACCCTGTATACTAGGAACTTTGCTGCATATTAGACTGTGTACAGCTTCTATACGAGCCGTTTTCAATTCCCGCACACCTGTACGTCGATTTTGAACCTGTATATCAACTGTTTTGGTTCGTATACTAGTGTATACTGGTGTATACTAGTGTATACTGACAGTATACAACCGAATTCCGACTTTCCAAAGCCTTTAATATCACATTCCATCCCTGTTCATCAATTTGTTTGGCGGCCGACTCGATCAAGGATGGGTTTGGGCCTTTACGGCCCAATAGATAATGCAAAGGGAAAGAATGAGAGCCCATGGGGGCTCCGAGCAGAATTCACATGCAGCACAAAGAAAACAAGTAAGAATCGATTCAAACTATTGAAACACGAAATTACCAACAATTCATGCTACTGCTAATAATAAACAATCACAGGTTCATATAATGATATGAAGTAGTCAAAAAAAAAACACAGAGGAAAGGACTTTAGCATTCTGATAAGAAATGACACTAAATGTATGAAAGAGCAAATATTTTTATACATAATTAATTCTGCAACTTAATTAAAATTTAAACTAACATCTTTCAACATATTGGACATTGACCAGTGATCAAGATGGACACTAAACAAACATCGCTCTTATTGAAAAAAAAAAAAAAAACTGAAAAAAAGGAAGAGGGGCTAAACAAGACATGTAAGAGACTAAGAACATCATTTAAACAAACATGAACCCGACAACTAAAAAGATAAATAAACTATCAAAGAAAAGCCTATGCATCAATATTTAAAAAAAGACACCGTATTGAGACCAAAATATATAGACTACGAAATTTAATCAAAGCCAAGATGAAGAATATAACAAGCTGTTTTAAAGACAGAATGCGGAGGATTTGAACAAATATCATGAAGAGAAATTAGGCAGAGTATAGTATTCACTCTTACTGATATTAATCTAAACACGAAACCATAATAAATGCACACCATTTAGAGGAAATAAAGAAGCTAAGGCAGACCTCATAGCAACAAAGCAAACAATGACAAAAATCACATTATGCATTCTCAAGTAATCTGCAAAACTCACACTCTATAAACTCGATTACAAATGGGGCACATTAGGCATGCTAACAGAATCATAGGAAGGAGGAGAAAGTAGTCAAGGGTGACAAAACATCACGGTAAACCTCAACACAATTTCCACACATAAACACGAATCAACTAACTGAAAACTTCAAAAAAATGCGACCCTAAACAGCCACTTTATAACCAAATAAGTACACTTTACACGCACCATCCTTTCACTCTCACACATAGAGCAATCAAGCAACAAAAAAAAAAGAAAAGAAAATGGACATTAAACTCTTGTTCAGTTAGAAAAGGCAGTAGCAAGTTTGCAACATTAGAGATAGCATATATACTCAGCAAACAATAACGAAATATGACAGCATAGCATGATTTCTGGGCTCATTTGATAGTTCTGTAGCTTTAAATCAAGAAAATGAAGGAAGGAGAGTAGACATTCTTCAGCACTTTAGACATCAATATAACAACGAGATGATAATAAACGGCAAATCAGAGACTAGTTCAAACTATTATAATCATAAAGACTGAAAGAAATGAACCTTTCAGGACTGATCTGGGAGGCAGTGCGACAGGGAACAACACACGCACAACTCAATACCTCACTGAACGGGACACTTAACAGAAGAAGAAAAGAGAGGCATGCATTAAACGAAAACTCAAGCTTAACCCATATTGGCGACGCTACAAGTTGTTATAATCAAAACAACCTTCAGTTGAGTTCAAATGCCAAAACGAGAAACAAGAATAAGACTACAGATAGCGAGACGAAAAACAGCCAACCACATGCAATTCCATGTCCCATTACATACCACACTTCAGCAGAAAGTGAGCAAAAGGGAATAAAACGAACAAAATGACATAAACTAAATCCACATTAGCGATTTCAAGGCCAGTTGAGCAAGAAACAGAACTGAGCTAAGCTTCGAATGCAAAAACGACAAACTCATACAATCATTATGACTCGACTCCAAAATCATTCAAACCAGACGTATAGAACATTCAGTAAACAGAGAAAATTCAAATCCCAACATCAGCTACACAATCGAGAAACAAGGAAAACACTTCAATACATTCAAATAACATTCAGAAACAGAAGAAGGAGAAAGGCATCTTAAAGGAGGAAGAAATTTACCTCTTGTCGAGCAGGAACTGGGATCGAACGAGCAAAAGAGAACAACGATTTCTCACACGAATTCGAACTCGAGCAAACGACCAGAAAACTCGAACAATGAACTCAATTTTTTTTTTTAAAGGTTAGGGAAAAGGGCTATAATTTGAATTAGAGAATGGCCACATGAATTTCAATTGTAGTCAATTTAAGTTAACCAAATTGAGTCAATTATCGAATTTGGTTAAAATTCAAATAAGGTGAATTTATATAAATTAATTAATGAGCTTCTTAACTTAAACAAAGTAAAATAATTAACTTAAATATAAACTAATTAACTCAAAAAAAAAAATTACAACTTAAACTAAAACTAATTTAATAAATGTTTAACTAAAAGTAAAATCTTTTTTGAGTTAATTTTCGAATTTTCATAAAATGTAATAATTATACAAAATTATATAAAAATTATATTTATCATTTAAAAATTATAAAAGTGACAAAATTACATAAGAATAACTTGAAGAATATTTTGAACTTTATATATATATATATAAATCAATTATTTCAAAACGTTTGAAATTTGAAGAAGCTCGATGATTAATTCATATCGGGGTGGGTCAAAATTGGGTGTCTACAAGGTCAAGTTAAAGGGCACATTTATGTATTATACCTTTATTTTATTTTAGGCACATTTCTTTCCTAAAAAAAATATTGTTTTTAAAGAACTTTTTTTAAAAAAAAAAATCATTTAAATTTCTTTAACTAATATAAAAGTTGGAAGCAATCTTTTTTCTTTCTTAATATGATTTTATCAATTATTTTTAGGATAAGCATTTGTTAATTACAATTCTTGATTTTAAAGTTAAGATCCAACAATCATAATTTCATAAAATAGGGAATTTATTACATTGTTTCAAACCACAAGTATCTTTAAAATAACGTCGATAGAGTTATTCTTGACCTTTTTTTTAAAAAAAAAATTACTTCAAAATCATGAATTATGCCAACAAATATTTATCTTACTTCAATTAAAAAAAATTAAAATATTTTTTATTTTATTAGACAAATTGTTAACACACCCAAACATAAATGGGTTCGGTGAGTTATTATTTTATAGGCTAATTTTGACATCTCTAAGAGGTCGTTTGAGAGTATATGTTAGAAAATCTATTACATGTGTTAACCATGATATTATTTGATCTTTTATTTGATAAGATTTTAAGTCTATCTATAACTAATGCATGCATTAGTTATACATTCTATTCAGTATTATAGAATGTATAACTAATATACAACAAATCATGATATTAGGAATATATGGTTTTTAATAATGTATAAGCATGTGTAAAGACAAATAACCAATGGATAAAAAAATATGTCCCAACATAACTAATCACAATAATACTAATACGTCATAGTCAAAATTATTGTTATACACAATATCAATCTACCAAACGACGACAGATAAACAAATTTAATTTTTAAAAAAATATTTAATAGAGTATCTAATGAAAAAACATAAAATCACTCATTAGTAGACTCTCCCCTTTGACTTGAGCATTTAATCGATTCTTACTCGATTCTTTTCAAGCACTGAACTGAATCCAAATCATTTCATGAAGCTCTATCTTAAAAAATAAAAATAAAATATGCATTTTTGAGCTATTAGAGTAATGTGATAGCATTTTTAGCCCAAAAAAAAAAAACTATCAGTACAACTGCAATGAAGAATGTTATACTAGGCAGCCCCTGAAATTATAATATGTCGGAGTAGAACTTCATCTAGTAAAAGAACTTCTTGCTGTCTTGGCATAACTAGACTTCAACCAGAGATTGTGGCCTAAAGCCAAAATTTTAAAAAGAGAGTTACATTTATTTAATATTTTATATATATTTTACTCTCATAAATTTTAGAAAAATATTATAATTGATTATAATTTAATAATTAATTTTTCTTTTTCAACTGACAATATACATATCTTGTAATATTTTGTAAGACAAGAATAAACATATATAAATTATTATATGTTACATAACAACACAAATGTTTAAATCTCTCTTATTGATTATAGATTTGAAATTATTTTCAATAGTTTTCAATGGAATCAATTGTTACATAAACTATCAAATTTATTCTAAAAGTGTTTAACAATAAAAATAAGACTTCAATTCATTGGGTATGCCAATTAGAGTATCATTTTTTTTACTTATATAAAATTTCTTAATACTTTTAATTACAAAAAAAAAATATTATAGTGATTGTTACCTTTAGAAGACATTCGAAGTGATAGTTACCTTTAGAAGACATTCGAAGTTAAGACAATATTTTTAAAAATTTAATTATTTGATAATCTAATTAGTTTGAGCTTGAAATGTTTAATAAAATATCTCAAAGAATTGAAGACAATCTTACAAATCCAATATTAAAACATGATTGATTCAAATTGTAGTGAATTAGGCAAGTTAAGAAATAAAAATAACTGTAAATTTAATTGTCTACGTTTTTAATTATAATTAAATCAATAATAAAATTTTAAAAATATGTGCATAATAATTAGTAAGAAATTAACAACAAATTAGTAAGAAATTTTTTATTAATAGTAACAATAAATAATAATTTTTAAATATTTGGATGGTTGTTATGTATTGTTTCATAATGTATTATATTGTATTGTATTGCGTTGTATTGTATCCTATTATATTGTTTTAATAATACAACTTTCGTTACATAATGTCACATATTCATAATTTGAATGATAAACCTACAAAAAAATTATAGGATACGGGGTAGAACTACAATGAAAAGGTAGGGTAGATGAAAAAAAATAGAATTATTAAATAACAAGTAAAGATAAAATGAGAAGAAAATATTAAGATAACAACGCAGTCACACCAAATCGGTCGTTACACACAATGGGTCTTTTCATTGTTACCTAACGATGAATTTAAACGATACGATACAATGGAATTTAGGTAATCAAAACAAATATTGTATTTAGACTAAGAGCATATTTGGCATTGCTACTAAAAGTTGTTTATTTTCAGAAGCACTTTTTAAAAATAGCGCGCTACAAGAAAAGAGCAAAATTGTGACAGAAGATTCTGACACAAATCCGTCACAAAATAGCATTTGTGACGGATTTGTGACAAAAACATGGACGTCCCAGAACCTGGGGTCATAAACTCATTGTGACGGATTTCAATTCCGTCACAAAATTATTGTGACGGCATAGTGATAGACTCGTCCGTGACAATATAAATCCTTGTATTTGACTTAAATTTCGTCACAAATTTGATACAGAATTTTTGACGGAATATTCCGTTACAAAATAGTGACGAAATAGTTTCTGTAACAAATTTCTAAATATATTCATAATATTTGTGACGGAATATTTCCTTACAAGTAAATTGTGATGGAATATTTTGTCACAAAATTGCTCTCTTGTAGATATTAGTAACAAATTTAGAATCGTTTGTGACTGATTAAATTCGTCACAAATTTAATTTTAATTTAATAAATAATAATTGCCCGATACTATTTTTTTTTTTTATATATATATATAGTAAATTAGTCAAAAACATAAAATTAATTAACCACCATAACATAACAAACATAATATTAGTTTTATAATACAAAAATATGAAGTAAAAACATGTCAAAGCACAACTTCAATAAGCAAAAGTGTACAAATATTTAAACACTTAAACATTTGGTCATTTCTTATTAAGGAGAGTAGGATTACTAGATGAGCGTGAGGATAACGCCATCTCGCTCATCATGCGAGACCATCGTTCCTCCATAGACTTGAATCGATCAACACTTTGTTGCCTCAAACGCGAGACCTCCTGCTCTATTCGTTGTTGCACCTCTACCACTACACGCTCTTGAAGAATTCTCTCTTGATTTTCTCTCATATGCAACACTTCTTCCTCAAGTAGTTTAATGCGCTCTTCAGCAACATCATCAGACACTGCAGGTAAATTGCGTGAAGTGATAGAATTTTGATCTTGATACAATGTCAAACCTTGCGAGCCTAATCCATACACACATTGTTTTTTTACTCCACCCACAACATCAAAGTATAAGTGATTTATATCAAGTTCTTGAACTTCTTGTGAATCATCTGATGAGCTAGAAATAGCAACAGCTAAGACAACCTCCATTTTATCCTGAAAATTTTCAAATAATCAACCACCAAAAATTCAAACTTTCCACAAATATGTATATATTAAGTTGCTTCTAACAGCTCTTTAAAAAAAATAAAAGACAGCACAAAATTGGCTCTAAACAGCACAAAATCTACCAAAAAAGTCACGAAATCGAATTCAAAATTGCATTAAAAAATAGCCCAAATGACTACACAACATCTTATCAAAACTATGATAAAAATCTGGTCAAATGATCTGTACCAAAAACAGCACAAAATCTGCCCCAAAAAAGGCTCAAAATCTACCAAAAAAGGCACAAAATCTGCTTCAAAATTGCATAAAAAAACTGCCCAAATAACTGCACAACATCTTATCAAAACTATGATAAAAATCTGCTCAAATTTGCACCAAAAACAGCAAAAAATCTTCTTCAAAATTGCATTAAAAAAATACCCAAATAATTGCACAACATCTCATCAAAACTATGATAAAAATCTGCTCAAATTTACACCCAAAATAACACAAAGAGCTGCACAAAACAACACAAAGAGCTGCACCAAAAATTTGCTCAATAGCAGCACAAACAATTATAACAAATCTTCTCAATAGCAACACAAACAACTGCATAAAATCTACCATTTGCTTCTTTAAAAGCTTCATAAAATAAGAACGTTCATTAATTTATGCATCCCTCAAAGTTAAACTTCAATAAAATAAAAAAAAATAGATACATAATATATTCTCATTCTTGATAGCCCTGTTTCTCTTGCAAGAAACCTATAATTCCAAGTCAAATTTTTTAAAAATTACTTAATTATTGAGAATGGGTATATAATTCTCTCAACAACACCTTGTCTTCTTTCTAGAAAAAAGTCATTTAAGAAGGTTATTAGTCTTGGAATGTTTGGTTAAAGAAGAGCAAAACGAACTTACATAAATGCATTTAGACTTGGCATCGACAAAGCCGCCATCCTTTCTTTTATGCAACTTCTTAAATATATCCCACGAATTTGGTGGACGACGTAGTTCTATTCCCTGAAAAAATAGAGTTTAATATTAAAATAAGAGATAAGGTTAGAAAAATATTATAGAAAGTGTTAAATTTGGTATCAATTTTATAGTATGCTCCACTATTGACCTAGAACCACCGGTATGCTTGCTTGGACCAGTGCCTAGTCCACCGGTCTCACTACACCGATTTTGAGTGGTAATATGAGATTTATCCATCCATTCGTCAGAGGCCCAATGTGTCTTCCAACTTCTCCAAATATCCTCCAAAACAAAATTAGGTTTGACTGTACCTTTTCGCCAAATATACATTTTCTTGGAGTATAAAGTGGATGCCACCTTATTCCATGTACGTTCCATAATAGAATTCTCAGTAGGATTCCACTGATATAATTTCTGGAAAAGAAATTAATTAGTGAAATAAATGCATAGATATATATATTAAATAAATTACTTATAAATTTTAAATATAAAACAATAATTACCAAAAATTCATGCCAATAAAATTTATGAGTGGATTGACTGACATCCTTCAATGAGTAACCAGTAGCATCTTGTCGTTCCTTGAAAATTTCTGTGATGATCTTCGTGATAGAATGACCATTAGGATCGGAACGAATCTGAAATAAAATTAAAATAAATAAATAACACATTTCATGATACATATATTATAAAAAATTAGACCAAGTATACAAAAAAAAATTTTTTCTTACTTTTCTGCTACAACTGAGATGACCAACCGACCAGATGTTGATGAGCAGCTAGAAGACCCAATAGAGACATCTGGAGTACTAGGAGTGGTAGGAGTACAAGGAGCAGTAGGAGAACCAGCATTTGATGATGGTGTATCACTCATATTCTTAAATTTTAATTACCTAGACCTTGTACAGTTGCAGCAACAAAGTTCTTGATAAAAAAAATCAACTAGCATTCAAATTATATTAGTTCATTTTGTAGATATATAATATAAGATGTCCAATACAAATCACAAGATTTAAAAACATAACTAAGAAAATGAAAACCACTTATAACACAACATTACTTAAAGTTCAAACAATTAGAGTTTCTAAGTAATACTAGCTTAACTTACCGATCAAATTCATAAAATAGTACATCCAAAATCAGATTAATAAAAAAACTAACTTTAAAAACTTCAAGTGACATTAATATCTGTTCACTTTCTTCTCTTTTTATTTTGATGTTCATATTCTTCTTTCCCTTCCTCATTGTCATTCTCCTCCTCCTCATCATCATCCTCATCCTCATCCTCCTCCTCCTCATCATTATCATTATCCTCTTCATTTTCTTCCATCTCCCTCTGTTCCTCTTCCCTCTCCCCCTCCTCATCCTCATCCTCCATGTCAATAAAAATACCATCTGGATCATTCAATGTATGAGGTGTTTCATCTTCATAAATATCAATGTCATGCATTTGACTATTATCCTCTTGAAAAGCTATATCATTCAGTGTATGAGGTTTTTCTACTATGTTTGGAACATCTACAATAGAACGTGTCTTTATCTGACAAACGGCTAACCATTCATTCACTGTCCTCTTTACTGTTGGATAGGTTTCAAAATACACCTGAGAAGCTTGCACAGCCATAATAAATGGCTCATATTTGTTAAAAGTTTTTCTTCTATGAACATCAACAAGATTATATTGTGGATGTACTCTTGTACCATGTTTTGGTGTTGGATCAAACCAAGAACATTTAAATAACACAGTTCGCTTAAATGGTAATGCTTGATAATCTAGTTGCAAAATTTCTGTCAATATACCATAATAATCGATCTCATCTGCACTGTGACTAGAGCCCTTGATGCATATACCTCTATTCATTGTAGATTTATTTGAACCGTATTCTTAAGTATGAAATTTATAACCATTTAAAACATATCCATTAAAGGGTTGAACCTTATGCAATGGCCCTTCTGCAAGATCTTTCATGATTTGATAGGTAATGCCGGATGAAGGATCATGTGCCTATTGACACTATAAGTACTTCGGCATGCATTAAAATTATCTGAATTCACTGTAAAGATTGATTTAGATCTATTAATACTTACATATTTATTAAACCAAGACGCAAACTATGTTTCAAGTTTAGAATCAATCTCGCTATCTTGAATACATGGTTGTATTTGTCTCAAGGTATCTTCATAAATTCTGAAGAAAAAAAAATCTAATTTAGTTCAATAACTTCAAATGTAAATAATATTTATATCTGGATCATGGTAATTAACTTACTTTATATATGGTTTCACTTCATCACAATTCAACAAAATATATGTCCGAGCTGCATGATATTCTCTATCATCTAACCTTCTTATTTTCTTTTTCCCAAAACCACTACCAACATGCTTGAAAACGGACAACATTTCAAGATGGTCCTCTCCAACCCCACCATCATCTGAATTTCGTGGCACTTTTCTATGTCTTGTCGAAATGTGTGACTCAAAGTAGTGCGCACAAAGTGCTGATGATTCTTTAACCAAACATGCATTACGTATACAACCTTCAACGCTACTCTTATTTTTGATAGCATACTTCACCTCGTGGAGTTTCCTTCAAACATTAAAGTAAGTATGTCAATATGGTATCACTAGTATATTTGTATATCTTATAACATATAAATAAAGTTACCTTTCACATGGATACATCCATCGTTCTTGAACTGGGCCTGCTAAACGTGCTTCATAAGCTAAATGGATGGGAAGATGTTCCATAGAATCCTAGAAGCTTGGAGAAAAAATGCGCTCAAGCTTAGTCAAGATGAGAGGAATATTTCTTTCTAATTGTCTCATGTGTTCCTCAGTTATTGCAGTAGAAGTGAGATCTTTAAAAAAAGACACAATTCTGTCAATGGTTCCCACACATTTCGTGAAAGCAAATCTCGAAATGCAATAGGTATTAGCCGTTGCATAAATACATAACAATCATGACTCTTCATACCAAAGAGTTTAAGCTTGTTCATGTCAACACATCTTCCCATGTTAGACACATAACCATCGGGAAATCTCAACTCTTGCAACCACTTACAAAGCACTTTTTTAGCATTATCATCTAACATGTAACAAGCTTTTGGGTACTTTTTAGTAGTTTCATCCTGATGCAACTCTGGACGATTGAAAAGTACTTTTAAATCTTCTCTAGATTTGGCATTGTCCTTTGTTTTTTCCTTGACATTCATGATGGTGTTGAAAATGTTGTCAAACACATTTTTTTCTATGTGCATCACATCAAAGTTATGCCTAATAAGATTTGTTTTCCAGTAAGGCAAGTCCCAAAATATACTTCTTTTCTTCCAACCACATAAGCTATTCTTTGAGATTTTTGCATTCACCTCGTCAGAACCAAGTTCTGTCACTTTCATGAGTCCCAAATCCTCAATCTCCCTAAGTATTTGTAAACCTGATTGTTCAGTAGATGCAACCTTATGTACTATTTGACCCTTCTTGAACCACTTTTTATTTTTTTCTCCATGGATGATCTGGTGGTAAGAACTTTCTATGATTGTCAAACCATGAGACCTTTCTACCATTGGATAGTGAAAAAGCATCTGAATCTTTCATGCAATAAGGATACGCTAATTTTCATGCTGTACTCCAACTCGACAACATTGAGTACGCTGGAAAATCACTTATTGTCCACATCAATGCAACTTTCATCAGAAAATTATTTTTACTTGAAACATCATATGTTTGGACTCCCTCCTCCCATAATTCTTTCAACTCGTCAATGAGGGGTTGCAAAAAGACATCAATTTTCTGTTTTGGATTTTTTGGACCAGGTATAATCATAGATAAAAACATGTATTCATCCTTCATGCACATCCAAGGTGGTAAATTATATGTTGTAACTATCACAGGCCAAGAGGAATATTGTTGGCCTGATTGACCAAACGGTTGAAACCCATCAGTAGAAAAACCCAATCTAACATTTCTAACTTCATATGCAAAATATGGATACACCTGATCAAAATGCTTCCAAGCAGGAGAGTCTGGGGGATGACGCATGACATCATCTCTTTCATGCTCAGAATGCCATCTCATATGTTTTGCTGTCGCATTAGATGCATACAACCTTTTAGACGTGGAGTTAAAGGAAAATAATACATCTTCTTATAAGAAATATTAGTTTTTTGCTTGGAACATTGATGTTTTGATCTCTTAAATTGAGGATGAGAATAAAACTTGCAATTAATGACTTCACTGTCCTCACGCCAATAAATCATATATCCATTTTTTCAACAGTCAATCTTCTCAACTGGCAAGCCTAATCCTCGCATTAGCTTCTTAGTACCATGGAAGCTATCGATCATTTTGTTATCACTTGGCATCAATTCTGATATAAATTGACATAACTCATCATACTACCTTTCATAAAAATGATGTTCTGCCGTAAGATTCAACAAACGAGCAACAATAGACAATTGTGTATGTTCATGTGGATATCCCGCCCAAATCTCTTGTTCTGATGCTTTGAGCATATCATAAATATGTTGTGTTGTTGGATTTGGGTCCTCTTCCACGTTACCATTATAAGAAGGCCCAGCAACATCAAAAACCATTGACCGAAATGCATTATGGGATTGAGGATTCACGGTTTCACCAGAAGCTTCTTCTTGATGATCATTAAGCACACTTGAATTTGAAATATAACTTTCTCCATGGTGATACCAACGATAGTAATTCGTTACAAAGCCATAAGTCCCTAAATGTGTCATAACTGTAAACTCATTCAAAATATTTTTATATCGACACTTACGATGATTACAAGGACATCTTAACTTTTCACCATCCATACACTGTGGATGTCTTTTAGTAAATGCAAAAAAGTTCTCAACTCCATCAATAAACTTTGGATTTATGAATCCATCTTCCAATATTCTAGCATACATCCACTCACAATCAGAGTTACTCATATTGTGTGCTCTGACACAAATAATAAATGTGTTAAAACTTACATGATGAATAGTAATTTTTATATGACACTAGAACCTAACGATAGCAAAATCTAATGAATTCAAATTCACAAACAATCAGTTAATCACCAAAAGTTATAGTAGTAAGTGTTATACAGTTTAAATGTACAAAAGAAATAATGCACTATTTTATTTTTAATAATACTACATGCCAATGTGATCATGTATAAACAGATATGCCAAAGATGTTTTCAATTTATAAGCTTCATTCTACTCGTATGACACTAAATATTTTTAGTGATTTAATTACTAAGAAGAAGAAACTAACCTTTAGCAAATGTGATAATATGTTTTGTATCCAGCTTGGGCACATAAAATAAATGCTTTAAGATGTAAATTATCCTCTCACCTAACTTAAGCAATGATAGAAACACCAATGTACAAATCTTCTAGAAACTAATAGACATACACGAATTACCTAAAAAAGTTTATAGAACAAAAGAGAATAAGATTAGAAGTGATGTAAAAGAGATTATTTTCTAATGAACTTGGACAAGTTGATGGAGATTTCTTTTTCTCTTTAGAATATACAGAATTACATTTTTCCTTAAAACAAGCAAGCAAATAGGTGTTTAGTGATTAACATGTTGGGTTTTAAAGGTGTGAATAGGAAATGAAGAGTTGTGACTCTCCTGAAGGGTTGTGACTTTACGAAAGGTTGTGTCTTTTCTAAAGGGTGGTTGTGACCTTTACGAAAGGTTGTGTCTTTTCTAAAAGGTTGTGACCATTTGAAAGGTTGTGCCTTTCATGAAAGGTTGTCCCTTTTCCAAAGAGTTGTGACCTTTCCGATAAGGCACAATTAACACCTTTTCATACTACCCTTTGTTGGCTATAAATAGAGAGGCTTTCTCTCATTTTTTAGGATGAAATTTTTTCCTTCTTTTACATATATTTTCTTACAAAACAAAATAGAGTCTATGTGTGATTCGTTGCTGTCTTTTTGAGTTCGTTGAAATTATCGAAGTTTGAGGTACCGCTACTTCTTTAATGGTTAATCCGTTTTATCTTGGGAGGAGTTAATCTACAACCTCGGGTACTTGAGGGGATTAAATTTCTTAAGGACACATAGTGGGTTCTGTGGACTCGGATAGTTCTTTTCTTTTTCTTTTCATCTTTTATTGTTTCTGGTTTGCTAATCTGATTAATACAGGAGATAACAAGCTTAAGAAATTTAAATATTGTTGGTATTTTCTGTGGTAAGGAAATTATTTTTATTTTCTGTGTTCTTTTTGTTGGAAAAAAAAAGATGAGAAAGAGAATTATTTTATCATATGATAAAAGAGATTTGTGATGAACTAGTACTACTTTGATATGTTTGAGTATATTTTCTGTAGTAAGTTTTCCTTGGACTGGTAAGATTATTTTTATTTTCTTCCCAAGTGCATTCAAGCATTGCACCCCTTCAGTTTTTCTTTTCAATAAGAAAAGTTATTTTGTGCATAAAGGCCAAGATGTGCATTTTAATTATTTTTTCTGTAGTTTTGGGTTTATATAACTATGAGAAGAAGTAAATGAACATATATTGTCTCCTAACAATATTTGAACATGAGTTTAGTTTCTTGTTGAATTCAATGCTTTCTGAGGAAAATTGGAATATGACGGAAACTGGGAAAGGAAAAAGTTAGCAAGAAATGTGACTTGTATGGAATCCTTGCTGACAGATAGAATATGATTCAATGGGAGTAAAAATCAGGTTTTATCTTTATTTTCCCTTGATTATTTCTTGTTCTATCCTTTATAAGTTATGAGATTTATTTCATTAATGTTAGGATAGATGTTCATTATGTGATGATCTCAGAATATATCTTTATTATTATTTATATGTATTCTATTTGGAGGAGGAAAAAAAAACTTTTGTAGTTTTCTACTCCCTGTGAAATTTGATTTTGTCTGATTTTTGAAAAATCTTCTGGCTTTTTTTTCTTTGGTTTGAAGTATATAAAAACTTCACTGAACAAATCGGACCGTGCATTTAGTTTGAAGAATACACCAATTTATGAAACACTCTGTTTGAAGGAATATTCCGACTTGAAGAGTTTAAAAACTTCGTTAGGAATATTAAGGCTAAACGATTAGAAGAATATAAAAACTTCATCGTTAAACTAGAAACAAGTTGTATAAAGATTGAATCTTTATTGTTAGTATTCTAAATACTAAGTGATATGTCTAATTGTGACAAAAGGAAAAAAAACACTAGTGACATAAAACTAGTGATTTTTGTGCCTGCAATGAGTGTTTCTATGGATTAAATCTCCAAAAGTAGGTTTCATGTTGCCAATGTGTATTTTGATGGTATACAATTTGAAAGCATGGGAAAAAAATATGTGAAAAATAATTTCAAATACTTGAAAAATATTTTTTAGATCATATTTAAAATGTGGGGGGTTCTATACTTGTGATAAAGAAAAAAAATTAAACTTAGTATCGAATTTAAATTTGAAAGTACAAGATATGAAATTCAATGACATTACTATATTATGTTAGACCCACAAAATTCTTGGAGTATATTTGATATTATAGTCGTTGAGTTTCTCTTTACTAGTATATGATATGACTAGTATAAAACCACCAAATTATATATATACTTGCTCAAAAGAATTATGTTCTTTGATGGAAAAGTATGAAAATTGGTGAAAGGTGAATTGTCATGTTTGTGTTGTAAAAGAAGCATTTGAGTCGTATGCCCTTTTTGGACCCAATGAGACTATGTTCATGGGTAACTATGCAATAACCAAATTGAAGGTTACGAAAAGGTTCTTCTGGAAAGAACATCTGGCAAGGTGCTGACTCTAAACAATGTCTGTATGTGACAAAGTTATAAAAAGTAAAGAACAAAATATTTGTGGGAAAAACTTACCTCATGGAAGATCTTTTCAAACTCAATATTTCTGCTAGTTCTTACTTGCTTGAGTCAAACTGTTTATGACATGAACGCTTGAGACATGTCAAGTACAAACCCTTACGAAAACTGATCAACTTAGAAGTTTTGCCTAAGTTTGAGTGCAATAAATAAAAATGTCAAGTTTGTGTTGAATCTAAGTATGCTAAGCATTCTTATAAATTTGTTGAAAAGAATTTTAATTCCTTAGCATTAAGTCACGCTGACATTTGTGATATGAAGTCAATACCATCTCGTGGTGGGAAAAAAGTATTTTATTACTTTTATTGACAATTGCACTAGGTACTGCTATGTTTATTTGCTGAATGGTAAGAATGAAGCAATAGAAACATCTAGGTAATATTAAACTAAAGTTGAAAATCAGTTGGATAAAAAGGTTGTCATGATTAGAAGTGGTAGATGTGGAGAATATGAATCTTCTTTTGCAGAAATATATTTGGAAAATAGAATCATCCATCAAATTACTGCACATACTCACCTTAATCTAATGAAATTGCTGACAGAAAAAAAATCAAACTTTGAAGGAAATGTTGAATGTCCTACTTATAAGTTTAGGTTTACCACAAAATTTGTGGGGGTAAGCCATCATTATAGCAAAAGAGAACAACAAAAAGTTTGTCTATTCAGAAAGAGAGAAACAAAAAGTTTTGTTTGTTAAGAAAGGGAGCAACAAAAAGTTTTGTTTGTTCAGGCTTTGTTGTATCCTGATAGAGAATTGTTGGTCGCCCCTTAAAGTATATACAAGTAATAACTCTTGAAAGATAGTGATCTAATAATTTCCAATACAGTTTATTCCATATTAGAAATGGAAATGAGGGAAATCCAACTTGAAATATTTCATAATGTGGGTGTCCAAGAAAAATTCAAGTTCCTATTCCCAAAAGGGTCAAAATAGGACCTAAGACTGTGGATTGTATGTTCATTGGATATGCTACAAATAGTAAAGCATGTTGATTTATGGTTCATAAGTCCAAACCGTCGGATAGTCAAGTGAAGGGTCTAAACGACCTTGAAAGGAACCAAAGGAGAATGTACTTAATAGAGAGATTCAGAGGCGTAGTAAATGTCAAAGGACATCTACTTCCTTTGGGTTTGATTTTTTAAGATTTCTTCTTGAAAATGAGTCCCAATCTTGAGCAATCATACTTGGGAGTTGGTTGATCTTCCTCCAGAAAATAGATCTTTGGGTTCAAAGTGGATCTACTAAAGGAAAAGAAAGTTGATGGAACTATTGACAAATACAAAGCATGGCTTGTTGTCATAGGCTTTAGACAATAAGAAGGCATTGATTATTTTGACACATAATAGCCACTAACTAGGATTACATCAATTCAGATGCTAATAGCGCTAGTTGTGATATATGGCCTTCAAATTCATCAAATGGATGTTAAAATAGCTTTCTGAAATGGAGAATTGGAGGAAGAAATTTACATGGAACAACCCAAGGGCTTTGTGGTTCCTGGTAAAGAAAAAGAAAGTGTTTAAACTTGTTAAGTCACTTTACGGACTAAAAACAAGCACCTAAACAATGACATGAGAAATTTGACCAAACCATGTTGGCAAATGGATTCAAGATTAATGAATGTGATAAATGTTTTTACATTAAAGACACTCCAAATCACAAGGTCATTGTTTGATTTTATGTTAATGACATGTTGATCATCAAAAGAGACATTTCTGACATAAATGCTACTAAGCATATGCTAGAAAGTAACTTCGATATGAAAGACATTGAAGTTGCTGATGTGATTGAAAAGGTACTTGACAACTTCAAGTATTTGAATCTCAATATTGTCAAGACTCCAATAAATGTGAGCTTTGTACTTCAAAAAGAATGAAAGAGAAAGTGTCTCACAATTGAATTATGCTAGAGAATTGAGAAATATGATATATATCATGAAGTGTATGCGATCAAATATAGCATGTGTTATTAGTAAATTGAGTCGGTTCACGAGTAATCTCAATCAAACTTATTAGATGACAATGAAAAGAGTTTTAAAGTATTTAAAACATACTTAAAAAACTATGCTTTGCATAATAACTAATATTCAACAGTATTGGAAGAATATAGTGATGCAAATTGAATCACCAGGTCAAATGAAGTAAAATCCACGAGTGGATATGTATTTACTCTTGGTGAAGGAGCAGTCTCTTGGAAAGCTTCCAAACAGGCATGTATCGCTTGCTCTACTATGAAGTATGATTTTATCGCTCTAGATAAGGCTGGTGAAGAAGTTGAATGACTCCGAAATTTCTTGGAAGATTTTTGGCCCAAACCTTTCGCACCAGTATGCATACACTATGAGAGTTAAGTTGCTATAGGTAGGGCATGGAGCATGATGTATAGCGAAAGTCTCATCATATATGACGTAGACATAATATCGTTAGAGAACTACTCTCTAGTGGAATTATCACAATTGACTATGTAATGTCAAATGATAATGTGTCGGATCCACTTACAAAAGGCCTAACTAGAGAGGGAGTTGATAGATTATCAAAGGGAATGGGACTATGGCCGAGGACAAGTCATTGTGGTGGTAACTCTACCTAGAAGACTGGAGATCCCAAGATCTAGGTTCAAGGAGATCAAACAAAGTCATTAATGACGGTTCAACATTGTCAAAAATTATTTTATGGTCCATTCTCATGATGAGACAACGTTCAGTAACCAGGATAAATGCATTAAGACTTTTAAATGGTTTCTAAGTTTGATACAGGGTATATCAAATGGTGTATCTACGAGATTACACATTTAGAAATCACCTATGTAAGTGTGAAGTGTAAGCCGTTTCAAGGAGAATCCGGTAAGGCCAGTTCTCTACGCACTTATGAACCAAGATGTGTTCATGGCTGAAACGAACAAAACAATGAGAACCAAAATCAGTTCAAGGTTTGATTGTGTGACTTATGTTGTCTAGGTATACACCAAAGCTCGACGGTTCAAAGATATCAAATCTACCGATTGACCGAGTATATCCGATATATGTTCACTATGGTAAGTTCAAAGGGAAACCCATTTATCCAGATGCAATCAATTCTTACTTACGAATCACACTGTTTTTTCATGCATATGTTTTAACAATAGTCATTCTCTATTCATGTGGGGGATTGTTGGGTTTTAAAGGTGTGAATAAGAAATGAAGAGTTATGACTCTCCCGAAGGGTTGTGACTTTACGAAAGGTTGTGACCATTTGAAAGGTTGTGCCTTTCATGAAAGGTTGTCCCTTTTCCAAAGAGTTGTGACCTTTCCGATAAGGCACAATTAACACCTTTTCATACTACCCTTTGTTGGCTATAAATAGAGAGACTCTCTCTCATTTTTTTAGGATGAAATTTTTTCCTTCTTTTGCATATATTTTCTTACAAAACAAAATAGAGTCAATGTGTGATTCGTTGCTGTCCTTTTGAGTTTGTTGAAATTATCGAAGTTTGAGGTACCACTACTTCTTTAATGGCTAATCCGTTTTATCTTGGGAGGAATTAATCTACAACCTCGGGTGCTTGAGGGGATTAAATTTCTTAAGGACACATAGTGGGTTCTGTGGACTCGGATAGTTCTTTTCTTTTTCTTTTCATCTTTTATTGTTTCTGGTTTGCTAATCTGATTAATACAAGAGATAACATAACATAGAGACATTTGAAAACAAAAAAATAATATTCATGAAGTTGAAAATTGTATTGAAAATTGAAATTGTGTTTGAACATGCATTTGACTTGAAAAAAAAGAAGCTGAAGTTTTGTAACTAAGTGAAAAATTTACTTTTTCAAATTCGAAACATTCACCTTCAAAAACCAACCAAAAATCGTTCTAATCTATAACCAAAAATGATTTTTGAAAATTTTTTTGTTACATAACAGGGCTTAATATATGCAACAAGAGAATGCAATTCATCAAAATTGAAGGCCAACCATACAAATACGTCCATAAGAACCTTAGACCAGCAATGACAAATCCAAATTTGTTTACTGTCCAAGAACAACATAAAAAATGTAAAAAAAATTGAAAGAACAACAACACTACAGAGAAGATACTACTCATCTAAAAAGTTGTGAATTTTAGCATATCAATAACAAAATCTAATGGCAACATGCTTCCACTAAAGCTTGTTGTATGTGGAAGTCTTATTCAATATACATTAGAAGAGCAAAAAATTACAGTAACCCATATGAATAAAACACACATAAAAAAAAACTTAAAACTTACACCCAAATCAGTTAGGTAAATGATCCAATTTAATAGTTTGATGAATACCCATAAAAAGAGCTCTAAAATAGTGAAGAGTATAATGGACCCAATATCAAAAACTAAACATTATTCACTTTATAACATCAATTCAAGAAAAATGGGGACAAATCTCAGCAAGAGTATAAAGAGCAAATTGAATAAAAGGTGTCAAATAAGTCTTGGTTTTGTTTTTGTTGACATTGACTTAGTCAAAGAGGATTAAATGAAAAGTAGACTTAATTAGAGTAATTAAAAACTTTGGGGTGTAGATTAATATTTCGAATATTTTGAAAAGTTTTCCCTCTTTTTTTAAATTTCAAATTTTAAACTTCCCCCTTCATTATCTTCTCAATTTTTCTTTCTCTTTTCAAATATCCTTCTCCCTCTTTTTTTTTTCTTTTTTCTTTTCAGATTTCTTCCTCACTATTCTTTTTCTTTCTTTCTTTCTCTCTTCCTCCATGTACTACTACTTCTTCTTCTTCTTTATCGTCTTTGTTGTCATTATTATTGTCGTTGATGTTTATCATTTTTATCGCATTTTTCTTCCTTTTTTTAGCCCTATTTAACAAAATATTTTGCTTTGATTTTAGAAATTTTAAAGTCATTGAAAAAATCTATAGAAAATCAAGTAATTGTTGAAGCTGTTGCAGCAACTGCTGAAATTGTAACAGATGTCTTATATGTTGCAACATATAAGCCATCTGTTGCAAGAGGTAAGTAAGTCATGTAATTATTATGTTACAACAGATAAGTCAACTGTTGCAACAAATGTCTTATATGTTGGAACAGATAAGTCATATGTTTCAACAGATGCTTTATATGTTGCAACATATAAAAATATGTTGTAACATATGATTAATCTGTTGAAACAGATAAGTCAACTCTATTGCAACATATGATTATTCTGTTGAAACAGATAAGTCAACTATTGTAACATATGATTATTCTGTTGCAACAGATAAGTCAACTATTGCAACATATGATTATTCTGTTGCAACAGATAAGTCAACTGTTGCAACATATGACTATTCTATGGCAATAGATAAGTCATCTGTTGAAGAGGTAAGTTATATGTTGCGACAGATAATGCATCTTTGCAGCAATAAGTTATTTGTTGCAACATATGATTACGAATAAGTCATCTGTTGCAACAGATGACTTATCTAACATGAGTCATCTGATGCAAAAAAATTAATATCTGCTATAACAGATATACTCATTTGTTGAATAAGTTGCAACATTTGTTAGAAGCTCCAATAATGGCAGGTTTTTTCTTTTTTTTCCCCTTTTGGGTTCCCTTCCTTTTTAGTTAAAATTAGAGTTTTAATCTTTTACCCTTTTACCCTTCATTTAACATAATGTACCAAAGTGTCAATTTAAAAACTTAAGGGCAACTCCCACACATTCCTAATATTTCATTAATCCTTAATTACATAATTGTCACCTACACTCAATTAAAATAACTTGAGTCACTACCATTTAGTTTTCAAACCTTATTGTCACCCTTAATTCAAAATCCCTAGTATAAAGAATTCAAAAATTGTTCATTGTAGATGAAATGAAATGAAAAGATTCATACCTATGAGCAATATAGCAACGAAATCAAAGTTTAGATGAATTCAAAATCACAACTATAGTGTTGATAGAGTGAGAGGTAGAAGAAAGGAAGAAGAACACCCATTGTAGTTCTTTGACTTCTCTCTAGAACCCTAATTTTCTATTAGAATAAAGGAGTTAAAGGTGAGAAAACTAAAAGTGTTGAAAATTTTGGGGGAAAGTTAAAAGGTCATCTAATTTTTTTTTAAATTTTCGCGGAAAATAGTTCACTAAGTTAAAGATTTTATAATTTTTTTGTCTTTTTATTAATTTGAGACAGAATGTAAATCCGTCATAATTTTTGTGATGAATTTGTGACAAAATATATTTATTTATTTTTATTTACTATAATTTTGTGACGGAAATATTTTTTCACAAAACTTATATTAAATATTTATCACAAATTCATCACTATCAGAATTTTAGTAGGAAAAATAAAAAATTTAATTTTTTTTTATTTAGATAAGATTAATATGCCTCAAATCCGTCAAAATTTCGTGATAATTTGTGACAGACTTTTCCGTTCCAAATATTCCATCACAATTTTACTCTTTTCTTGTAGTAGCTTTTCAGAAAAGTGTTTTTGAAAAAAAAAGTAATTTGTGTTGGTTAATTCATTTGAAAAGTGATTTTGATAAGCGGATTGTGTTTGACTAATTTTAAAAAAAAAATACTTTTGAGAGTCAAATGACGAAAAAGGACAAGTATCAATGCACTTCTAATATTAAAGATTATTTAAAATATCTATTATAAAATTTATAATTAAAATTTTATTTATTAAATTAAAATATACATATTCAAATTTTCGATCAATATTATGCATAGTAAAAAATAAAGGAAAAATTACTAAATTATACAGCTTTAAGTAAACTATTTTTCATATTTCCCTATATCTTTTAAAAATCTCTAAAATTCCTTATTTTAATAATATATCCGTATTAATGTATTAATGTATCCGCGCTTTCACTAATGTATCCGGATTGGAAAATTTCTTATTTTAATAATGTATTTGTATTAATGTATTCACACTATCACTAATGTATCCGGATTGCTGTATTAATGTATTAATGTATTCACGCTTTTACTAATGTATCCGGATTGGAAAATTCCTTATTTTAATAATGTATCTGTATTAATGTATCCGCGCTTTCATTAATGTATTAGGATTGGGTTAATTTTAAGGGATTATTGTAATTAGAAAAAAGTAGGGACAAATAGTAATTTCATCTTTACACTATGTGATTTTTGTAACTTATACAAAAATAAATTAAATATTGATAAAACATTAACATGATGATTATATAATTAAAAATATCAAGAAAAATAAATTTAAAAATTATTTTACAAATTAAATCACTACATACGGAAAACTCATTACCATAATAAATAAATATAAGATATATATATTGGTAATTATGTATATATGACAAAAATATTTTGGTGTTGAAATAAATTATTTCTAAACTATTTCTGCTTCTAATTTTAAAAGCGTTTTTAGTGATTAGCCAAACACCTCGTTTTTTTTCAAATAAATGATTTTGACCTTCCAACAACCATGTCAAACAGGCTCTAACAATACAATACAACTGGTAACAACATCCAAACAAGGTGTAAAGGATATTTTGTTTATACGATGCTTCTCACAAATTAAATCACTATATACGAAAAACTCATTACAATAATAAATAAATATAAGAGATATATTAATAAATATGTATATATGACAGAGATACTTTGGTCTTGAAATAAAGAATTTTCTGCTTCTACTTCTCCTTTTTTTTAAAAAAAATCAGAAATTTTTAGCTTCTCCCCAACCGTAGAAAAACTGCTTCTAGTTCTATTTAAAAACATTTTTAGTGATTTGCCAAATACCTTGTTTTTTTCAAAATAAGTGTTTTTACTCAAAATAAGTGTTTTTGGCATTCCAATAACAATGCCAAGCAGGCTCTAACAATACAATACAATGCAACGGGTAGCAAAATCCAAACAAGGTGTAAAAGGTATTTTGTTACTACAGTGCTTCTCACAATTTATACTCTCTCTATCTCAATTTATGTGACACATTTTGAATTTCGAGATTCAAATAAGTTTATCTTTGACCGGCTACGCCCTTGCTTCTTGCTTTCGAGCCGGAGCTTACTGGGTAGTGAAGGTTAAATAAAACTTGTGTTAAGCAAGCAGAGTACTCAAGCCAAAAAAGCAAGAAGCGGTTTTTGTTCATATATCTTTTAAATATTTTGAATTATTAATTATTGTATAGTACTTTTTACGTAGTTTACAAATATATAAATTTTATTTTAAAAAAATTGAAGATTTCATGAAAATTCTCGGTCAAACTTAAACTGTTTCACTTTCGAAAAACGAAATGTGTCACATAAATTGGGACAGAGAGAGTAATATTTTACATTGCCTTTATTGGTTGTCTACGTAATCTCCTTCTTCTTTTGTCTGCTCAATGCTTTTGGTTCTTCGTTTAATCTTGCCTCTTGGTTGAATTTGTTTTTTTTTGTGCATCTTCGGTATGTTTTCGTATTTGAGCTAACTGAATTTGGGAGGTTTTGGCTCTTTAGTACCTTTAGGGTTGAGCCCTTGAATTCCTTCTCCAACACAACAAACAACTCTCCGTTATACTACACTCTCCATGTGTGCTTTTTTTTTTTTTGTTGGATCTAGTAATGGGTCAGGTGGAGCTAGGTGGGGGTTTGTGGGTTCGGATGAACCCACTAGATTTTCTGTAGATTCTGTATTTGTATTAGAAAATTAAATAAATATATATGTATATTAACTTGTGAACCCCCTAACAAAATTAATTGACAGTTATCCTAATATTTAGAACCACAAATTCCTAATCCTAACTCCGTCCCGGTGAATCATTGATAAAATAGCAGATTTTTGAGAAATAACTTGTTGTCGTGAATGTTATTACTAGTATAAATTTTAACGCATCAATCATAGTACAATCAAACTTTACTCTCTTTTTTGACAAGAAAATAATGAAATGAGAATCAAAACATCAAAGGATAGCCTCCTTGTAATGACCCTATTGGTGCATCTCCCTGTAATATTGCATAGTCAGTTGTAATTGTTAGTTAGTTATTTACTGCTTATAGGTTAGTGCTGCACGTTTATTATTAAGAGTCCACTAGGAATACACTTCCTATAGTATAGGAGTTGTTGTTGGTCTTCACTTGTATTTAAAAAGTTTCTCCGCACATTGTAAAGAGATTTCATTGTTTTCCATCCTGAATCTTTATGGTATCAGGGCTCTTCTAAACTCCAACGAGTATCAATAAATCTGCTCGTCTTTTTATTTTTTTTCCCGTTCCTCTATCATGGTGACTCCAAGCACTTCTGTCATTGTTGTTGATAACACCACCCACCTGGTTCAATTTAATCCAGGCTCCCAACTACCCATAAAGCTTACGGGTCCAAGTAATTTTGTTATTTGGAAGGCTCAAGTTGAATCTCTCATGTTAGGCCATGACCTTTACGGTTATCTAGATGGAACCATGACAGCGCCGCCCAAGACTGTCCTTGAGAATGCTTCAGAGCCTAAGTACAAAATCTGGTTTCAACAGGACCAGTTGATTCGCAATGCCTTGATGGCATCAGTCGACCAAACCATCACCTCTGCAATCACGAAAACCTTCACCTCCAAGCACGCTTGGGATGCATTGTATCACTTGTATACCAACAAATCTCATACACGAGTTTTTAGTCTTCGCAGCTCCTTAGCTACAATTACAAAAAGTTCTCGTAGTATGACTGCGTATCTACAAGAGATCAGGAATGTTGCAGACAAACTTTCAACTGCAGGGGCTCCCATTCCAGATGACGAACTTGCTGTAAAAATACTCAGTGGCTTAGGGCCTGAGTATGATTCAATTTCCTCTGCCATCCAAGCACGAGATGCACCTATCTCGTTTGAAGACTTATATAACAAGCTTCTCAACAGAGAGCTCCTTCTTCGACATAAAGAGCCTCACCAAGCAGCGCGTTCCATAGCTGCTGCAATGGCTCAAAGGTCTTCCCAAGCCAATTCTACACCTCGCAACCATAGGTGAGGCCAATCATAGCATCCACAAAATTCTAGACTGCAACCCGCCTCATCCACCAATTCAAATTGGCGTCCAATTGCGCCTCCTCAACCGCATCGTCCAGTTTGCCAATTATGTGGTCGTGCCAATTATGTGGTCGAATCGGGCATACTACCAATGTATGTGGTTCATGCTCTCACAACCACTTGGAAGCCAAGGCACACTATGCTTCAATGTCTTGGATTGTTGATTCCAGAGTGTCACATCATGTGACCACTGACTCTCAACAACTTGAAAGTTCAGATGACTATGATGACTATGCTGGGACTGAGCAAATCACCATGGGTAATGTAACAAAATCCCTGTAACTCACACCGGTAATATTCAGTTAAATGCTTTCAACAAAAAATTTCATCTTTCAAATACCCTATGTGCCCCAGCTATAAAACGTAATCCTATATCTGTGTCTACATTTTGTCAAGACAACCTGACATCCATGAAATTTTTTCCGTCTTCTTTTCTTGTAAAGGATTTGAGCACGGGGCGGTGTTGGCACTCGGCCAGAATTCAGATGGACTTTATGAATGGCCCTTTGGAGGAGGCCAATGCAATCTGAGCTACCAACCAAATAAGGCGGAATCTCAAGAATCTTGGCATAGACTATTAGGACATCCAAATAAGAGAGTGCTAACACTCTTGCATAAGTTTTCAATTCCTGTTTCCACTTTAGAACAGTTTGATTATTGCAATTCTTGTTCTTCTAACAAAAGTCATCGGCTACCTTTTTCTCAGAATACTTTACAAAGCAAACAGCCTTTGCAAATTATATTTAGTGATCTTTGGGGGCCCTTACCAGTTTTGTCGATTGATAAAAAATTATAGTATGTAAATTTTGTTGATCAATTACCAAATATATTTGGCTTTATACGATTAAAAACAAAAGTGAGGTTCAAACAATTTTTTACAAATATAAACCCCTGGTTGAAAACTATTTTCATACAAAAATCCTCTCGGTGTACACTGATGGTGGTGGTGAGATTCCACTGCCAATCCAGGTTGCTCCACCATTGCAAGAGGCTTCTTCTATGGATCCATCTCCAACTCCGTCTCTCGAGGTAGTGCCACCTTCCACCAGTGTCTCAGCCTCCTCCGTGCAACACCTTGCTGCTCCAGGGTGTTCTATTTACACTCCACATCCATCTCCACCCCTACTCCAATATAAACGCCGAAACTGGCAAGCACAAATTCCACCTGCAGCACCTCTTTTACCTAATGTATATTCAGTCCCAACCCAGGTTCAGTTGCCACCTCCTAATTCATCTTCCAGTATCGATCCATCTTCTACCACAACCATATCATCTACCGAACCACCAACTGTTCATCGCCCTATCACTCGTTCTTAGAATAACATCACTACACCAAAGAAAGTATTTGATTATCTTGTCATTACCTCTACTGAATCACTTCCCACCATTTATAACCAAGCCCAAAAGAGTGCCTACAGGAGAGAAGCTATGAAACTTGAGTTTGATGCCTTAATAACCAATCTGACCTGGGAGCTCATACCACCGCCCGCTTCACACAATATGGTTGACTGTAAATGGCTTTATCGTATCAAAACCAAACCAGATGGAAGTGTGGATAGGTATAAAGCTTGGTTGGTTGCAAAATGTTTTACTCAATGTCCGAATGTAGATTATCACTCTACCTTCAGCCTAGTTGTTAAATCTATTACTGTTAGATTGGTTTCATTACTTATAGTTCAGTACAATTGGCCTTTGCATCAGTTGGACGTGAATAATGCATTTCTGCAAGGTCATCTTAATGAAGATGTCTATATGCGCCAACCTCCTGGGTATGCTCATGCTGATTTTCCTCATTATGTGTGCAAATTAAAGAAAGCAATTTACGGCCTGAAGCAGGCTCCTCGTGCTTGGTATTCTGAGTTAAAGCAGTTCCTCATCCAAAATGGGATTTCAAAAATCCAACTCTGATTCCTCCCTTTTTATTAGTCATTGATCTAAGGCCAAAAATATATTTTCTTATCATAATTGCCTCATATTTATTATTTATATTTGTCCTTTTTGAGCAGAAATTTTATGGATTGTGCTAAATAATATATTTTATTTGTAGGATTAAATTGGTGTAAAATTGAAGAAGTTTGGAGCTAAAACGAATTAAATATGGAAGATTCTAGAAGGAAAATCAAGTAGACAACTTAATGGATTAAATTCAATATTATAATATATAAATATATGAAGTGCACTTGAAAGAAGAAATTGAATTGAAGTGTTGCTAGAAGTTGCCACGTGGCAACATGAATACATCTTGTGAAGACGGCGCAAGCAGAATTGTTGAGGCGGTTTCACGCGTATAGGAATCCAATTCCGTTTGGTTTTGGGTTCCTAATTTGTTTTGGACTCAATTATTTTATTTAGGGTTTTTTATATCTATAAATAGTCCATAGAAATAATTATTGGGAGAGATTGGGAGGAGATATATTGTGTAAGGAAAAGTTGTGAATACCTTTTAGGGTTCTTTTCTTCTTCTTTTTCTTAGGTATTAGTAGCTAAAGACCCTTGTTCTGGGGCTGCGGCTATGGGTAATTGTTGAACATCAATTGTTTTGAATTAATTATTGGTTATCGCTTAAATTACTTTTGTGTTCTTGTTTTAATATTTCATGCTAGGCCACCATAGAAATAAATCTATTGTCTATTCTTGGACTCGATAGATAAAGAAATAGACAGACCAGAGAATGCAAAGAGCTTGTTCTAACTTTGTTTAGATTCGTGTTCAGGAGTGACGCCCGGACGAACACCTCGCTTGGTTACGAAACATGATGAAATATAAATGCTTGCCAATTAGGACTGCCTATCCCCACTCAACGATGTAGTTAGACAGCTAGTTGGAGTAGGCGATTAGAGGCCGAGAGATCATGATCATAAAATCAACCCTGTAAATCAGTAATTTGATAACCGTATTTAATTCATTACATGAGATGCGATACATGAAATCTTAAGCATGTTGCAACCCTGGAATTGCCCAAAGTATTGTAAGTTCATCATTTTCTTTAATTATTGCATTCTTTTATTTCTTTTGATACTCTTAAATAAATAATTAGACTAGAATAATTTAGTAAATAGTTAATTGACAAGTCCATGTGGTTCGATAATCTGGTTCTTTTAGAGTCACTATATTACTTGCGCGACCACGTACACTTGCGTGTGCAATTGGGAGCAACAAGTTGTTTTGGCGCCGGTGCCGGGGACTTAGAAATTAACTATTCTTCTAGGTTATACTTTTTCTTTTTATTTATTTATTTTTTTGTTCTATTTTTTTTAGTTTTTTTTTCTTTCTTTTCCGAACAACTAATTTTTTTTCCTTTTAATAATTTAGTACTCTTATTGATATGGCTTATTGGGATAAACCATGGTTGGATGAGGAGTATTCTTATAAGTATCCTTGTAATTATTGTAATGGACCTCACTTGGATATCGATATTCCTATATGACATATATGTGGTGGTCAATTTGGTCATTGGAATGGGTTGTCCCAACTCTTACTCCGCTTCCCCGAACCCCTATTATGATTCTTATGTTATTTGTGATGTTGACAGGGGTGATGCAATGGATAATGCAAAACAAGAGGTTTACAATGTGAATTCATTTATGGAATGTGCGGACATACTGGACAAAGTTAATTTAAAAATCTTAGAACAAATGTTGGAATGCGTGGAAGAGCAATAAAAAATAAGAGAAATGCAGACTATGCTTGACGATGTTGGATTGCAAATTGCAATCCTAGCTAAAATAGAGGAAGATTAAATCCCAACAAAGAGAAAGTTGTGAAGAAGCAGAGATAGTAAGCCAATCTTGGCTACAAGAACAAACTCAACGTCTCAAGTTTTAAGAGTCTATCCGTGATGGTCTGACATACATGACAACCCAATTGATAGAAGGAAGAGTTGAACTCACACAAGAAATAGATCAATTTGGCTCAGATATTCATAACTTGGAAGCTCACTTGAACAAAAAGATTGAGGCGTCTGATGCCCAATCACCAATTGTTGTGGATGATGACCAACTAGTGGAGGAAAAAGAGGAATTCCAACCATTCAACTATATATTATTCCTTAATGTCGATGTTGAGAAAGAGTACACAAGTGAGAATGTTGTAAATAATGTTGCTTTGGAGTTGAGGCATATTGGACCTCATTTAAAACATTTTTCTACATTATGCTTGGATGTCCACATAAAAGTCGAGTCATCTGAACTAATAGAGGAGTGTCTAGATGAGGAACAAGGCCCCTACATTCTAAAGTTTTCTAATCCACGTAGACAAAATGACATTCCTCACATAAGGGCCAAGAAGTGCAAGATGCAACATTTATTACTTGGTTCCTTTATCTTTATACCACTGCCCCTAGAAAGGAGCAGAAAAATTGATGCAAAGTTAGGGGTGCGATTCATAAGTTCAAAGTGGAAAAAAAAGTGGTGAACTTAATTAGGTCGTGCCGCGACATTAAATTAGGCGCTTATTGGGAGGTAACCCAATTTATAATGTAGCTTTTTTTTTTTTATAGTGTCACTTTTTCTTTTGGTCTTGTCTTTATAGGTTTTGGAGAAGTCTGAGTATCCAAAATTTGGAGCTAAGGAGCACGTTTGAGCTTAAGTGTGGGGTGACAATCCTTGAGGAAAATTAAGAGAACATGCTACTAGATAGGCCTAGAGGCCTCAGGGAGTTTTCCTAACCCTTGTTTTAAATTTTATTTGATGCTTTGGGGACGTAGCATCTTTTTAACTGTGGGGTGGAGGAATGAATTCCTAGTTTTTACTGCTTTATCGAGTCTTTTTGTATTTTTAGGTGGGTTCCTCGGCTTTTGTTTTCGGTACTTTTCCTGAGGATAGTCCCTTTGAACCGATAGGGAGTAAATTTTTATTTTTTTATTTTATTTTTTTAGAGAAAATAAAAGATCCTTTTGAGTTGTGTGATACTTGCTATTTAGGCCTAATTTTGAATAATACTTTCTTGTGAATGCTTGATTGCTAATGAAATTGCAGACTCTTTGACACCGAGGTTCATGGTTGTGACTTTGGTTATAACTTATTTTATTTTGTAGTTTGTTATGATCCTATCTCTCTTAGAAGTGGAATTGATCCATCTTGATTGACATTTGTGCCATGTGTGGTGAGAATTTGTGTATTCCATGTTTTGCATCTTAGTCTAGAACTTGCCCTGCATGTTATTGAAGCGAAATAAAAAGTGTTGCTCAGTTTAGGAGATGATAATAGGCTTTCTTTTATTTGTCTTGTAAATTTAGTCTTTTCAGATATTATATCACTAGTTAGCCCTTTTGAGCCTGTAGCCTTTTGTTGGTAGCCATATTTTGCCCTTAACTATTTTGTTGAATCCCTAGTTTTTGCACCTTGCTTCCTTGAGCACTGTAGCATAGGCTGATTATAATTGTTATATCTGGAAAAAGAAAAGGGATGGTTGAGTGAAAAAAAGAAATCAATGATAGCTACAAATTGGTACTGTGAAAGAACAAAAATGATTGAAGCATTCTTGAGATGATGAGAATTACTTGTGAAATAATTGTTGAAGAGATGGCTGAAAATAAAGAGAAGAAAATAATGGGTAATGAAGTTTAAAATTGCAAAGTGCTTAGGGAAGTGTAAGTCACTATTATATAATTTTTCTACCCGTCCCCTAGCCTGCATTACAACCCGTTAAAGTCCTATTTGATTCTACTCGAGCATGCTTAATTAGTGGAGATGTACATAATGGGCAAGCCTATGGTTCTTTGTGCATACATGTGAATTTTATTTGTGAGATTGAGAGTTGATCTTTGATGCTAAGTCCTTAATTTATATTCAATCTTTTGAATTGAGTGTTTGGACTATTTCTTCTTGTGAGGGCATTTGTTTCATGATGGATAGGTGATTTTATTAACTTTCTTTGACGAGAGTAGGTGAGCAAGCTTAAATTTGATGAGTTCAAAGTCCTTCCTTGAGATTAGGAGGTTAGAGGTTTGTTGTTTATTTGGATGTCTTGCATAATGAGCGGGAATTGTACTTGATGTTTTCAAATTTCAATATGGCCTAATTGTTTGTATCAACTAAAAGTGATGACATTCCTAGTATGATTTTTTTTTAGATGAACTTTAATGTTTGCTCGAGGACGAACAAAAGTTTAAGTGTGGGTGTTGATCTGAGGCCAAAAATATATTTTCTTATCATTAATTGCCTCATATTTATTATTTATATTTGTCCTTTTTGAGCAGAAATTTTATGAATTGTGCTAAATAATGTATTTTATTTGTAGGATTAAATTGGTGTAAAATTGAAGAAGTTTGGAGCTAAAACGAATTAAATATGGAAGATTCTAGAAGGAAAATCAAGTAGACAACTTAATGGATTAAATTCAATATTATAATATATAAATATATGAAGTGCACTTGAAAGAAGAAATTGAATTGAAGTGTTGCTAGAAGTTGCCACGTGGCAACATGAATACATCTTGTGAAGACGGCGCAAGCAGAATTGTTGAGGCGGTTTCACGCGTATAGGAATCCAATTCCGTTTGGTTTTGGGTTCCTAATTTGTTTTGGACTCAATTATTTTATTTAGGGTTTTTTATATCTATAAATAGTCCATAGAAATAATTATTGGGAGAGATTGGGAGGAGATATATTGTGTAAGGAAAAGTTGTGAATACCTTTTAGGGTTCTTTTCTTCTTCTTTTTCTTAGGTATTAGTAGCTAAAGACCCTTGTTCTGGGGCTGCGGCTATGGGTAATTGTTGAACATCAATTGTTTTGAATTAATTATTGGTTATCGCTTAAATTACTTTTGTGTTCTTGTTTTAATATTTCATGCTAGGCCACCATAGAAATAAATCTATTGTCTATTCTTGGACTCGATAGATAAAGAAATAGACAGACCAGAGAATGCAAAGAGCTTGTTCTAACTTTGTTTAGATTCGTGTTCAGGAGTGACGCCCGGACGAACACCTCGCTTGGTTACGAAACAGGCTGCCTATCCCCGCTCAACGATGCAGTTAGACAGTTAGTTGGAGTAGGCGATTAGAGGTCGAGAGATCATGATCATAAAATCAACCCTGTAAATCAATAATTTGATAACCGTATTTAATTCATTACATGAGATGCGATACATGAAACCTTAAGCATGCTGCAGCCTTGGAATTGCCCAAAGTATTGTAAGTTCATCTTTTTCTTTAATTATTGCATTCTTTTATTTCTTTTGATACTCTTTAATAAATAATTAGATTAGAATAATTTAGTAAATAGTTAATTGACAAGTCCCTGTGGGTTCGATAATCCGATTCTTTTAGAGCCACTATATTACTTGCGTGACCACGTACACTTGTGTGTGAAATTGGGAGCAACAAGTTTTTTGTCACAGTAGAACGGTGGTTTATATTCTTGTATATGTTGATGACATTATTATTACTGGTTCCAATTCTGATGTTATTCAACAGGCTATTCAAGTTCTTTCCTCTCTATTTTCTCTCAAAGATCTGGGACAATTGCTCTACTTCTTAGGTGTTGAGGTCATTCGAACGCAAGCTGGATTCATTCTTTCTCAAGCCAAGTATGTTTCTGATCTTCTAGCTGCCCATAATATGTCTTAATGTAAACCTGTTCACACACCCATGAATTCTTCTACTTTTCTGTCCCTTAAGGATGATACACCTTATGTGGATGCCACCTTGTATCGTCAAGCTATTGGTAAGCTTCAGTATTTGTCATTTACCAGACCAGACATAAGCTTTGCCATCAATAAGTTGTCTCAATTTATGCATGCTCCTACACAAACACACTGGTCTTCTGTTAAACGACATCTGCGCTATCTCTAACATACCAAGAATTACGGGTTACAGATAACGAGCAAAACATCTCCTGGCTTGTTTATGTATTCTGATGCGGATTGGGCAGGTGACATTAATGATAGGACTTCTACTTCTGGATATATTCTTTATTTTTTTCAAAATCCCATTAGTTGGTCCTCCAAGTAGCAACGTAGTGTAGCTCATTCTTCTACTGAAGCAGAGTATCGTGCTGTCACTTCTGCTCTTACTGAAGTCAATTGGGTTCAAAAACTTCTCGCAGAACTACATGTCCAGCTGCCTGAACCACCAATAATCTTTGTGATAGTGTTGGTGCCACGTATCTCTGTCAAAATCATGTCTTGCATAGCACGATGAAGCACATTGAAGTTGATTTTCACTTTGTTAGAGATCAAGTGCAGCGGAACCAGGTGCGCGTTCACAGAGGCGGAGCTTGGGGGTTCTAAATTTTAGGATAGAAGAGAAAAACATTGCAAAACATGCTTCCTTGTGAAAGTTATTTCCCCCGCCCCTTCTTTATCACTGAGTTGTCAATCAATTTTGTTAGGGGTTCACAAAAGTTAATATACATATATATTTATTTAATTTTCTAGTATAAATATTCGTCCGAACCCATGAACCTCCACCTAGCTCCGCCTCTGCGCGTTCAACATCTGCATGCTGTGGATCAACTTGCAGACACACTTACAAAGCCTTTGTCTCGTCTGCTCTTTCACAAACATCTACCCAAGTTTAAGGTTGTTGATTTCACCTTCAACTTGCGGGGGCGTATTGGCGCATCTCCCTGTAATAGGGCATAGTCAGTTGTAATTGTTAGTTAGTTATTTACTGCTTATAGGTTAGTGCTGCACGTTTACTATTAAGAGTCCACTAGGAATACACTTCCTATAGTATAGGAGTTGTTGTTGGTCTTCACTTGTATTTAAAAAGTTTCTCCGCACATTGTAAAGAGATAACAGATTTCATTGTTTTCCATCCTGAATCTTTAGACCCATGATTGATTATATATGTATATATGAAGGACATTCTCTTGAAAAAATGTCATATGTGTTGGAGATCAATTTTTGCTGGGTGATTTATCAAATCTTTGAAATTTCCAACAAAATCTTGTGTAGTGCTTGAGGTTTCGACAGAAATGGCGAATGATCAGAGCCTTTCATCTTGAAAACTTGTTCAGGTGTATTTGAATCTATCATGGCCTCCTGAAGGGACACTGGAATAGCAAAATCTTCTAGCGTTTTTACGTAGAATCTCGGGATAGAACCATAATCTGTTCCAGATAGGGAAAGCTTCTCCGTCAATGGTGCAAAAGGGATTGGTCTTAATAGTACTGATGCTAATTCAACATCCTGAAATCGAAAAAAGTGTCAAAAATGGCTTTCTCTAGTGAAAGTAAACTATTTGGAACAGAGAAAACTCTGTTCTACAATACATATACCTTAGCAATTGTTTGATTGAACATGACATCTTTCAACAATGATTTGTTGAAATCAATTGCAGTTGGAGGATGATTCTTGCCATTTGCATAAAGGAACTTTTGAGAATGTTGACAAAGATCGTTTGAGCCAATCTGCATAGACATAAGCAATTACATACGTTGTCAATTTGTCATGTTCATTGAGTTACTATAGTAGTTACTAGGCAGCGGAATTAGTAACCAAACCTGCATTGAGAACATATCGAGTACACATTGTCCATTCTTCAACATTGCTGCAGCAATGAAAACCGCCTTAGATACTTTTGATGGATGCAACTCCATTGCATAAGAAACACAAGCGCCTCCAATATCGTGACCAACTAAGATGACCTGTATCAAGAAAGAAACAATTTACATGCCTTTCAACATTTAAGTTTGTGAAAGCACCAATGCACATTCTTATTTTGAATGAGTCAAGGTACATTTTGTCGAACCTTTTTGCCATCGGGGAGTTTGTCAAGGAAATCAGTTAGGGGTTTCACATATTCGGACAACGTGGTTATGTTGTTGGAGTCAAAAGAATGAGCACCAGAGCCAGTTAAGTCTATGGCATCAACTTGAAATCCTGTTTCTTTGAGTAGTGTTGCAGTTTTGTACCAACACCAAGCACCAAAACCACCTCCGTGGACAAGAACAAAATGTTTGGTGTCTAAATTTTCGAGTTCTGTACTCTGAGAAGGTCAAACAATTACAACAAAAGTTATCAGCCAGACAATTGAAGAATAAATGTGGACAATCACAAGATAACTTATTTGAGGAGAATGAGATAAAGTACAATACTAACAATCTGCAAATTCTTCTTCTACTAGTAAGACTTGAGCAAAAACCAAAACCTTTATGAGTATTATTGAGACCAAAGGCGGAGCAAGGATTTTTACTTTATGGGTTCTAAATCACAATCCTTCTTGCTTATTGGGTTTTGATTAGAATATTTATATATTTAAGGTTGAGCAAACGTGTAAATTTAAGGTTGGTTCTGTTCTGAATTTTGGAAACTAAATAATGCTTTTAGGTGAGTTTTCACTAAACATGGGATTCCAATGTATAGGACTTAACAAAACCTTAATATTAAAAAAATAGGGAAAAGAGACAAATATATCCCTCAACGTTGCGATTTAGAGATTGTTATAACCATTGTTAAGAAAATGATACATACACAGCCTCGTTGTCTAACAAATGATGCACATTTATCCTTTTGTTCTATAATATCACAAATAGCTACTGTTTATAGAATTAGAAGGCAAGAAAGTAGCAATACCTGATTAAGAATCTCCAAGTGTTGAGGCAGAGAATCAGACAATAACCTCGAACGAGAACTCGAGCTTCTTGGAATCCTCTTTTGCTTCTTAGAAGATGCTAAAGGATCTCTTAGAGAAACAGATCGTTCGAATTGAGTGAGTGTTCCATTTTGGTGATGGTGTTGGAGAAGCAAAGCTGCCGCAACTCGAGCTTGTTCTTTTATATAATCATCATCAAGAGTACTAGGAGTACCACTAGTCTCCTTTGGATGTATTTTATCCAATCTTTGGCTTGTCGAGTTAGAAAAATTATATGGAGGAGGATTTAGACTATGTGAATGTGATGATGATATTGATGATGATCTTTTTTTGTTTCTTTTAGTACTAGCTTGATTTTGAGAGAAACACATTGTTAATGTATTCCCCATGGTTGTGCTAGTCAATTTTGTGCTGGAGATTGACGATTGATTTATTGACGTGCTTTGACAGTTCGTGATGGAGTACTCTCTGACGGATTCGCTCTATTATTGGCTACTAGTATTTGTTTTGTATGTTGAATGAGAGAAAAGGTTATCAACATGAATGGTTTATATATGTTTGATTGAGAAGAGAAACTTCCAAGAAATTTGTTTGATAAATTGGTTTGGAAGGGGATGTGAAGGAGTTGAAAGTTGAAGTCATCTAGAAATAGGCGCACGAGGAGAAAATGGTTTCTATAATGGAGTCGTACAATGTTGACCTTCTAATTGAGTATAGAATATTTTGTAGAAAAAGTTCAATGTATTTTTTCTCTATGGTCCTTGAATATAGAGATATGGTTTCAAGTCAAAATCACTTTTGATAGAGAATATTTAACTTGTTATAACGTGTTACTTGATAAAATTTATATCTATAAGTATTAATTGCTAACTTGATAAAAATAATAATTAACCTGCTATAACATGTTTAAAATATCAAATTTATATCTATAAGTATTAATAGCTAACTTGATAAAAATAATAATTAACCTGCTATAACATGTTTAAAAAATATTTAGAGTACTAGTGTAGGTAGTTTAAATCCATCAAAAAGAGTTGGCATTTGTTTAATACTACAAATTTGGAACAATGACATTTTTTAATTTCTATTTAAGCATATTGAAAATTTAACTTATTAAATTGAGCAAAGAGCAATCAAGTTTTTTACGATACATAGTAATTCTTTCTTGCAATTCACTTGTGTTCTCTCTATTATTCTCTTAGTGATTCCTATTATCTTAGGTTGACTTGATATAACAAAATTTTGAGCAAGTAGTTCAAGAACGTGAGCAAGTTGTCAAGTGTCACACATATGCTTAGTTGAAAATCAAGACGTGTTATTTTACACAATAAAAGAGAGCAAAATGACTCTCGGTGTCACTTGGTCTTCGCATAAGTGGAGTCTTAGGAGAAGGGTTATCCTGTACACACCAAAAAGTATGTGATGTTTAGAGATTGAATGTTATGAGCATATATTTAGTTTTGCATATCCTTAATATAATTAAGAAGAACATTTTCATTTCCTTCGTCAAATTCCTAACTTGGCAACTAGGTCTTTGGTTGTGTAAGGGTAACAACAGTAGCCCATGATTATTTGTAAAAAAAAACAATACCTCATGATTATTTGTACTCCCTCTGTTCCAGTTTATATGACTCACTTTCTCTTTTAGCTAGTCTGAAAAAGAGTGACATATTTATATATTAAGTAAATAATTTAACTTGAAAATATCTATTTTGCTCTTAATAAAATGATTTATAACCACACAAACATCTATCACTTATTTTAGACCACAAGTTTTAAAAGTCTATCTTTCTTTTTTAAAGTCCATACCAAGTCAAACTAACTCACATAAAATGGGATGGAGGAAGAAGTGCTCCATCTGTCCAACAATAGTTATCCACTATTGACTTGGCACACCCCTTAAGAAACAATAAATAATAGGGGTAATATTACTATATTATCCTTTGACTTTATTAAATTTAATGCTTTAAGAAATGTGTTAGATGATAAATAGTATTTAATAGCAAGGATAAAATAGATACAAATGATAAATTATTTCTTGATTTTTTAAATTAGACAATTATTGTTAGACAACTATTTATAATATAGTGGACAACTATTTTTGGACGGAGAGAGTAATATATAACAATATTTCATAATTTATGTATTTGTTGTAAATAATTGATGAATGTCCATTGTACCCCTTGTATGCAAATGATCATCTTACCCCTTTTATGCCTATAAAAGGCATTGTAACTTATATGGAAAAACACACAAATTAAGAAAGACTCAAAGTTTCCTATTTTATATATCTACTGCATTTTTCTTTCTTGGTTGTTATTAGTTTGATTTTAGTATTCAGTCGTTATTTTATAACACGTTATCAGCACGAGACTCTGTCATTTCAAAATTTGAAGGCTAAGGTATTATTATTTTTCTTTTCTTTATTATGGCTAATCTTACTAAACTTGAGTTCGTTGCCCTTCATAGTTTGGACAAGAACTACCTTTCATGGGTACTGGATGCTAAAATCCATTTGGATGCAATGGGTCTTGGAGACACCATTAAAATTGAAAATAAAGCATCAAAACAAGATTGTGCTAAAGCAATGATATTCTTGCGTCATCATATTGACGAAATTTTGAAAATTGAATATCTCACAGCCAAAAATCCACTCGTTCTGTGGAATAACTTGAAAGAAAGATATAACCATTTAAAGATGGTCATACATCCAAAAACACGATATGATTGGATGCATTTAAGATTACAAGACTTTTAGTCTATTCATGAGTACAATTCTTCCATGTTCAGAATTACTTGTCAATTGAAACTATGTGGAGATACGATTAGTGATGTTGATATGATGGAAAAAACGTTCTCCACCTTTCATGCCTCGAATGTGCTTCTACATCAACAATATCGAGAAAAAGGTTTCAAGAAGTATTCTGAACTGATTTCTCATCTTCTTGTGGCTGAACAAAATAATGATTTGTTGATGAAAAATCATTAGAATCGTCCTACTGGATCTACACCATTTTCCGAAGTGAATGAGGTGTACACTCACCACACTAGGCATGGAAGAGGTCGTGGACGTGGTCGTAATTATGACCAAGCGCGAAATCCTTTTCCTGGTATTAATCATTCACCAAAGAGAAATCACTATCAAAAGGGAAAAAGAAAAGATGAGAAACGTGAAGCAGTTAAAACAAACTGTTTTCGGTGTGGCGGAAGAGGTCATTATGCACATGATTGTCGTACTCCTAAACACTTGGTTGGGCTTTACCAAGCATCACTAAGAAAGAAGGATAAAAATCCTAAAGCTAATTTTATCGCTGAAAATCATGTTGACATCACACACTTGGATGTAGCAGATTTCTTCACGCACCCTGAAGGAAAAATAGATCACTCGATTAGTGATGGTTCTGTGGATATGGAGGAATAATCATGGTTAATATTTGCTAACAACAGTTATTAATATTTATTATTTTTGTATTGGTCATAATGTGGGAAATAAATAATTAAAGTACTTATCTTTATCCACGTATATTAATTGAGTCCCTTTTAAAAATATCTATGAAAATATGAGTTGAAATTTTATAATGGTTGGAAGATGAATTGGAACATATCAAAATAATGTATTTTTCATATCCGTTTGTGAGTATAAAAGGGAATTTATAAAGTAAATAAAGTAGATGCATTATAAACTAAGTGGAAACATAACCTTTTCTTTTGTCACTCAAATGTCCTTTCAAGAAATTATATGTTTGCTTTTAAATCCTTTTATGGCAAAATGAATTGATTTACACAACTCAGGACCCTTATATCACACGTCCTATATTATTGTATACCTATTTGATTTAATTTATTTTTTTAAATTGAATTATGCTAATATAGTAGAACCACTTTAGAGTATTTTCCTAATATCATAATAGAGTAATTAATTGAATTACTTTCGTGTATTTTAAATTAAAAAAAAGGGAGAAAATTAGATCATTATATTAGTACTCATTTTAGACAAGCAACACTATATTAAAATTTACTATAAAAGTTTGGATGATAAAGATATTATGCATTATCAGTATATGATCATAATAATGGTTCAAATGTCATTTTAACTTTTCCGTTATCTCTTATATTTTATGAATTGTTTAATAAAAGATAATTAATGATTTAATATAAATTTATTACTTTTGAAGCTATGGATAATTCTCCAAGCAAATTATCAAATTATGAAGACATTTGCTTGATTGATTCTAGTACAACACACACAATATTCAAAAATGAGAAATATTTTTCTCATTTAAGTATGGGCAATATGAATGCTACTACGATTTCTGGTAGTGCTAATTTAATTGAGGGCTTCGGAAGAGCCATTATAATTTTGCCCAAGGGAACTAAACTCATAATAAATAATGTTATGTTTTCTCCTCAGTCTCGGAGAAATTTATTGAGTTTCAAAGATATTTATGAAAATGGTTATCATATCAAGACAATTGATGAAATGAATCTTAAATATCTTGGTATAACCAAAAGTGTCTCTGGGCAGACATGTGTTGTAGAAAAGTTTCCAGCCTTATCTTCTGGTTGTATTAGACAAAAATTAGTGCAATTGAGGCACATTCTATAGTAAACCAGAAGTTTACTAATTCCAATACCTTCGTACTTTGGCATGATCGTCTGGGACATCCTGGATCTATGATGATGAGACGAATTATAGAAAATTCAAATGGGCATCCATTAAAGAATTTGAAGATTCTTTTAAATGGAGAATTTTCTTGTAATGCATGTTATCAAGGCAAGTTAATTGTGAGACCATCACCAACAAAAGTCAATGTTGAGTCTCCTGAGTTCTTGGAACGTATACATGGAGACATTGTGGACCTATTCACCCACCAAGTGAGTCATTTAGATACTTTATGGTCGTGATAGATGCTTCTACTAAATGGTCTCATGTGTGCCTATTGTCATCTCACAATTTGGCATTTACAAAATCGTTGGTACAAATAATACGATTACGGGCACAGTTTCCTGATAATCAGATTAAGTCAATTCGCCTTGATAACGCTGCATAGTTTTCATCCCAAACATTTAATGATTATTGCCTATCGATTGGAATAAGAGTTGGACATCTTGTAGCTCATGTTCACACTCAAAATGGTCTGCTTGAGTCATTAATTAAACGTCTGCAGTTAATAGCAAGACCATTACTTATGAAAACTAAGTTACCCACTTCTGTGTGGGGTCATGCAATTTTGCATGCTGCAGCACTTATTCGTCTCAGACCGATAAATTATCATAAGTTTTTCCCATTGCAATTGGTTTTGGGTCAACAACCTAATATATCTCATCTAAGAAATTTTGAATGCGCTGTATATGTGCCGATAGCACCACCACATCGCACTAAGATGGGCCCCAAAGAAGGTTAGGAATATATGTTGGGTTTGAATCACCCTCCATTATTCGCTACCTTGAACTAAGGGTGTACATAAGTTAGTTCGGTTTGGTTTTTCATTAAAAAAACCTAAATCAATTATGTCGGTTTATTAAATCTAAAAAACAATCAAACCACATAAAGTCGGGTTTTTCGGTTTCGGTTCTTTTAGTTTTTTCGATTCTTTTTTACAATTATGCGGTGATTGAAAAAGAGATCAAATATATTTTCACTTACCCATGTGATAAGCTAAACTTTAAAAACGTCAATAGAAATCTTTGAAAAGACGATAAAATTCACATGAGTACAAACTACTTTTATTGAAATATCAACGTTCATTATGTTAAATTTATAAGATTAAAGGTTACAGTCAAACTAAATACAAAACAAAATATTTACAAAGTAGATTGTTAACTTCGAATCTGAAAAACTATAACAGTATAATTGTAACTTCCGATATGAATACAAAATAAAATATTTACAAAAGATTACAAGCCCAAATTTGAAATAATATATCTAAACATTGAAAACTATAAACTAATTAAAAATATATTAACTAAGTAGATTATAATTAATAGTATTTTTTATCTCTAAAATAAAATAAAGTTATATTTATATTATGTCGGTTTGGTTTGGGTTCGATTTGACTTTTTTTCCTTTAATATCAAACCAAACCAAGAGTGGTTGGTTTTTTTTTCAATGCCAAACCAATCAAACCAAACCACAAATCGGTTTTTTTTTTTCGATTTGACTTGTACACCCCTACCTTGAACCACTAACTGGAGATATATTCACAGCCCGATTTGCAGATTGTCAATTTGATGAGACTCTTTTCCCAAAATTAGGGGGAGAAAATAGTGAAATTAAAGGAGAAATTTTGTGGAAAAATCCATCATTGTCTCATCTTGATCCTCGTACTTCTATTTGTGAGCAAGAAGTACAAAAGATCATTCACTTGCAGAAAATTGCAAATCAAATGCCAGACGCACTTACAGATTTGAAAAGGATTACTAAATCACATATTCCTGCAAAGAATGTCCCAATTCGAATTGATGTCTCTGTAGGTCCATCTACTAGTGTCATAGCTAATGAGTCAAAAGCACGCCTGAAGCGTGGTAGACCATTAGGTTCAACGGATCAAAATCCTAGAAAGAGAAAAATGAAATATCAAAATGACACTATGAAAGAACCTCATATGGAAGTTCAAGATGTGAGTACTTCTAGTATCCTTGAAGGGATAAATGAACTCGGGACTCAAGAAAATAAGGAACTACCCATAAATTCAAGTGATAATGAAATAAATCTGAATCGATCAGAAATAGTGGTGGATTATGTTTTTGCATACAATATTGCATCAAAAATCATGCAAGATAGTGAGGATCTTGAACCTCAATCTGTTGTAGAATGTCGACAAAGAAATGATTGGCCAAAATAGCAAGAAGCAATTCAATTAGAGTTGAATTCACTTGTCAAGCGCGAAGTTTTTGGACCTATAGTTCAAACACCTAATGGTGTTAAACCTATTGGCTATAAATGAGTCTTTATGCGGAAAAGAAATGAGAAAAATGAAATACAAAGGTACAAAGCACGTTTTGTTGCATAAGGATTTTCTCAAAGGCCTGGTGTCAATTATGAAGAGACATACTCACCCGTTATGGATGCAATAACATTGCGTTATCTCATTAGTTTCGCGATCCATGAGAGACTTGAAATGCATTTGATGGATGTGGTTACAACCTATCTTTATGGATCATTCGATAATGACATATACATGAAAATTCCTGAGGGATTCAAAATGCCCAAAGCATATAGTTCAAAGTCTCGAGAAATGTACTCAAGTAAATTGCAAAGATCATTGTATGGCTTGAAGCAATCTAGACACATGTGGTATAACCGTCTTAGTGAGTATTTGTCTAAGGAAGGTTATATAAATGATGCAATTTGCCTATGTGTTTTTATAAAGAAAACAATATCAGAGTTTGTTGTACTTGCTGTTTATGTTGATGACATAAACCTTATTGGAACTCCAATAGAACTTCAGAGGACAATTGATTATTTAAAGAATGAATTTGAGATGAAAGATCTCGGAAGGACAAAATTATGTCTTAGTTTGCAAATGGAGCATTTGACAAACGGTATTTTTGTTCATCAATCTGCATACACAGAAAAGTTGTTGAAAAGATTTTATATGGATGGAGCACATCCATTAAGTAGTCCAATGGTTGTTCAATCACTTAATGTGAATAAGATCCATTCCGACCTCAAGAAAGGAATGAGGAAATTCTTGGTCCTGAAGTACCATATCTTAGTGCAATTGGTGCACTAATGTATCTTGCTAACACTACAAGACCTGATATAACCTTTTCGGTTAATTTGTTAGCAAGATATAGTTCTGCTCCTACTAGGAGACATTGGAATGGGATCAAACACATATTGCGGTATCTAAAAGGGACTATCAATATGTGCTTATTCTATTATAACGGTTGCAGTCCAGACCTTGTTGGTTATGCTGATGCAGGATATTTATCTGACCCACACAAAGCACGATCTCAAATAGGTTTCGTATTCATGTGTGGGGGAACTGCCATATCTTGGAGATCTACAAAACAGTCTATCGTGGCCACTTCATCAAATCATGCTGAGATAATAGCTATTCATGAAGCAAGCCGAGAATGTGTGTGGTTAAGGTCTATAATACATCTTATTCGAGAAAAATATAGTTTGAAATGCGACAAAGTACCCACAATTTTATATGAGGATAATGCAGCATGCATAGCACAACTCAAGGGAGGATTCATAAAAGGAGATAGAACGAAACACATTTCCCCAAAGTTTTTCTATACACATGAGCTCCAGAAGAATGGTGATATCAACGTACATCAGATTCGTTCGAGTGATAATGTGGCTGATTTATTCACCAAGTCTTTGCCAACCGCAACTTTCGAGAAAATGGTATACAAGATTGGAATGAGAAAACTTGGACAACCGAATCGTGATTTTCATCAGGGGGAGTAAAATACGCGTTGTACTCTTTTTTTCTTAATCAAGGTTTTATCCCACTGAGTTTTCTTGATAAGGTTTTTAATGAGACAGCAAGTAATGCGTATTAGGAATAACTATTTATACTTGTTCCTTCACTAAGAATTTTATTTTACATGGACATACACGAGGGAGTGTTGTAAATAACTGATGAATGTCCATTGTACCCCTTGTATGCAAATGACCATCTTACCCCTTTTATGCCTATAAAAGGTATTGTAACTTATATGGAAAAACACACAAATTAAGAAAGATTCAAAGTTTCCTATTTTATATCTCTACTGTATTTTTCTTTCTTGATTGTTATTAGTTTGATTTTAGTATTCAGCCTTTATTTTATAACAGTATTACATTTATAAAATATAAAATAATTTAAGAAGATTTATTGTTTTGGAATCCCAGCACTTTGTTGCGCACTAAAAAGGAAAAAGTAAGTTGAAAAAAGGAAGACAAACAGTGACCCAGCTGAAAAGGCCAATTGTGCTGAGTATTTAACCTCTTCTTCCCCAAAAAGGTGAGAACCCACATCAATTTTTACTTTATTTGATCTCTTTTTTAATAATTGTACTTACTGTGTAATTTCGAGCCGTCGGTCTTCTATTCAGGGGCGAATTAGGGAGCGGAGGATGTTCACCCGAACCCTTCAATACCAGACAGGAGATTGACTTAGTGATTTAGGGATTCAAAATTTAGATTGAGCGTCCAAGAAAATTCTAGATTCGCCTCAGATTCCATTAGAGTTCAAAGAGAAATTTGTTATTACTGAATGGATGAATAATATTTAGATATGGCAATGGGGCAGGGTGGGTTGAGCTTAAAGTGCAAAAATTTTAACCTGTTCCGCTCCGCCCTGCGTAATAACTTTTTCCATTTTCAATCCGTCCCGCATAAACTCGCCCGCTTAAATTTTTGAATATTTGCCTTTTTTAATTAAGTTTGATACTAAAAATAAAATTGATAAAAATAAATTTATTTTCTCATTAAGTTGTATTAATATAGTATCTTAAAATATATTTTTTTAAAAGTCAATTGGGAAGCATATAAGAAACAATATTAGTTTTTATTGAACCATTTTCATTTACTATTTTGAATATTTTAGTAATTTGAAATAAATTATGTTAATAAATAATGCTCTATCACTCTTATAACACTTAAAAAATTAAAATTAAGTTTGAACCGACATAAAACCGCATAAACCCACAATCAACCCTGCCCGACATTATCTTTTAAAAAACCCACTTCAACCCGCCCCACATCCCACCCACCCCGCACAACCTTAAAACCACCCCACCCCACATCTGTCACACCCCATTGCCATCCCTAATAATATTCAATGACCATGTAGTAGTTGACTGGTCCAATTGCAATAATTCCACTGGAGTAGACCCATCTTAATTGAAACTTTTCTTATTTAAAGTCCTGTATAGAACTTTGTCCCACATATTATAATTTTATCTCTTACCACATCCACAATATATTCAAAGACTCTTTACCTTTCTTCTCAATTTTTACAAGTTAACTAAAGTCATGGCATCAACTTCTTCTTATGTGAGTAATTCACACTACTGTCCTCGATGGAAGTACGATGTCTTCTTAAGTTTTAGAGGTGAAGATACTCGTGAAACAATTACAGGTTACTTGTACGAATGTTTGACAAGGAGGGGAATAATCACCTTTCAAGATAATAAAAGACTAGAGCATGGTGATTCAATCCCAGAAGAACTCTCAAAAGCTATCAAAGACTCTCAAGTTGCCCTTGTCATTTTCTCAAAGAATTATGCTACATCAAGGTGGTGCTTGGATGAACTAGTGAAGATCATGGAATGCATGAAAGATGAAAATGAAAAAACAATCATACCGGTCTTCTATGATGTGGATGCAACAGATGTTCGAAACCAAAGTAAGAGCTTTGCAGAAGCATTTGCCAAACATGAATTGAAGTATAAGGGTGATGATGAGGGGATGCAGAAGGTGCAAAGATGGAGGACTGCCTTAACTGCTGCCGCAAATCTAAAAGGATATGTATTCCCTAACGGGTAAGTTAAACGATAGATATGCTTATAGTTATATTCTATTCTATATAACAAAGAATCTATACCTCAAAAATGAGTCAAACAGGATCTTAAATAACTTATTTGCATTCTACTCTAAGAGTTTGGTTTACGTGCATAGTCAATGTGAAATATTACAATGTGCATTGTCCTTTTTCAGGGTTGAATCAGACTGTATTGAGCGTATTGTTGATGACATTTCGTCTAAATGCAAGGCTTCAGTATCATATTCGCACAAAGTTGTGGGAATAGAGACTCAAATAGAGAAATTAGAATCCCTACTAGAGATGGAAATTGATGATGTTCGGATTGTGTGGATATGTGGAATTGGAGGAGTAGGTAAAACGACAATAGCAAATGCTATTTATAATAAACTCTCGTCCAGCAAATTTAAATATGCTTGTTTTCTTGAGGATATTAAAGAAAACAAACATAGAATGTACTCTCTGCAAAATATCCTTCTCTCTAAATTGTTAGGGGAAAAAGAAAATTGTGTGAATAATAAGGAGGAGGGGAGGAGCCTGATGGCTCGTAGACTTAAGTTTAAGAAGGTTTTACTTGTGCTTGATGACATAGATCACAGAGACCAGTTGGATTACCTAGCAGGGGATCTTCGTTGGTTTGGCAAGGGCAGTAGGATTATTGCAACTACTAGAGACAAGCATTTGATAGGGAAGAATGTACTACTTGAAGTGGAAACACTGCTCGACTGTGATGCTATTAAACTGTTCAATCAATATGCTTTCATGGAAAATGTTCCAGATGAGTGTTTTGAAAAGCTAACGTTGGAGATAGTAAGTCATGCTAAAGGTCATCCTTTAGCCCTGAAAGTGTGGGGTTCTTTATTATACGAGAAGGACATAATTGAGTGGAGAAGTGCTCTAGACCGAATAAGGGAAAACTCTGGTTCAGAAATTATTGAAAACCTCAAACTAAGTTATGATACGTTGGAGCCCAATGAGCAAGAGATATTTCTAGATATTGCATGTTTCTTCCGAGGAAAAGAAAAGAACAAAGTCATGCAAATCCTTGAGAGTTGTAATTTTCCAGCTGAATATGGATTGAGCGTCCTAATCGACAAATCTCTCATGTTCATCTCTGACCATAATAAGATTCAAATGCATGACTTGATACAAGATATGGGTCAATATATAGTGAAAATGCAAAAGCATCCAGGCGAACGTAGCAGACTATGGAAACCTGAAGATGTCAAAGAAGTGATGGTTGACAATACAGTAAGTAGGCTATACAATACAATAATAATCAATTTCTAGTTTTCATATTCAAAAGATATATAGGACAATCAATTCCAATTATTGTTCCTCTTGCTTCATATTCTTAATTTTTTCTTCTTCCTCTACTTGGGTTTGATACACTTGAGCCAAGGGTCTTTCAGAAACAGTCTCTCTATCTCCACGAGGTAGTGGTAAGGTCTGCGTACACTCTACCCTCCTCCCCAGACCCCACTTAGTGGGATTTCACTGGGTATGTTGTTGTTGTTGTTGCTTCATATTCTTGCAAGTATACCATTTTAGTTGTTTACTTTAATAGGAGAAGCAAAAGTAACATTACTGGCCTAACGTAGCTTGCTAATTCGTCAAGTAGTCATTTCTAATTAAAGCTGCCCAATTAATCCTGTTATCTTATGTTATTATGACATGATTAGTAAGCGATTGTACAAGACATCTGAAGTTATGATTCGTTAACTCGTGATCCTTTTACCAGGGGACCATGGCAGTGGAAGGAATCTGGTTTACTTTTATTCAAAAACTATGCTTTAGCAAAGAGGCAATGAAAAATATGAAAAGGCTTAGGATATTATACATATGTAGCTTCATCTCTCCGATTGACCGAGAAGATGTTCTCCACGACTCCAATTTCCATGATGGCTCCATTGAGTACCTGCCCAACAACTTATGTTGGTTTGTCTGGCATGAATTTCCTTGGAAGTCATTGCCAGAAAATTTTGAACCCCAGAGGCTTGTTCATCTTGATCTCCAGTGGAGTTCGTTGCATGATTTATGGACCGAAAGAAAGGTACCATTTCTAATTTGGCATAATGCTAAAAACTCTCCTAAACTTGAAACGTTTTATTCAGTGTAGACCTAAACTTGTGTTATTTAGTTTCCGAACATGTAAATTCCATATAAAAATGAAAATGAAACAATTGCTAATTTCCCACAATTTTTTTTATTGGCTCTCATAATCTAAGGGAGTAAATTAAACAATCTCCTTCTATGTTCTGAATAGGTGTTTTTACCGTCTCTACGAAAGCTTGATCTCAGCTACTCCAAAATCTTAATGCAGACACCAGATTTCACGGGGATGCCAAATTTGGAATATTTGAATCTGAGAAGATGTACGAGTCTTAAAGAGGTTCACCATTCCCTGGGATGTTCCAAAAAACTCATCCAGTTAGATTTATATCATTGTGAAAAACTTGAGAGGTTACCGCGTGTTAATGTGGAATCTCTTAAATCTCTGGATCTAGTGGGTTGCTCTAGTTTAGAGAAATTTCCAGAAATCCTCGGAAAAATGAAGCTGGAGTTAGAGATTCGCATGCGATTCACATGGATAAGGGAACTACCTTCATATGTTATTCAGCACCAAGCTCGTCTTCGAGTGCTAGATTTGAGTGATATGAATAAACTTGTAGCTCTTCCAAGCAGCATTTGTAAGTTGAAAGTTTTGATAAAGCTAGATGTGTCCTACTGCTCGAAACTTGAAAGCTTGCCAGAAGAGATAGGTGATTTAGAAAACTTGGAGGAGGTTCATGCCAGCCATACTCTAATTTCACGAGCTCCGTCTTCCATCATCCGCTTGAACAAGCTTAAATTCTTGACTTTTGCAAAAAAAGAATCAGAAGATGGAGTGCACTTTGTGTTCCCTCAGGTGAATGGTGGGTTATGCGCTTTGGAAATTCTGAATCTCGGTTGCTGCAATATAATAGATGGAGGACTTCCGGAAGACGTTGGATGCTTACGGTCTTTGAAAAGGTTGTATCTCAGTAGAAATAACTTCCATCATTTGCCTCGAAGCATAGGACAGCTTGATGCTCTTCGATCCTTGAACTTATCACATTGCAAGAAGCTTAAACAGCTGCCAGAATTTCCAGAGCAATTAGATACAATATATGCAGATTGGAGCAAGTCTTCGATCTGTAATTCGTTGTTTCAGAATATCTCATCATTGCAGCATGACATCTCTGCTTCAGATTCCTCGTCACTAAGATTGTTTACAAGTAGGACACTGACAATCCCAACTTGGTTCCACTGTCGGGGAACTGGTAAAAGTGGAATAGTCAATTTGCCTGAAAATTGGTATGTACCTGATAGCTTCTTGGGATTTGCTGTATGTTACACTGGAAGGTTAATGTATGTGACAATGACAACTCACTTGATTCCCTTATGCTATGATGTGAAGTCGTTGATGACCTTGAAACGAGACTTACTCGAGCCCGACAGTAATTCTCTTGTATGTGAATACTCACCTGATTCCGTTATTCATTTTTTCTTTGTACCCTTTGCTGGTTTATGGGATACATCAAAGGCAAATGGAAAAACACCAAATGACTATGGGCGCATTATGTTATCGTTCTCTGGAGATGTGAGGGATTATGGATTTCGTTTGTTGTATAAAGATCTTTGCATTGGGACAAGGAAGAGCAGATATGATGACTCTGTGACCAATGAAGCCAGTTGCTCCTCTTCTAAGAAACAAAGGTCACATTTCTAATATTCAGAAACTTTTCATTGATGGGTGATGTACATATCAACAATGAGTTTCGTCTATTGATCCTCCACCTTTTCTCTGCTTGTGCTGAGCCACGATTTACCACGGTGAGTTGAAGGATGTGAACAAGTTTAAATATTCGATGTTCAAGTTAGATCTTGGAATTAACCATGTGATCTTAGCTAAATTCTTACCTTAAAGTACCTTGCAAAAATCAAGAATTTGAACATTAATTATGTGCTGCATTAGTTACAGAAGTAGCTTTTCCTTCATGACATAAATTTTTGGTGAGGTTTTCAGGCCTGTGCAGCTGCTGAGGAGTTTATATAGTAGTTGTCAAGCTAAGTTGCTCGGATTCTTCACTTTGGGTGCTACACCTGTGTCAACATGACAAGGGTGTGGGTGTGGGATCCCTACCTGATATGGTCAACTGGTTTTGGGTACTTTGACCAAAATCGACGGAGAAATTCCGGATAGATTCAATGATTTCTATAATCAAAACAAAGCTTGGGTGAAATTGAAGAAAATGGAATACTTTGTATATAGAAATTTCTAGTCACTCCTTTTCCTTTTTATCTCCCATGATTCTCCTCTTATCAGTATGTTCTCCTCAAGCTATCCTTATAATATCTCATAATTTAGAGCAAGTTCATTAGGAGAGTTGAGGTCAAGTTAAAAGACATATCTATGCTCTTCAAGTTTTGGTGTGCACAAGAACGCACTTAAACTTGTATGAAGTTGAACAAGTAGACACACTCGTCTTATGTGGCATAATACACGTAAGACGCGAATTGCCACATAGAACACTAAGTAGGATGTATGTGTCTACTTGTTCAACTCTATTCAAGTTTAAATATCTACTTGTGCACACCCAAAGTTAAAGGGCATAGATACCAAATGAGGTTAAATTAAAGGACACGTTTATGTATTATGCCTTCTTGGTATGTTGAATGAGAGAGAAAGCTTTCAGCATGAATGGTTTATATATGTTTGAGAAGAGAAACTTATTCAGTAATATACAAAATTAGCAAGTGAAGAGATAAAGCTAAATATCCTCAGCCAAAAATTACAATTTATAAATGCCAAATCTGACTTATTAAGGGGTATAATTTTAGAATATACACCTGAAAAATTGTCAAACAAACTGGAACAAATGGTGTATGAATTAGAAGCACTCCCAAGAAAATGGAAGGAAACTCTACTTGAATAATTTACATGCTTCCCAACTTAATTCAAAATTGATATATCTTCTATACCCAATCACCTAAAATATGTACACTAGAAAGTTCAAGAAATTGAATGTTATCCTGTATGATTGGCTATCATGAAGCCAGAGACACAGCTAGAGGGGCGCAAAGGGTTTATCCGAATCATTTTCGCTAGAAACATTACACTATATATACAAGGTCAAAATTATGTTTTATGTATATATACTTGTTTGAATCCCCTTTACTTCTTCATGTGTCTACATTTTTATATGTTGAATCTCCTTAATGAAAATCTTCACTCTGACTCTGACTCTGGCAGTGCATGAACCAACAAGCATCGCTCACTTCTATCCCTCCCATGATTCTAGGAGATGAATACAGTCAGAATAAGATTTTGAACAACAATGTTCTTTCCATTTACAGTGACACCACCACCAGCCAAATGCTCAGAAACACTGGCACTCACAGCTTTGCTAGGATGAGCAGCTAGAGCAGCAACTAGGTCAGGTTTGACATGACTCGCAGCAGCTTCTAGGCGACATTGAACACTTGAAGTGCGTTTGGGCCATAAAGGAGAATCCAGGATCTAGAGTCAGACGATTCATTCAGAACAAGTGTGATTCTATCATATGTATACATTTTTAAAAAAAAAGTTATATATGTATATACGTAGTTCGACCAAAAGTAATTACCTGCCTTTAGCTTTACTTTTGCTCGGGCAGAATGAACCCCTTTGGCCGAAAAATCACACTGTATATATAAGGTCAAAATCTTTTTTTATGTATATTTAGACGATGAACCCTCTTAGCAAAAATTCTGACTCCGTCACTAGGCTAGGTTGGACAATAAAAGTAGTAGCTTGATCATTTGCAGCAGGAGCCATGTTTTCTCGACCACTTATGGCAACAACAAGAGCAACTTAACCACTTACAAGAACAACATGTCCAACTTGACCACTTACAAGAACAACATTTCAAGCTTGGCCACTTACAAGAACAACATTTCCAACTTGGCCACTTACAAGAACAACATTTCCAGCTTGGCCACTTACAAGAGAAGCAACCTGAGCACTTACACCAACAGCTTGGCCATCCAGAGCAACACGACCTGCAGCTACAATAGGAAGGGAAGCATGACAAGCATCTGGACTTCTTTTTTGTGTAATAAACAGAATGGCAAAGAGGTTCGGTGGACTTTCTATCTCTGCAATAAACAAAAATATATTCCGTGAACACGAAAATGCATCATTGCAAGCTTCATATATCTGGGAAGAAATAAGATCACCAATAATCTCTCATGTAGAGCATTTAAGTTGAAGACATGAGACTAAAACAAATTTATACGAATGACAAGTTAGATGAACTCTACCACTATATTGGTGATGCTTAACTGAAACTAAAATGCACATCTGCGTAATTGATGAAGCAAAATGCTACCACTGACATGGAAAAGAGAAGAGAAGAACATGTACATATGCTAAAAGTAGATGATATTAGCAAAAAAAAGATAGGAACTGGTACTCACGTTGGAAAAGGTAAAGACGTATCATTACCATTGAAATGGTTGTAGGAGTCTCTAACCCCTCCGTTCCCTTCGGAATGGCTAATGGCAAATGAATAATCTCTGTTCCCTCTTAACTTTATTTCCTCTTCAAAATGGGGTTGTTTCTTAATTGATTTATGTTGACTTCCTGCTTCAATAAGGTTGCTTCGATCAACCACGCCCCTTTCTGTATCAAATACAGAACTCTTTTCCGTATGTTCTCCTCCTTTTACAGGTGATGAGTGTCCACTGATTAGATTCCCAGACTTACTAATTGCTTCACATGTTTCCGATTCCACACACCTGTGTAGTTCTGCTGACTTCCTCGAAAGACTGACGTTGATACTAAATAATGACTCTTCAGAGGCAGCACTCCATTCATTAGGAGTTGAGGATTTACTTTCGAAAATTGAAGATGGAACTCTGTTGGGATCATAACCTCCTTGTCTGTCCATCACTTGGATAAAAGGAGATTTTGTAATTGACACGGTTGGAAATAACGATTCGTCAGTGACTTGTGAAACCTGTGAGGTGGAGCTTGTTGATGTATTCAGTTTCAAATGATTGTAGTCCTCTTGCGATAAAGGTTTGGATTCCGGAGGAAATTTAGAAGATGGTACATTTGATGAGATAGAGTTGGATGCTATTTTTGGATTCATTAGTATGAAATCATCAGAGGAATAACCGGACGAGGATGAAAACGTGGAATAGGAAAGTTCTGAACTTTTACTTGACCCTGAAACACTATCATTTAAGATAGAATCCGAGCTTTTTCTACTTTTACTCTCCTGTTTAGAATCCTTGAGAAAGACTATTGGTGACTTGACCTCAGTTTCACTTTTGGTTACGACTACATCTGTTCGAGAATGATTACGGGTTCCACTTCCATATTTAGGGCTCATGACTGGATTAAAGCTAAAAATCACCTGTAGAAAACCATCAACTTGTTTAGATGCACAAACAATGTCCAGTCAATGCAAATATAAGAAAAAGATTAGAGATGAGGTCTCATCGGTGGGGAAGCTAGAAAGTTCGTTAAGTGTGTTCAAGATTTAATATATACGTATGAAAAAGAAATTAACCTATATACTTCGTATAATTTTCTATACACAGTATAATGTTTCGACGAAGGGTGTTCGACTAGCCACCCTTCACTACATGTCGCTACACCACTGGATGAGATTAAGTTATCGTTTGAGGAAGCAATGCAACACTCACAACGAGCAACATATCTTGCAAAGAAGAAGTACCTCCTGACTCTCAATGGTTGCCTTCTCCTACGTCAATCGAAAATAGAATGCACATGGAAACAGAGGCGGATCTAGGATTCAAACTTAACAGATTTTTACATGGACAGAGAACTTCATTAGGAAGAACCATGAAACAAGTTTTGCCATAGTTTTTTCTTAAAAAAACAGTAACTACCTTCTTATATTCATGATCTAAGCTTCCTGATGCTGACATAAAGAGAAAGTTGAAAGAAGACTCTGATAGAAGCTTCTCATCACATTTATCAACTTATTCTATCAAGTTTCTTATTTTACAGCAAAAAGTCTAACGAACAAAAGTCATTTACAAAATGGACATCATCTCCATACAACGATTTGTAACATAGAATCATTACCTAATGCAAATACAATGTAAGTTTCATTGTTTCCTACAAATGGAGTTGCCTTAAATGAATATTGATGGAAGTGGAACATGAAATTTCACCCTTTGGCCAACTCAGAATCTACAACCACCTACTAAAAGTTCTCTAAAAGGGAAATATAGAGAACAAAATCAGCAAATGACGATGAGCAACAAGAGGCATGAATGTGAATTTACCCAAAGATCTAAGATATAGGCCAAATGCTAATGACCATAAAACAAAAAAACTCAAATTTTTTTATCCAGAACATGTCAATCAAACATAATAGGATGCACATGGAAGCAAATTTCATTTAGAAAGACCCATGGGATAAAGTTTAGACATTTACTCGGCCTCTTAGACTGGACTGCTGTCTAACAAATAAACAGGTTAGACATGTTAATGTGTTACGAAGAGGAGCCTTGGAGCAACAGTAAAGGTGTATCCGTGTAACCTATATATAGATTACAGGTTTGAGCCGTGGAATCAATCACTGATGCTCCCAGCAGAGCAGGCTTCCTACATAGCACAAACCCCTGGGTGCGGCCCTTCCATGGACCTCGAATGAACGGGGGATGCTTCATGGACTGAGCTGTTTTTCTTTTTTTTTTTACTATATAATAATATGTTATCTTTTTTTGTTTCTAGCTGTACCATGCTACCTTTCTATATCCTGATCTAAACTTTCTGATGCTTCTAGAAAATGAAACAAAGTAACGGCAAGACATCTCATAACGCTTATCTGCTTATTCTATCAACTTTTTTTCTATGTTCAATCGGTTGCTTCTCAATCCTAAATAAATTGGGGTCGGATATATGAATTCCATATCATTTCAGTACTGAGAAATAACCTGTCGTATTATTGCAAAATTTAAGATGCTATTGAACTAGAGGTTAACTAAATCTTACACTTACATACAAGTCTTTAATCAAACAAACAAAATTGGACTAAATGTAAGTGAAACAACAACAATTAGCACTCAATCCAACTAATTAATACCTCCAAGATGGATCTCACTTCCTTCGTTTCCTAATCTTAGCTAAGTCCATATTAATTCCATCATATATTCATATTTTCTTATGTCTTACTGCAATGAAATCAAATGTCTAACAAAAAAGGAAGTTATTTAAGAAATGAAAATCATCAGTAATACAGAGTCATTAACAACAAGAAGGGTCTAGACCATACCCTTACCTTTGTGGGAGTAAAGAGGTTGTTTTCCGTAGACCCTTGGCTCAAAGGAGTTTAATCAAAGCAGGACAGAAAGATTAAAATAACAACAGTAAATAGCAACATGAACAAAGCAAATAAGCAACAGGCAATAGTAAGAATTGAAGAATAAGATAATACGCGAATCCAGTAATACAGAGTCATTACCTAATACAAACAACAGTTTGTTGTCAATGCCCTCCTATAAATTGATCCTCCTTATATATTGCCGGGGCGGTGGCGGCTATTCCTTTCAATCATTTCCCCCAAGCTGAATCTATAAACCTCCCAACAAAAAGCTTCTCTAAAAGGAAAAATAAATAAATTAGAAATCACATGTTATCAACAAGATTAATGTTAACTAAATTAACTCCAAATATCAAAGGTTTAGGCAGACACTAATGACCAACAACAAAAACAACAACATACCCCGTGTAATCCCCCAAATGAGTTCTGAGATGTAGGATGTACCAGAGCTTATCCTTTTGTGGGGGTTAAAAATATTGTTTCTGATAGACCCTTGGCTCAAAAGCAGACACTAATTACCAATTAAAAAAAATACATGTTGATCTTGGTATTTATCTCAAATTAAAACATCTTACCTAATAAGTGAAACTATTCAAGATTGAACCAAAAAAAATGGAACCCTATTGACAAAAAAAGCAAGAAAATGAAAATTTTTGGAGGGATTTATCTGAATTAAAACATTTCACCTAATTAGTGAATCTAGAATCTAATTTTAACCCCCAAACAAAAATAAAAATTATTTACCAATAAGTAAGAAACTGAGTATTTTTGTCTGAATTAAAGCATTTTACCTAGTAAGTGAAATCTTGGATTCTATTTTTCTCTCTTGATCCTTCTTCAACTTCTAAATTTCTTTCTTAGGGTTCATAAATTCTGTCATTTATGGAAGAATTGAAAAGAGAAAGGAGGATTAGGTTTTTTTTTTTTTTTTTTTTTTTGAAGGAAATGATAAGAAAAAGTTGGGAGGGCAAAGAGTGGGCTTTGGTGTCATCACTCTCATTATTCTTGAATAACCAACTTAACTAACGTTTTTCCTCACGTGATCTATACGTGCATTGAGACACCCAATGTAATATCTCTTGGCTGACATGGATATTCAATCGATTTTATTACTATCATTTTTTCACAAGTTTCACGCTTTAACAATAAGTTATTTATATTTTACTATTTGAAATATTAAAGGCGAAATCAGGATTTGAAGACTATGGGTGATGCATCAATATTATCTTAAATTAGGTGTTAGCGAAACTTTCAATGATGATTAATGGATAATATCGTATTCGATTGGTCATGACTAATTACTTGAACAATACTAAAAATATTAAATACAAATATATAGATTAAATATGAGCTCTAAGTTAATACTTCAACTTTACTTTGTTATAATATGAATTTAAGCCTTTCAGGTGTTATGTAGACTTTAATTTTTTTTTAAATAATTGAGTGTGATAGCTCAATTGTCAAGATAAATTTGTTATTTGATGGTCATGAGTTCAAATCCCCTATCTAGCAATTTTGATGTTATAAATAAGTCATTTAAATTCAAAAATTATAATAAAAGCATTGAAATGGGGTTCTGGTTGCACTGATGGATGCATTGGCTCAAACCAATGGCCCGCAAGGTGCACTTCTGAGCTTTATATGGGTGCACTTCTGAACTCTATATGAGTGCATTGTTAATTATATGCCAATTTCTCAAGATATATATGCATATATATAGATATGAATTTTTTTTCGAATCCCTCATTTTGTATCCCCATTTGATTTATTCATAAAATTTGTATAAAATATTTTTTGGGGGTCAATGGAATGTTTTCAAATAGCGTAATACATCCTTCAAATCACTAAGCCTACCCTTGGCACAAAAGGGTCACATATTTGTATAGGACGCGCAATAATTGTTTGCAAGCTACATGATATATAACTGTTTTGTGTGATATATTGCATTATCTATTGTAAACATGAACTAACAATTTTACCTTTTGAGTAACCTTTTAGTTTTCAGCGATTCTGTTTACATCCCTACTTTATTCAAATAAGGCGAAACGCCGTGGTAACTCCAAAAAATAATTCAATTTAAAAGAATTTTAAAAAATAAAATAATTTTTAAGGAGTCGCCACGACGTTTCACCTTATTTGAATAAAGTAGGGATGTAAACAGAATGACGACTCCGCTGGGGATTAGCCTAATGTCAGAAGCTACAATGGACAACCATGAAAATAGGAATGAAAATTATTATTTTTTAAAGCAAAAACAACCTTAAAATTGCTTTGAAAGATATTAAAAGGTAGGTGCTTGCCCCCCCTCCCCCCCCCCCCCCTTTTTTTTTTTTTTGAAAAATGAAGAATGTAAAAAGATAGTCAACTCTTGACTACAATTAGTACCAACAGTTAGGAATGCATGTAAATTTCTTCTTTTTTTTAATTGAGATTGAATTCGAGGAAATTTCTATAGATTCAAGTGGTACCTCAAACATACTTAAGTATTGACATGATTTATTCATCTTGCTTCAAACAAAGGTTTTGAATTATACTAATTCTCATGTTTCAAGTGCCCTCACCACAAAGAAAAGTCCTATTTCACACATATCTGAAGTGTTTGATTTGAGAACATTTTTCAAAGTGCACTCACACTCACAAGAATGTTCAACGCATGCAACTGTGATATCATATGCTTGGCCCTTATATAAATCTTCACTAATGTGAGAACATTTGGAATGAGATCATGTAGGGCTTGTCATTGGCTTGTAATGTAGGCTTAGGGACGGGTAGGATATTTATTTGGGATAAGAGTAACTTAATCCCTCCTTGTGCGTCACACTGAATTTGTGCTTTGATGATTTACACGCCTTTGACGTCTGATCCTTTTGTTGTCCCTTTCTTTTGTTTCAACTTCTTTTGAATCCTTATTTGTTGGAGTTTTTCTTTTTTCACCCCTTTCTTTTGTTTAGACTTCTTTTGAGACCTTGTTTCTTGGAGCTTTTCCTCTTTTCGCCCCATTCTTTTGAAGTTTTCTCCTTTTTTGTTGGAGTATTTTCTTTCTTGTCTTTCATTGACCTTGTCGGGGTGTTTTTGTCTTTCTTTATTTTTTCAACTCCCTTTTTTTTCTTTCTCTTTTTCCTTTCTCTAGAAGTCGTTTTTGCTTTCTTGACTTTGGGAGACTTTATATCTTTTGTCTTTGGCAACTTCAAATCTGTATCTTCTCTCATAATTTGCACATCTTTGGTGCGCTCAAGGAGGTTGAGCCAAGAGACGGATAGTGCATGTAAGCACTCAGAAGGGTAACGGTTAAAATGTGGTTGTCCAAAGAAAAGGTTTCAGGCTCAAAGTAGGAAAACTAGGGATTAATGTCATTTGGTAGGCTTTGAAAGGCACAATAGGGTCAAAGAAGGCCAACAATCCTTTCCCAAACCAAATATTACTCAGGATTTCGCCTCGACACATTCAAGCCAAGTTCTAGATCAACAGTGCGATGCAATTGAATTTCGATCTACAAACTCACCACACAATGCACATGAAACCATGAGGTTGATTTTATTCTTATCTTGAATGCCTGCAAGAGAATTTTCAAGCATTACAAAAGTACAAATGAGAGGTACCAAAAGAATCTATGGTTTACCACAAAGTCAGTTCTCTCTATCGTATCGAATATTCTTACATGCTCCTAACTGCATTGGTCACAATTGAGCTGAAGACATGACTCTTACAATATGTACACAATATTTTTTATTCTATTTTTAGAAAAGAATAAGGAACACCGAACCCAAGAAAGGTTGCCTACGTATCTCATAGGAATGAGAATCAGGTGCGCGTAGTTCGTTCAGATATGACTTTGAAAATACACACAAACTATTTTTTCTAAAATTTGAAAGAATAAATACCGAACCCAAGAAGGGCTGTCTACATATCTCACCGAGATGAGAATCATGTTCGCGTAGTTCGTGAGATATGGCTCTAAAAAAAATGCACACAATATTTTTTTGAATGAATGAATGAATAGAATGGATACCGAACCCACAAAAGGGCAGCCTACGTATCTCACCGAGATGAGAATCAGGTTTGCGTAGTTCATGCAGATATGTCTTTGAAAATATGCACAAACTATTTTACTTTTTTTTTGTTGAAACTTAGAAGAATAAATACCGAACCCAAGAAGGGCTGCCTACATATCTCACCGAGATAAGAATCAGGTTCGCGTAGTTCATGCAGATATGGCATAAAATAATGCACACAATATTTATTTTATTTTTATTTTTTTGAAATTTGAAAGAATGAATAGAATGGATACCGAACCCACAAAATGGCTACCTACGTATCTCACCGAGATGAGAATCAGGTACGCGTAGTTCGTGAAGATATGTCTTATTGGAGGAGTTGTACGAGATACCAGTGGCTCGCGTCCTCAATTTATTTTTGCTCTTCTGTGGCAATGCTAGAGAATCAGAAGCTAACTTTGAACTTCAAGCAATGTTGGAGATCATTTGAAGTTGAATATTGAACTTCTGCCAGTACTTGACGGAATTTTTGAGGTCTTCCTCAAAAATTATGTCCTAGTTAGATCTCTTGACAAATCTCACAATGATATCCACTCTTGACTTGCTGGAGATAGCCTCTTTATTGAGAATTTTTTAGATCTTCTCAAAAATTCTGTCCCAGTTTTTATTATAAGGAAAATTGAAAAATCACACTGGGTGCATAACCGAGCCGTTGTGGTGCCTACATATCCTATTGAGCCAGGAATCAGGTCAAATATAGTTCCAATCCCGTAGATGATGAATACTACAAAAGAAAAAAAAATCTCAGATAAGATTATCAGTAGAAAATGTACAATATGAACATGATGAAATAGGAAAATGATATTTCTTTTGATATTTAAAGCCTAAAGACAACAATATGTCACATTTTTGGGACGGACAACCCAATGAGGTAAAATAGGCGTCTCACGCTGATGAAATTAGCCTAATGTTACAAGTTACAATGGACAATTATAAAAAATAAAAAAAAGAGTATGCAAATTTTATTTTTTTTAGTGCAAGCGATCAAAGAACTTCCTCAAATGGGTCAAATGATCCGAACTCTCACGAGACTTGATGATGGCATCATCCACATACACCTCAATCTCTTTGTGCATCACATCATGGAAAATGGTTGTCATGGCCCTCATGTAAGTAGCACCGGCATTCTTGAGGCCGAAAGGCATCACTCGGTTATGGTACACACCCCAAGGTGTGATAAAAGCTGTCTTTTCCGCATCCTCTTCATCCATTAGGATCTGGTGATAACCCGCATAAAAATCCATAAACGACTGCATCTCATGTTTGGCATAATTATCAAGGATAATGTGAATGTTCGGTACTGAAAAATTATCCTTCGGGCTAGCCCTGTTAAGATCTCTATAATCCACGCAAATTCTGATCTTACTATCCTTCTTAGCTACTGGAACGAACTGGTGTTGATATCCATCACTTGGAATTCAACACAGAACTCCGCAGGGCCCACCTGTATTCCCAAATTCACCGCTCCGAGAGTATCTCTTTGTCCTCCGTCGAAAGCCCTCACGTTGACTTGGTTCTGGTGAACCTTCCCCAAATCAAAATTTAATTTCTTGAGGATCGATAGTGGACAGATATTAAGATCGGATCCATCATCAATCAAAACACGATTTACAATTTTATCTCGACATTTGATGGTGATATGCAAAGCCTTATTATGCATTGCACCGTCAAATGGTTGCTCTTCCTTGCAAAAACTGATGCGATGCCCGCGAATGACTTGACTTATCATGGCCGCCAAATTATCACTGTTTGTACCCACGGGCATCATCTTCATTGCCCAGTGAGGCCTCATTTCGATGTCATTAGCTTGCTTTGGCCATGGTTTATGCCTTATGTTATTTGCTTATATGCCTTGTCATGTTTAGCTTGGTCAATTGCATGTCATGTTTATATCTCAGTTTCTAGCATGTTTTATGAGTTTATATGCATTGCTATCATACTTAGTACTTTATTGTGCCAATGCATACCCTTGCCTGCATCAACTTCTTTGGTGTAGGACATGGCAGTTCTCTTACTCGTGGCTAGAGCATTGACTTAGAGTTGAGAAGAAGACTTGGTGAGTCCTCATCCATCCGAGGGCATAGCCTTGTTGGATTCTACTTTGATGTCTTTCCTTATGTTGGATATTGTATTGGGCTGCTTCTCTATTACTTTTATTCGTATTCTATGATTTTAGAAGTCTTTGAGACATGAGTTGTAGACTTCCGTTGTTTTGATATAAAATGCTCTTTTGAACTCTTACTTCTCTATTATCTTGTATGTTATGTATGCTAAGGGCTTGTATGAGGCCTCTCGGGGTCTTGTACGCCGTGTTACATCTAGGGGCTGCCTTGGGTCGTGACAATTATAATTGTAATTGAACTTATTAATGGACAGGTAATTATAATTAAATAACTTTATTTATTACTAATCATGAGTTAATGATTAAATTAATCAATTTATCACTCTATTTAAGACAAATATTGTTATTTGATCATGTAAGTACTTTATAATTCATTGTAATTATAATTGAACTTATTAATGTACAGGTAATTATAATAAAATAACTTTATTAATTACTAATCATGAGTTAATGAAGTATTTCATATTAAATTAGCAATTTATCATTCTATTTAAGACAAATATTGTTATTTGATCATGTAAGTACTCTATAATTCATTATAATTGTAATTGAACTTATTAATGGACAGGTAATTATAATTAAATAACTTTATTTATTACTAATCATGAGTTAATGAAGTATTTCATATTAAATTAATCAATTTATCACTCTATTTAAAACAAATACTGTTATTTGATCATGTAAGTACTCTATAATTCATTATAATTGTAATTGAACTTATTAATGGACAGGTAATTATAATTAAATAACTTTATTTATTACTAATCATGAGTTAATGAAGTATTTCATATTAAATTAATCAATTTATCACTCTATTTAAAACAAATACTGTTATTTGATCATGTAAGTACTCTATAATTCATTATAATTGTAATTGAACTTATTAATGGACAGTTAATTATAATTAAATAATTTTATTTATTACTAATCATGAGTTAATGAATTATTTCATATTAAATTAATCAATTTATCACTCTATTTAAGACAAATACTGTTATTTGATCATGTAAGTACTCTATAATTCATTATAATTGTAATTGAACTTATTAATGGACAGGTAATTATAATTAAATAACTTTATTTATTACTAATCATGAGTTAATGAAGTATTTCATATTAAAGTAATCAATTTATCACTCTATTTAAGGCAAATATTATTATTTGATAAGTACTCTATAATTCATTATAATTGTAATTGAACTTATTAATTGACAGATAATTATAATTAAATAAATTTATTTATTACTAATCATGAGTAAATGAAACATTTCATATTAAATTAATCAATTGATAACTCTATTTAAGACAAATACTGTTATTTGATCATATAATTACTCTATAATTCATTGTGATTGTAATTGAACTTATTAATTGACAGATAATTATAATTAAATAACTTTGTTTCTTACTAAACATGGGTTAATGAAGCATTTCATATCAAATATATGTAGAGTCGATTGGAAATGACCAAACATATTAGACATCCGTTGCAACTGATGCTCATTCATTGCAACGGAAGATTCATTTGTTATAACAAATGAGCATATATGCTTGATTATTTTCAACAGATGGGTCATCTGTTGCAACAGATAATGCATCTATTGCAACAAGTACATTACCTGTTGAAACATGTGCAGCGTCTAATTGAAATGATCAAACATATAAGACATTTGTTGCAACAAATTTCTATATTTGTTGCAATAGTTGAGTTATCTGTTGCAATAGATAATGCATCTGTTGCAACAAACAATGCAATGGATAATGCAACATATGCAGAGTCTGTTGCAACAAATGACCATAACTAATATATTTTATATAATAAATACGAACATACATAATCAACTAAAATGAGTTAAAATTAACAGATTCATAACTAAGTCAACAATAAAACTATTTCACTATTACAATAATTATGGAGCATTTCGAACCGGACATGTAGTTCTTTTATGACCAATACTTTTACATATGGAACACTTATTTTTTCTTGTTGGAAATGATTCCCCGACTCCACATCATCTCTTCGTTCGCCTTCTTCCCGATTTGCTTGGGTCAACATATGGAGGAGGTATTTCTCTCTCCAAAATCTCTAAAGGAACAACCCAAGAATCTTCAGGAGGCACCGGATTAATTTCCTCACAATATGCAATTATGTATTTTTCAACCGAATAATATGAAGATGAGTACTCGTAAATCTGATGTCCGGATTGTGCACCATATTGGGCTCGAAGCGGCATGTGGACAAGGTATTTTGTCCAAGTCAAAAACTCTACATGTGCACGTTTTTCTTTGAAGATCAACCGTGGCAACATCACCATGACCATTGATACTGAACTTGTAATTGGCTATTTGATGGGCCAATAACTTGTTTCCCAAATTGATGTACTTTGATATTTGTTTTTCCATTGAAGGAACAAGTATGTTTGGTGAGTTGACCAACTCCATACGCCTCTCGTGAAATAATTTTGCAAATCTCATATTTATTTCATCAAATAAAGCGACGATGGGAAATTCTCTTTCAACTTCAAACATTGCATTTACAGATTCAGCAATGTTTGATGTCATAATATTATACCTATACAATAAAAATCACTTAATAAGATATATAATTATAATCAACTCAAACAAGATACTCAATTTATAATATTGTACCTATTTTTCGAGCAAAATTCCCTGCTCCATCTATGAAATCCAACTAATTCGAGATGTTCGGCTACCTTTGGTACCATATCCCTTATTTGATTCAAATGGTCATAGAACTCAACTCTACTGTATGTTGTCGCTACATTATAAAAATGAGATACAACCTTTGAATTGTGAAAGTTGTTTCGAATATTTTCTCTAAAGGTGCCTCATGCAACAACCATAATGAGCTAAAGGATACACAATTGAAACCATCTTTCGAATACTTGGATGCCTAACAAAAATTATGCACAGCTCATCAGTATCATCTACAAAACTTCTCATTTGTTCAAAAAAATATTGATATGAGGCATCACATTCTTTATCCACTACACAAAAAGCCACTGGAAAAATATGATTCTCCGCATCTTGCGCCATCGCCGATAGCAAAACTCCTTCATATTTGCTCTTCAAGAATGTCCCGTCGATGGCTATAACTTTTCTCAATTGTTGAAAACCTTGAATCCAAGCCACATAAGCTACAAAAAAGTGCTTGAACTTTCCATTTTCATCAACCTGCAATGCTGTCTTACTTCCTGGATTTGTGGACTCAAGCATATAGCGGTATGCATCAAGCACTCCATACCCGTGCTCATGTGTTCCCCTAACCAAAGACTTTGCAATCTCTCTGCCCTTATATATCTTCCAATAACTCACCTTACAACCTAATTATGTACGGATTTGATTGGACATATCTCTTGTAGATGGACCTTTACCATTAGGGAAGCTATTTTTGAAGTATTTACCAAGGACCTTTGCTATGGCATGTTGATTATGACTCATAATATGCTCCGAACCACATGTCTGATACTTGTTATAAATTTTAATACAAAATCTGTCAGAACTTATGAATTTCACAGCCCTCAACCACCAATTGCACTCTGGATGTGCACATTTAAAACAATACACTCTACGCGAATTAATCACCTTCGCGAGTCTGAAATATTCTTTCAAGGAAGCAATATGCAATGAAGTGACTAGTTCTTCTTTGTTCTTGAATGTCATTCCTATGTAAAAACCTGTTTCATCATCTTGAAGATTGTTCAACTGTTTTGATTGAGAACTGCCCACTATATCAACAAGGGGTGTAAGTGTTTGGTCCTCCTCCACATCATGTCCACTCTCATCATCTGGAATATTCATGTCTATCCTATTCAATTCATCATTTAACATATTTTGTTGGTCTTGTTCTACATTTTCATTTTCTATCGATTTTTCAACAATGTACACCCTTAAAATGGGCCTAGCTGCATCACTCAGATAAGCACGCAAACGAAGTTGATTGCTTATCTTAAAAGGTAGGGCCCTCTGATTTTCGAAAGACTTGTGCATGTAACTAATGACAAGATCGTTTGGTTGGCAATTTAGTCACAATAGCTAATGATTGAGTTCACAAAATCATAATACAAAATATCCCTTTGGACTGTCATCAATATTGACTCTAACATGTCACCATCCTTTCAACGCCAAATAAATCGATTGTTCTTCTCGATCCATTCACCATAACAATCAACAGCTATAGTTATTGATTCTTCCATTAATGGCACCTAAAGAAATTTATTAAAAATACTTAATATTGATTGTATGGTAAAGTTGAGTGGCTATATACAGTAAAAAAATCAGATGCACAATCATTGTCCCAATAAGTCAGTCATCTATTGCAACAAGTAGGTCATCTGTTGCAGCAGATGACTCATTTGTTGCAACTGATGACTCACTTGTTGCATACATGTCTAGAACCAGAAGCTTATCCAACGTGTAAGTCAATTATTGTAACAAATGAGTTATCTATTGCAACAGATAACGCATCTGTTGCAACAAATAACTTATCTATTGCAATAGATGACTTGCCTGTATGGACAAACTTTTGGTTTTATCACTAGTACTGTAACGTGTATCCAATAGGTAAGCGATCTGTTGCAATAGATGTGTCATCTGGTGCACCAGATGACTCATCTATTGCAATAAATGGCTTATTTGTTGGGACAAACTTCTGATTTTGTCCCAGTTTCATATATCTAATGGGTAAGCCATCCATTGCAACAGATGACTCATCTGGTGCAGTAGATGACTCATCTGTTGCAATATATGACTTATATGTTGGGACAAGCTTCTGGTTCTGTCCCAACTTGGCCTGGTACTGTAACATGTATCCACCAAGTAAGCCATCTGTTGCAATAAGTCATATATTGCAACAGATGGGTCATCTGCTGCAACAGATGGGTCATCTGCTGCAGCAGATGACTCATCCGTTACAACAGGTGGCTTACTTATTGGATACATGTTACATTTCCAGGCATATCCAACAGATAAGTCATTTGTTGCAACGGATGGCTTACATATTGGATACATATTACTTACCAGGCCAAGCTAGGATAGAACCAGAAGATTGTCCCAACAGATAAGTCATATATTGCAACAGATGCCTGGTATGTAATATGTATCCAACAAGTAAGCCATCCATTGCAACAGATGATTTATCTGTTGGATACGCAACTATAAATTATTAAAGAAACACTCAAAATGTCCAAATGAAAAATTAGTTTAAAAATCATTATTTTACTTACCAAAATCACCTATGAAGTAATGTCCAGTGATATAGGAATGAAATTTTGTATGATAGCAGCAGTACCAATGTCAGAACAAGCAACAAAAGAAGAAGAAGAAAAAAATTATGAACAACAACAACAACAAGAAAATGATGGATGAACAACAAGAAGAAGATGATGAACAAGAAGAAGAAGAAGAAGAAGGAGAAGAGCGGTTATAGGAAAGCACCAACAATGGAAGAATAGTGAAGAGGAAAAAGAAAGGAGCCATTGGAGCTGTGGGTGGGTGCCTTTTTCTTTCCCTCCTTTTCTTATTCTTAGGTTATACATAAAATGGGCCAAAGTGTAAAATAAAAAACTTGGGGGTGAGAAATTCATCCCCTTAATCCTTAATCTAAAAGTTGTCACCCCTACTCAATAATTAAGACTTGAGTCACCTACACCTAATTTTGAAACTTTTCTATCACCCTTTAATTCATTGTCCCTTGTCACTGAGTAGCGATCGTGCTATAAATTGGCAGGGTTAGTGGAGTCCTTTACATTAGAAAATTATGTTGTAATTTTTTTTAAACGTATATGAATGTACTTATTTCGTTTTACTTTGTTTGGTTTAGTTTGATTTGATACAAAATTTAGTAAGAAGAGAAGGATTAAATATTATTAAACTTTGAAAAAAGGCTTATATATGTCATTCGTTAAAAGTTGTGCTCATCTATGCCACTGCCAACTGTTGTTCAACTAAGTGTTCATCTATGCCATTATTTTTTAACAGAAAACACATCCGATTTTGACATACCAATGTGTTCACATGGCGAACAGTAATACGTCCATGTAATTAATTAAATGAGCAAAAATACTAACTCATCTAAATTTTTCTTAAAAAAACAGCCGAACCAATGCAAATTTATTTGACTTATTTTTTCCCTTTTTCAGTTCATCAGTATTTGGTACTGCACAACAATTTCCCTTTATCTTACCCAAAGATTAGTCAAAAGGTAACACAAAGATATCAAAATTGTTAGTATTTTGTTCTGATTTTCTTACTTTATTTGAAGTTTATTCTTCTCTTGAAGGAAAGTCAAAGTATTATCATAAATGCTTTAATTTTTCCTGAAAGAAAAATATAATTTTCTTCCATATTTGAGTTATTCTTTCCTTAGAGAAAAAGTTTGGAACTCTATAAATTGAAAACATTTTTCTCATACCAACAACACAAGAACATCCACAATGTAGTCATTTAGAGAGTTTTGTTTATAGGGAGATTTTATATTACTTTTTCATATGTAGAACAATTGGCGAAATCATATAATAATATTAAGTTTTTAGTATAGTTTTTGTCATCTAATTTATTCCCATCTTGATTTACAATTGTAAGCTTCCACATGACGCCCTGATTACTTTTGAACCTAATAAGTGGTATCAGAGCACACGGTCCAATGATCATATAGTCTGATGGTCCTATGATTCAATGATCCAAAGGAATGAAGTTGAAGATAGGTTCAAAGCGGTTTCAAATTAATTTGCAACAAATTTGATGATAATGAAGATTTTTGTCTACCTACATGTGGAGAAGAGTTTTAAAGTATATTTTCAACATTTCTGTTGCAATAGTTTTTAAAGATAAAAATAAAATGTTTAAAAAACATTTTCAACCCATATATTTTAAACCTAATTTTTAACCATGGCAAGCAGTAGTAATGAAGATTTTGTGAAGAACAAGATTATCAAGTATACGAAGAAGGTGGGTCAACTTTTATCAAGAAAATCTAGTCAAAAGAGGAGATTTGTTAGGGTTTTGTCCTAATTTTCTTACCTTATTTGAAATTTATTTTTCTCTTGAAGAAAAGTCAAAATATTACCATAAATGCTTAAATTTTTTCTGAAAGAAAAATATATTTTTCTTCCATATTTGAGTTATTCTTTCCTTACAGAAAAAGTCAGGAACTTTATAAATTGAAGACCCTCTTCTCGTACCAACAACACAGGAAAATCTACAATGTAATAGTTTAGAGAGTTTTGTTTATGTGGAGATTTTCTCTCTACAGTTTCAATATTTTCTTCTATATTACTTTTTCGTTGGACAATTAGCGAAATCATATAATATTAAGTTTTTAGTATAGTTTTTGTTATCTAATTTATCCCCGTCTTGATTTACAATAGCAAGTTTTCGCATGACGCCCTGATTACTTTCGAATCCAACAAAAATAGCATGTGGGTATCTTTCAAAAACTTCAATACCATACCAAAAACACCCAAGATAAAGGCACAAAGAAAGCTATGATTTCCCTAAGAAAAAGTTCAATTCTCCAAGAAGAAACAGAAAGGGGGTATTAATGACGTGAACATATTATTACCCGCCATGTGTAGATAGTGGTATATCAAAATCAGTTATATTTTTCTTTAAAAAATAATGACATGGATGAACACTTTGTTAAACTGCATTAGCACAGATGAACAAGACTTTTAATTGGGTTTTAGGTCTATTTCTCTTTCTATGTGGATAAATAAAAGTCAAATTTGCACTAGCCCACTTTTGCTCATAAGCCTAATATTATGGTGCATATGTAAGACTTTCTTTTAGGTCTTATTTCTAAATTTCACAAGAGATTGATCAACAACCACACAAGAGAGAAGTGAGAAAAAGAGTGCAGATCGCTAATTTTCAGCCCTAGAAGCCAATTTCAAATCGAGATTTCTACTTTGTTCCTTGTCCGATTGAGCTGATATTTGGACAGTATGTTCCTTTCAACTTAATCTTTGATTAGGAACTGAAATAGGTGGATTTGGACTGCTGTAGCTCCAAAAATTTTCTCGTGAACAGTAGTTGCGTTAAGTGATTTTACTCCTTTTATTTTTCTAATTTTTGGTGCTATCTTATAGTTGTGTTGCTCATTATTTGACACTTTGTTGATGACCATTTTGGAGAACACATTTGTAACTCTTGTTGATTTTAATGTAGCTTTAGCCTTGTGATTTTTACTCTTAACCCGAAGAGATTTTTCATGTTAAATTTAGTGTCTCATGTGTTGATTTAATTTGATTACTTTGGTTGATTTGTTTGCTTCCCCTAAACAATATTGTTCTTGCATTAGTTTGTCTTCTCTTGGTTCAAATAGAAGAAAAAGTTTGAACTTGAGTTTTTTCGCTAATGTCCTATCGTGCATATTTGTTTGTGTTTGTCTTTCCCAACAAAGTGATATCAGAGCACTAGGTTATTGTTGATTGTCTATTAAAATAATGGAGTCAAATATGAGCAAGACGGTGTGTTTGAATGGTAGTAATTATCATATTTGGAAAGACAAGATGAAAGATATTTTATTTGTCCAGAAATGCATTTTCCTATGTTTACTTTCAATAAATCCGAGTCTATGAATGATGAGGATTGGAAATTTGAACACCTACAGATTTGTGGCTATATTAGATAATGGGTTGAAGATAATGTCAGAAATCACATTCTGAATAAGACATATGCTAAAAGCTTATGGGACAAGCTTGATACACTTTATGCTTCGAAGAATGGCAATAACAAGTTATTCCTACTGAAACAATTGATGAATATCATATATAAAGAGGGCAATCATATTTCTTATCATATAAATGATTTTCAGGGTGTTTTTGACCAACTGTCCGGAATGAGTGTAAAGTTTGATGAAGAAATAGAGGGACTATGACTTTTTAATACTCAGCTAGACTCTTTTGAAACTCTTCAAATTTCTTTGACTAATTCTGCTCCTAATGGTATTGTAACCATGAAATATGATAAGAGTGGTGTCTTGAATGAAGAGATGAGAAGAAGATCTCAAGGCTCATCTTCCTTAGTTTCACACTCCGATGTTTTAGTTACTGAAGACAAGGAGAGAAACAAGTTCAGAGGTCAGAATGGCAGAGATAAAAGTAGAGGCAAGTCAAAGTCTAAATTCAAAAATGTTACATATGACTTCTGCCACAAGAATTGACATATAAAGAAATATTGTTACAAGTACAAGAGAGATTTGAGACAACAAAAGAAAGAATGCGATAATGAAAAACGTGTTGTTATTGTTGCTAATGATGATCTTCTTGTTTCTTGTGATGAAAATGTCGTTAATCTTGTTCGCGATGAGTCTAGCTAATTTGTGCATTCTTGTGCTACTTCCCATGTCACGTCAAAGAATGAATTATTTTCTTCTTATTCTCCAGGTAATTTTGAGATGCTGAAAGTGGGCAATAATCATGAAGTTGCAGTTCTTGGCATTGAGACAGTTTGTTTGGAAAGTAACAATGGTTTCAAACTAGTTCTCAATAATGTCAAGCATGCTTCAAATGTTCGCTTAAATTTGATTTTTATGGGATACCTTGATGATGAGGGTTATGTTAATAACCTTGTTGTTGGCCAGTGAAAGCTTGATGATGAGGGTTATGTTAAAGGTTCGATGGTTGTGACCCGAGATGACAAGTCATCTAATTTGTATATTTTTCGAAGCTCCATTTCTAGAGGCTCAGTAAACTTGGAGGAGAATGATACTTTATTAAAGTTATGGCATAAAAGACTGAGTCATATGAGCGAGAAAGAAATTGTTAGTTTGGCTAAGAAGAATTTGCTTTCTGGAGTGAAACAAGCAAAGCTGAAGAAATGTGTTCATTGCTTCGCCAGTAAACATAAAAGAATTTCTTTTCAGAATCATCCGCCTTCAAGAAAGTTTGATTTGCTGGAGTTGGTACATTTTGATTTGTGTGATCCTTTTAAGGTAAAGTCTCATGTTGGTGCACTTTACTTTGTGACTTCTATTGATGATCATTCTCGCAAACTCTGAATATTCTCTTTGAAGTCCAAGAATGAAGTACTTGATGTGTTCAAGAACTTTCAGGCCTTGATTGATAGACAAATAGGGAAGAAATTGAAATGCATCCGTTCTGATAATGATGGTAAGTATATTGGTCCTTTTGATAAATATTGCAAAGAGTAAGATATTCGACATCGAAAAACTCCTCCAAAGACTTCTTAGCTAAATAGTTTAGCAGAGAGATGGGCATAACTATAGTTAAGAGGGTTAGATGTATGCATTCAGAAGCTAAGTTTTCAGAGTCCTTTTGGGCAGAAGCACTTATTTATCTCATACTATTGCTTTGAGTGGTAATGTCCCTGACAGAGTTAAATTTGGTAAGAATGTCTCTTATGATCATCTTAAATTTTCTTGGTGTAAAATCTTTGTACATGTTCCTAAGGATAAGAGGTCAAAGTTGAATGTTAAAACTAGGTAATGTATCTTTGTTAGTTATGATCAAAATGAATTTGACTATCGTTTCTTTGATCCAGTTGAGAAGAAACTTGTTAGAAGCCGTGATATTGTGTTCTTTGAAGACCAAACAATTGAAGATCTTGACAAAGCTGAGGAAGTTGATTCTCATAGCAGTGAGAGCCTAATTGATGTTGATCTAGTTCCTTTGACTATTGCACCTGATGAAAATCTTCAAAATGATGAAAATTAAATTGATAATGAAGATGATGATCATATTGAGAATGACCAGTATGTCATTGATACTCCAATGCAAGACGATATGGTTGGTCAGCAACCAACTACTATTGATGCTCCAGAGAGTTCTTTCATAAGACCTACTAGAGATTAAATACCTTCATCTTGTTATTCTCCCAATAACATATGTACTCTTGACTAATAGGGGGAACCTGAGAGTCTTGATGAGGTCATGGAAAGTGAAGAAAAAAAGGTGGTTTGATGCTATGAAAAATGAAATGAAATATCTACATGATAATTATACCTTTGATTTGGTTCAGCTATCTAAAGACAGAAAAGCTTTGAAAATCAGTGGGTTTTTAGGGCGAAACATGAAGATGGTAACACAATTTCACGGTACAAGGCTAGATTAGTTCTGAAGGGATTTAACCAGAAAAAGGGAATTGATTTTTATGAGATATTCTCTCTAGTTGTGAAGATGTCATCCATTCACGTGGTTTTAGGCTTGGCTACAAGTTTGGACTTAGAGGTTGAACAAATGGATGTTAAAACTGCTTTTTTCGTGATGACTTAGATGAAGAAATTTATATGGAGCAGCCGGAAGACTTTGAAGTCAAGAAAAAAGAGAATTATATTTGCAAATTGAAGAAAAGCTTGTATGGTCTAAAACAAGCTCCTAGATAGTGGTACAGAAAATTTGATTCTTTTATGAGTCAACAGAGCTTCAAGAAGACTTATTCAGAGTATTGTATTTTTGTGTAAAATTCTCCGGTAATGACTTTATCATCGCTTTACTTTATGTTGATGACATGTTGTTGTTGGTCATAATGCTAGTAGGATTAAAAAGTTGAAGCAATAGTTGATTAAGTCTTTTGCTATGAAAGACTTGGGACCAACAAGGCAGATTCTTGGCATGCAGATTGTCCGTGGTAGAGAGGTCAAAAAGTTATGGTTATCACAAGAGAAGTACATTTAGAAAGTACTTCACAGATTCAGCATGGACCAAGCTAAGATCGTCAGTACACCTTTAGTTATGCACTTCAAATTAAGTACAAAGCATTGTCCTTCCAATGATGGTGAGAAGGAAGATATGAAAAAAGTTCCTTATGCTTCAGCCGTTGGTAGTTTGATGTACGCAATGGTGTGTACAAGACCAGATATTGTTCATGTTGTTGGTATTGTTAGCCGTTTTCCTTCTAATCCGAGAAGAGAGCATTAGAATGTTGTAAAGTGAATTATGAGATATCTTTGTGTCACTTCTAGTCCGAGTTTGTATTTTGGGACAAGAAAGTCTATTCTTTCTCGTTACAATGACTCAGATATGGCCGGTGATGTTGATACTTGTAAGTCTACTTGTCTTGGCAATCTAGGTTGCAAAAATGTTTTGCTCTATCTACTATAGAAGTTGAGCTTATTGCAGCTGTTGAAGCTTGTAAAGAGTTGCTCTGGATGAAGAGATTTTTGGGGGAACTTGGTTGTGCTCAAGAGAGGTATGTGCTTTATTTCGACAGTCAAAGTGTTATTCACCTTAGCAAGAATTCTATATTTCATGGTCGGTCTAAACATAATGATGTGAGATACTATTGGATTCGAGATGTGCTGGATTCTAAGTTGCTTGAACTTGAAAAAATTACACAGATGATAATGGCTCCGACATGATGACTAAAACTTTGTCAAAAGGAAAGCTTGAAAAATGTTGCATGATCGTCGAAATGGCGGTCTCCTCCACATAGTCAGTAGGGGAAGAATTGTTGAGTTTTGGGTCATTTTCCCTTTCTATATGTATAAATAAAAGTTCAATTTGGACTAGCCTACTTTTGTCCGTAAGTTCAATATTATGGTGCATATGTAAGGCTTTCTTTTAGGTATTATTTTCAAGTTTCACAAGAGATTGATCAGCAGCCACACAATAGAGAAAAGTGAGAAAAAGAGTGCAGATTTTCGCACCTAATTTTCAGCTTTAGCAATAAATTTTAAATCGCGATTTTTGATTCGTTCCTTGCCCGATTGAGCTGATTTTTGGACATCTTATTCCTTTCAACTTAATCTTTGATTGGGAACTGAGAGAGATGGATTTGGAGTTCTGTAGCTCCAGATTTTTTTCTCGTGAACAGTAGCTGTGTTTGGTGATTTTATTCCTTTTCTTTCTTTAGTTTTTGGTGCTATCTTGTAGTTGTGTTGCTCATTGTTTGACACTTTGTTGGTGGTCATTTTGGGGAACACATTTGTAACTCTTTTTTATTTTAGTTGAGCTTTGACCTTGTGATTTTTACTCTTCACCCCGAAGAGATTTTCCACGTTATATTATTTTCCTTCAGAGATTTAATTAATTTATATATAAAAATTGATCTTGTGTAAAGTCCGTGTTGTTATTATTTTTTGTTTTTTTGTTTCTTGTATAACGTAAGAAAATTTAGACCTTAATTTAAGTTAGTTATAATCAGCCATGTGATTTAATGTTAACATTTATATGGGGTCTAACAATTGCTAAATGAAATTGGGGTTTGTCTAAAGCCTGGCGAACCTCTAAAAGTTTTTTTTTAAAGTAAGAAAATTTTTTAAAATAACGTTTCGGGACATTACAATTTTACTATGAAAAATGGTGTTTTTCTTCAATGCAATTGTCTTCACATCCAACATCACTATCTATGTTTTCTCTCTCTTTCTATTGTGGTCCTTCTGCGCCACCAAAGTAATACTTCCTTCGTTCTTTTTTATATGTCATTCTTACTATAAATAGTTGATTCATAATACTTGCCATTTCATAAAATCAATGTTATTAACCTTGAAAACATACATTTGACTAACATAGAAAAATTAAGTAAATAATTTATATCCATTGGTCAAATTAATTAATCAAAATAAATTAATTCATATTCATTGATTGAAAACTTGACTTCAAAAAATATTAAATAAGGGTAGAATAGTAAACTTACTTAATTTCTTAATGCACGTGAAATCTAAAATGATGACATATAAATAAGAATGGAGGAGTATATATATAACTTATAATGGTATGTTTCTTCAATGCAATTGTCTTCTTCACATCCAACATCACTATCTACTCCCTTTGTCCAATAATACTTATCCACTATTGGCTTGGCACACCCCTTAAGAAACAATAAATAGAAAGGTGATTTTACTATATTACCCTTTGAATATAATAAATACAATGTATTGAAAAATGTAATAGGGAGATGACTATAATTAAAGATAAGGATAAATTAGGAACTAAGTGTAAAATTATCCATTGATTTCATAAAGTGGACAAATATTGTTGGACATCACAAAATAATATAGTGGACAAGTATTGTTGGACAGAGGGAGTATGTTTTCTCTCTCTTTCTTTTGTGGTCCTTCCGCTCCACCAAAGTAATACATATATAGCTTATAAGAGTAACTTTCAACTATTATGCATATCTCTTAACGGTATCCCAATTGTTCTATGTTATACCAATAGGACTTGTTCATAAGAAAAAAGAGCTTCTTAATTTGATTTACTCTTCAGTTCTATTAGTGGCACATAAATTAAGATAGATGTAATGATTTATATATTTTTTTAAATTACGTATAAAATATTATAAATCATAATAATTAACAACTTAAAATACTTTAAAATCATATTAAAATATTAATTGACTCTCCAAAATTTATTTGTATCACATAAATTGAAACAAAAAATAATATATGTTAAGCCCAGGTTAGCACGGACTTCAAATCTAGTACTATAAATACCTATGACCACGTTCATTAATTCATGCAAATTTATCTCTTTCTTCAAATGAAAATAAGTATAATGGCTTCCTCCTTCTTTACTTTGTTCCTTTCTATGTTGCTCCTTGGTGTATATCAAGAAGCCATGGCCCTTCCTACTCAAATTCTCAACATTCCTCAGAGACATGCTTTCAATGATTGGAAAATTATAAATATTAAAAATATACTTTCAACACTCCGAATAGGCGAAAGGTTTGATTTGTCTTCGTCATTTTGAGGTTAATAATGTTCTTAATGATGAATCGATCATTCGATATCCTCTTTCTGACACTATTCTATCAACTCCAATTTCAATATATAAAGCTGGAACTCTCAATTTCATAAATGCTACCCCATCAAGTTCAACCAGGATTGTTCATCACGGAAATCGGAAGGTCCTTCGCCGCCGCTACCTCATTGAGGCAAAAGGTAGCATCTCTACAAGTGCGCCGGGTAGTCGGTAGTTTTCCGACGAATAATTAGCCTATCCCTTGCTTTCAAGGGCGAATGCAATTACGTTCAAAAGTAACATGTTCATTCGAATCTAATACTTTTGATGCGAACAAATATAAATTTATGTGTGAAAAATCACAAAAATTATAATATGTACTTCATAAGTGTGAATCTATAGTTTTAAGAATATAATGAGTCCAATAATAAAATTCTCTAAAATTAGATCCATAAAGTAAAAGATTCTAGACCCACTTTTACTGCTTCTACCTACTAGGCACTGTTGTGTTGTTGTTGTCATTGAGTAGTATTCAACTGAGTCCTTTTCATTAGGAAATTGTGATGTAATTTTTTTTAAACGTATATGAATATATTTATTTCATTTTACTTTGTTTGGTTTAGTCTAATTTTATATAAAAATTAGTAAGAAATAAGGAGAAGACAATCAAATATGCTATCGAATTTTGAAAAAAAGACTATCTATGTCATCCGTTGAGAGTTGGGTTCATTTATATCACCACCGACTGTCGTTCAACAAAGTCTTTATTCATGTCATTATTTTTTAACGAAAAACACATCTGATTTTGACATATCACCTTGTACACATGGCGAACAGCAATAGGCTCACGTCATTAATTAAATGAGCTGAAATACAAACCCATCTAAATTTTTAGAAAAAACAGCCGACCCAAATTTATTTGGCTTATTTTTTCCCTTTTCAGTTCATCGGTATTTGGTACGGTAGGCCTCGACCACTGAAAAGAGTGAAAATGCTCGATATCTATTAAATATTTACTTTAATACTCTATTTTCGTTAAATTAAAGAAATATTATGTACAAATTGAATAATTTGATACGTATAAATATGTTATAGACGTTAATTATTATTTTTACCTTAAGCCTCGGATATTGAGGTAAATCTAGACGTGAATCACTACGATTCACATTCAAATCTACAATTAGTGAAACAAAATTGGTCCGGTAATTGTCAACATGAAGCTATAAATCTAGGTATGTTTTTTCCTCTTAATTCCTCTTTATATTTTTGTGATATTAGTCAAATATAGTTTATATTTTTGTCCAAATTTTTTAGTTATGCTACACATTATGTTTTTAGTGAGCATGTGTCATACCCGTCACTTCGACACCTCACTTGTAGAAATTTGAAGTATAAGTGAGCTTGTCTAAAGGGAGAAGGAGCTAGAGTCTTCAAGAGGTTTATGGAAGACTCTAGAGCATCCTAGATATTTTCTAAGAAAGCTATGGAATTCTCTAGATGTGTAGAAGAATCTAAAGTAGGGACTAAAATATAAATACTTAGGAACTTGTATGTAAATTTTATTTACACTTTGGCCCCTAGGTTGTTGTTGACACCCAATTTTGGACCTCCCCGATGTGGATTACTTTTCGAGCTTCTTAATTTCAAATGATTTAAAATAATTAGTTTTATGAAAAATTCAAAATATTTTTTCAAGTTTTGAAGTGTTTCAAGTCTTTTTTTTTTAATGTTTTAAATAAAAAATATATTTTATCTAATTTTGTATATAATTAGTGCATTATATAAATATTTGAAAATCATCTCAAAAGATTTTACATTTTTATTAAATATTTAATTAATTTAGTTTAGTTCAAATTATGGTTATAATTTTAAATTAATAATCAAGTTAATTATTTTATTTTGTTAAGATTAAGAAACTCATTAATTAATTATATTAATTCGTCCTATTTAATTATTAGCCGAATTACTATTATGACTAAGTTCTTAATTTCAATTGGCTATAATCTAAATCCATGTAGTCATTCCTAATTGGAAATCTAACCAATTTTTTTACCTCATTTTTCAGACCAAATTTTGGGCCTTTAGCCCAATTTCATGTCAGCCCACTTTCTCACACAATCCCAATTCTATTCCCATATACCCATCCAACAATACATATAGCAATACACACATACACATACGGACAGCAATACCAAAACGCCCCTATACGCGTCTTCCTCTCCAAATCGGACAGCTTCCTTTCAAGGTCCGTTGAAGATTCGTACTGTTCCAGCTCTCCGACCTTATCTTCTGAAGAGATATTTGAATTTTGAATTCAAATCGATTCGAATTCCCATCCAAATTTCCCCCCCTTTTCAATCCTAATCTCCCTATAAATACCCCTTCCTCTTCACTGTTAAAAAAAGGAGGGGGAACCTTAATCTCCTTCTATTAAAACCCCTCACTTGCTTCATTCAAAGGTTAGGGAAAAATATAGATAAAATAGGAGACAACCATTATATACATATAGAGAAAGATACATACGAAATAGGGAGAATTACAGGGATTTGAAATCTAGTTTTTTTTTTTTCTTTGGGATTTTTATCATCCTTTTCTCGCTGAAGCTGGTTGAAGTTTCATTCAAGGTGAAAGTAGTCGCTCAGCTCGTTTGTTCCAGTTCTCTGCCCTTCAAAAGGTAACATTCACTTCAGTCCATATCTCTCTCGTTCCTAATATGCTGAATGATTGATTTCTCGACTGTATAAAATGTTTAAAGGTCACGATTTTGGGAATATTTCGATTTTGTTGATTATAAATCAGTACTGTCGTTTTCGGTTTCTTTCGCTTGAAGTTTGGCTGGTCCCATTTAATGTCAAGATTTTCTTTTTCTTTCTGTTGGTGTCTTCCTACTCCATTGTATAATCTCATTAAGCTGTTTATGGCTTGAGGTTTAGTTTGAAATTCTGGATTTAGTCTCTATGTTGTGGGTTGATTTTTGTTCATATCTCGACTGGCGTAGACAACATGAATCGGACAGCTTACTACCTTATTCTCTTTTTCATCGTGTCTGCCGGTTGAATGTCTCTTTTCCTAATTTTGGTTTTTTTGAAACATGCCTCTTTGATTTTGGAATTCAATAAATGTTCTTGGCTTTGTACAGTTAAGCAAAGACTGCATATTGTTGGCCGTTGTTATCTGCCGGTCCTTGTCTCTTAGTATTCGAAGGATATTGATATGTGTTGAACAGTCAAGTTCATAAGGTTAAATGTATGCTATGATATAAGCGGTTTGGCGTATAGGTTATATTCGGAAATCATGTTCGATGAAGGTGTGTTACCTTCGAGATTCTTTGAATGTCAAATTGGTAATAGCCTGAAAATTAACTTCTCTGCCTTGTCAACATCTCATATCAGCATATACATCTATTTGCTGCTTGTGCTTGTAGAAATCTTAGGATTAAATGCTTTAAATTTCGAGTATACATGTTGTTCTTGTAGCGATTTAAGGTTCATAATGTGTGTTTATCGAGCTTGTTTAGTCTTCGGTATGAGATTTCTTATATATATATATATTTTTTTTTTTTCTCTCATTTCTGGTTCATATTAGTTTTCGTCACTGAAGTTTTGGTGAGCGATGCGGTAAAGACATCTTGTTGACTCCATCTTACTTAGCTAAGTTGTGCGTTAATTTTGATAGTTCGAATTCTATCATAATAGTTTTGTATTAGGGATGAGTTAGATTATCTATGGATTTATGATTGAATTCTTTACTTGAGTTATTACCCTTTCCAGTAATAAATTTGCATTAGTTGACTCCCAGTAGGCTTGATCACACAGTTTGGTGAGGTTTGTTAGCATTTATGTTAAATTTTATTTAGATATGTTTATAACTCTTGGGCCAAGTTGTAAATAGTTTTGCTATCTTAAAGTTATATCATTTCTTTTATTTGGAATTCGTGTTTTTGCCTCCTTGTGTTTTTTATTTTTATATTGAGTTGTTGTGGTTTCTCTCCTTGTCCTAATCTTTATTATTTTATTTTCCTTGCATGAATCCCCTTGGATTGAGTCCATCGAACTCCACATGTTCCCTTGCATCTTCAAATTGGGTCCTGGAGGCCCAATCGCTTTTTCCTTTAAGTCCGTCTCGCCAAGGATGTGAAACCGAAGAACAGGTCCAACGTAGCCGAAATACAGGTTTTGGAGGCGATATACAAGCTGTATACAACAGCATATACATCAGTATACAGGGTGATACGGCAGGATACATGAAATATATAGTGATTTACAGAATCTGTATACACTGCATACAATAGCGAAATGGGCCCCCAAAAACCCAATATTCCAGCAGCTTCCTTTTTGGTATAATTGGGCCAAAAGCCTATATATATGTTAGTTCAGGACAGGTTGAAGTTGGGCCAAAGGTCCAAATCAAATTCTAGGCCCAAGTTTTGGCCCAGGCAGACAGGATCCAGACTTGGGCCCAAAACCAACTATTCTCTTATTTATTATTGGATAAACTACATTATTAGACATACATTACTACCGTATATACTAATCTTACCTCTACTTTCAAATAATTACATGTATTACCACTTTTAATGTTTTATACCATATATTAAAGATACAATCAGAAGATATCCACATCCCTTAAAATTAGAATTGATTAATTGTCTTTACATTTAAACTCCACAATTAAAGTTTTAATAACAACCAATCTCCAACCCTATCAATATCTCCCCACCATACACTAACTAATGATTAGTCAATTTTTTTACTCTTAAAATATTTTCTGCCGCAACAACTAGATCCATGCAATAGCTCTAGAAAATGGCTATTAATGTTTGTCCAAGTTCTTCATCAATTTCTTGCCTCTCTCCTTAATTAAATGCATCAATGCATATTCATATGATTAACATATATCTTTTTTTGTTTTCAAATTGCTACTATCTAGAGATCGCATCGACGGTGAAGAAACTACCTGGAGTGGTGGAGGCGATTAGGAGGTCGAAGGACCCAATTGGAGGAGTGTTCATGTGGAATTTTTGATAGATCTAGCGGAGGTCCGTCAAATCTAAGCGTAGCGAGCAGTGATCCATATTGATAAATCAAAAAGTGAAGCAAACACCGCCGCGGTAATAGATGTACATGTATCTAAGTTAAGAGTTCATGTATCTGAGTTAAGATTATATGTATCTATGAGAAAAAATTTCAGATGCTAAAAAAAGGAAGAAATTTGATATTTTTTACTTTTTTTTATTAATGATAAGACAGATACTCTACAGTCGTGATTTTTTCCCAAATTCATGCATTTCAGTTATATTCCATATATAGATACACATAATTAGATGTATAATGCTTACTATGTGTCTGAGATACATGTTTTTTGATATAACGTATGGAATTGATATTGATACTCATGTATCTAAGTGTTTAGTTTGTTGGATACAACATATATTGATAATAGATACATCAAATTAATGAATTTATTATTTAAGAGTAATAAAATGAAATTAATCAAATTACACGGTCAAGATATATATGTTTGCGTCTTTTATTAATAATATTAATGAATTTATTATTTCAAACAATAATAAAATGAAATTAATTAAACATAGATACACTCCTTGATTTCCGTCTTATATTAAGGGATTTGATTAATTTAATTTTCAGAATTAATTGTCCATATATTCTGAAAATCCTCAATTACTCCTCTAATTAAGGAAATCAATTACAACCAATTAATTTAAACAAATAAAATATGCATCTCAATTTTAAAATTCGGCAGATACATGTATCTCACGGATTCAAACTCAAGTATCCTAAGCACGAAATATGGTAGAGAAAGTAATATTTGAAACTATCGAGAATATAAGTAATTAAGACCTAAACTAGTGGGATTTATGTAGTTTACCCTTTATTATTTATATTTTAAATGTTATTTGTTTATTTGATAATCAATCTTAAAGTTAAAACTTAATTCAAAATTCCCAAAAGATACCCATTTTGAGTTATTTACAATTCCTATCCAACCGATTTTCAAAATGCTTTAAATTATTTACTTAATCATTTTTATATATAATTAAAAATATGATATAAATAATTTATATATTTAAGAAATTATTTATATCATATTTTTAATCATATATAAGAAGTTTCTGTATCTTCTAGATGTATATATATCCTGCCGATGGCGGTTGTTCTTCCGGCTTGCTCTTTAGGGGCTACTTTCTTTCTCCGTTCACTTTTACTTGTCACTTATTTCTAAAATAGATTTTCATTTTACTTATCACTTTTGACATATCAAGAAAAGATAATTATATTTTTTATATTTTACCCTCAACATTAAACATTTTCTTCAAATTATTTTTCAAGACTTAAACTACACATCATTTAATAGGGATAGTTTGATAAAATACTTATATCAATAATTGTTTTCTTAATAGGTGTGCCAAGTCAAATAGTGACAAGTAAAAGTAAACGGAGGGAGTATTTTTTAATAATTTTGAGTTATTCTTTTTGTTTTAATTGTTTTAAAAAGAATTTACTCTACATTTAAAAATTATATAAAAAATATTATAAATTATAATAATTAGCATCTTAAAATATTTACAAGACATATAAAAAATTTGATTGAATCTTGAAATTTTATTGGTACCAGATAAATTAGGACAGAGAAAGTAAAACATATTATTTGAAATATCATAAAAAGTATTATAAGGTTTTTTTTTAATCTAATCAAAAAGTATTATAAGTCATAATAATAAATAACTTGAAAATAGTTCTTCGGGATGGCTTAGTTGATTTGGATGGTGGTTATCCACACGGATGACCCGGGATCGATCCCTCCTTGGTGCCTTCTAAGTCGAGCCTGTCGCATAAGACATGCCTAGTGCAGTTTACATCCCCTGTGTGGTTTGCAAGTTATTACACAGTGGGGGGTTTACCCAGTGCGCACAAAGTGCTCACCACAGAGTGCTCATATTATCTTTTCTTAAATTGAAGATATAATAGATAAAAACATATTATCTTTTCTTAGTTAATAAAAAATAATAAGTAAAAAGGACAAATAAAAAATCAAAATTAAACAAATAAAAAGGGACAGTGGAAGTAGAAAAAAAGAAAGATAAATCTTCTTCATTTTTTCAATTCAAATTATCCGGCGCCGCAAAAGCTTTATGTCAAGTCAATTTTCGCATTCCTCTGTTGGTTTATGATTCCTTAATGTCGACTATTTTAGTCACTATCGCAAAAATCATTCTTTTATAAATCAGTGACGGAACAAAAATCCCGTTATTTAAAATTGAGTTAGGTAAACGAAAGTATTATATTTATGATGGAATATTATTTTCCTTTAGAGTTTTAATTAATTAATATGTAAAAATTTACATGTAAAAACGAAACTATTATATTTATGATGGAACATACCCCTAATATAATCTTTTAATATACCCACTTAGGAGGCTTATCGATCAAATTGTTCGGTTCGATTTTGAATATTAACGATTCAACTTATTAATTTGTAACTATGTTAAATCAATATAAAATAATTAAGATGTCGATTATCGATTTGACTTTTGATTTCTCTATTTTTTCTTTTTTTGTTTTATTTATGCGGTCCCCTCACAGGTTAAATATATAAAGCTAATAAGTTGAACAAGCAGAAGTATACATAGCACAATCATTTAGACCCTAAGGTCAAGTAACTATACATACCCAAAAGTAAAATTATAATTATTTGGATTATTTTTAATCTGTTGAGAAAAGAAATCATAAATCATTACAGATGGATAACTTGGTAAAAATAATAATCTAAAAGTGTTAAACAAATAATCCGATAACATTTGATTCAAATTATCGATTTCAATTCAATTTTAGATGGCACATTCACCAAATCACTCCTTACAGATGAAAGTTTTCTCTATTAACTTTTATTTATTTATAGACAGTAGTATTATTAATCATTTCCTATCCTTTAAATTACAAAGGTAGATATACAATATGGAATTTTCTCTTTTTTTTTCAATTCGAATCATCCGGTGCCGCAAAAGTTTTATGTCAAGTCAATTTTAGCATTCTTCTGTTGGTTTATGATTCCTTAATGTCGACTATTTTAGTCACTATTGCAAAAATCATTGACTTTTATAAATCAGTGACGGAACAATGATATTTATTATTAGAGTTTGATTATGAAGAAGTAATATATGAAAAAGTTGAAGGGCAATATGATGAATTGAAAAATATGATATTTAAGCATTATTTATATAGCTGTATTGGAAGATGGAGATGACATAATCAATGTGAAATTTTATTTTCTTCATTTTCTTCATTTTTTATTTTCAATTGTAATTTATAATCTTATAATTTTCACCAATAATTCGTATAGGCTACACAAACAAATTAAACACAGAGTTAATAATATAGTGCCGTACTCGAAAGATGATCTTATATATATGGCTAAGCTTGCTCCATCCCAACAAGGCAATTATTAACTACATAGAAAAAAAGAAGACAAATCTTTGTCAGTAAGTAAGATAATTTTTATATTGAGACGTATCTAGTGTTCCATTATATACGTTTCAATATAAAAATTATCTTAGCAATGGACAAAGATTTGTCTTTTTTCTTTTTTTTTTATTTGACTTGGTATGATGTTTAAGAAAAAAAAGATTTCTGAAATTTATGGTTTAAAATAAATCTTTGATAGTTATGTAGTTGAGAATAATTTCATTAAGGATAAAAATAGAATTTTAAAATTAAATTATTTTTAATGATAGTAAGGTAATATTTTTTTTGAAAGAGACTAAAAAAAAAAAGGTTTGCCGTAAAATTGGAATGAAAACGCCGACGATAAGGGCACTTTTATAAAGACAAAAGAAGCAAACGGATTTTCTCAAATGTCAATCATATTTAATCTTCTGAAAGGAAAAAGGTGCTTTACCACGTAAAATTAAAATGAAAACGCCGACGATAAGGGCACTTTTATAACGACAAAAGAGGCAAGCGAATTTTCTCGAATGTCAGTCATATTTAATCTTCTAAAAGGAAAAAGGTACTTTACCACGTAAAATTAAAATGAAAACGCCGACGAATAAGATCACAAGTTTTTAAAAATTAATATCTTTTTTATTAAACTTTTTATCAAATCAAACTAAAACAAATAAAGTGAAACGAAATAAGTATATTCATATACATTTAAAGAAACTACAACATAATTTTCTAACAAATTAAAAAAATATGATTTATAAAATATTAATTGACTCTTCAAATTTTATTCGTATCACATAAATTGAAACAAAAAATAATATATGTTAAGCCTAGGTTAGCACGGACTTCAAATCTAGTACTATAAATACCTATGACCACGTTCATTAATTCATGCAAATTTATCTGTTTCTTCAAATGAAAATAAGTATAATGGCTTCCTCCTTCTTTGCTTTGTTCCTTTCTATGTTGCTCCTTGGTGTATATCAAGAAACCATGGCCCTTCCTACTCAAATTCTCCACATTCCTCAACGACTTACTTTCAACGATGGGAAAATTAAAAATATACTTTCAACACTCCAAAAAGGTACAAGGTTTGATTTGGATCACAATATTCGTCATTTTGGGGTTAATATTATTGAATTGATCATTCGATATCCTTTTCTTGGCACTGTTCCATCAACTTGCAATTTCATGAATACTATCCCATCAACTTCAACTAGGATTATCCATCATGGAAATCGGAAGGTTCTTCACCGCCGCCACCTCATTGAGGCCAAAGGTAGCATATCTACAAATGCGCCGGGGAGTCGGTAGTTTTCCGGCGAATATCTATAAATGCGCCGGGTAGTCGGTAGTTTTCCGGCCAATCTTCTTTTCAAAAGTAATATGTTCATTTCAATCTAAAACTTTTGACGCAAAGTATCCATATTTTATGTGTGAAATTATACATTGGCAGGGTTCCTTTTCATTAGAAAATTATGTTGTGATTTTTTTAAACGTATATGAATATACTTATTTCGTTTCACTTTGTGTGTTAGGTAGACGAAATTGTTATATTTATGATGGAATATTATTTTTCTTCATAGATTTATTTAATATATATATAAATTGATCTTGTGTAAAGTCATTATTGTTGTTGTTTTTTGTTTCTTGTATAACATAAGAAAATTAAGACCTTCGTTTTGTTAGGAAGGGTAATGAAATAAGTCCTTTAAGCACCACTTGTATAGCTGTGTTGGAAGGTAGATGATGACATAATTAATGTGAAATGTCACTTGTATAACTTGCGTTTTCTACTTTTATTAAGGACGCCATTTTTCTTATTTTGACTTACCTAACATGAGAAAATCAAAAAATATTTTTTAGAAAATACTTTCCACCCTATTGAACATACCCCCAATCTTTTAATATGCGGAGGCTTATCGATCAAGTGGTTCAGTTCGATTTTGAATACTATCAATTCGATTTATTGGCTTGTAAATATGCTAAATCAGTATAACGTTGTAATTGCATAGCATAATTTAGTTTGTCCTTTACCTTGATAAGGTATTGGATGATTCTGACAACGTGGACAAGACGTTGTACTATCACAACTCCGACCATGACAGTACTAATAAATTGTGAATTACAAATGAAGAAGATTTGTTCAGAATATTCTTATTCATCCTTCTGGGAAAGTTCATGTTATATAGACAGGTTCCAAGGGCTAGCTCCCCCATGTGCCATGTCATCATACCCCTAATATAATCTTTCAGTATGCCCACTTAGGAGGCTTATCGATCAAATTGTTCGTTCGATTTTGAATATTAGCGATTCGACTTATTGATTTGTAAATATGTTAAATCAGTATAAAATAATCAAGATATCGATTATCGATTTGACTTTTGGTTTCTCTAACTTTTCTTTTTTGTTTTATGAAGTTAACTTATGCAGTCCCCTCACAAGCTAAATATATAAAGCTAATAATTAAGTTGAACAAGTAGAAGTATACATAGCACAATCATTTAGACCCTAAGGTCAAGTAGTTACTATATATACCCAAAAGTAAAATTATAATTATTTGGATTATTTTTAATCTGTTGAGAAGAAGAAATCATAAATCATTACAGATTGATAACTTGGTAAAAATAATGTTAAACAAATAATCCGATAGCATTTGATTCTAATTATCGATTTTAATTCAATTTTAGACTCGACATCCACCAAACCACCTCTTATAGATGAAAGTTTTCTCTATTAACTTTTATTTATTTATAGACAGTAGTATTATTAATCATTTCCTATCCTTTAAATTACAAACGTAGATATACAATATGGAATTTCTCTATTTAGAAGAATATATAAAATCAATATACATCCATGATAAGTTTGTTGACTCTGAATTTTCCCTTTTCTTTAAAATTCTAACACATTTTTTTTTTTTTTTTTCCAATTCAAATTATCCGGTACCGCTAAGTCAATTAGAATTCTTATATTAGTGACGAAATCAAGATATTTATTATGGAAGTTCAAATATGAATAAGCAAACATATGAAGAAGCTGAACTATACATATAAATAATTCTAATTATGTATACATAATGTAATTTTTTGATGAAGAAAGTTTTAAAAATCTTTGACTCTACTAATTTCAAACTTAAATAGAATTTTTTATTCTTACTTATTCTGAGTCTTTGCTAAATACTTCAACTATTGAAATCACGAAGTTACAATTGGTCAAATGATATGAAAGGGATTAATTACTAGTCTCCTTTGAAATAGGCCTATTTTTTATCCAAGTTTGACCAGTGAATCGAACGGGGATTCAAGTTTTTCATATCTTAATTCTGCACCTATTATTATTGACATAATTAACATGCAAAGTTCTGAATTATATTTCCACAATCAATCTTTTTCAATTAGTTTAATTTTTATTTCAGAGATATTATATGAGTTGTGTTTGATTTACATTGTAAAAATTTCCAACAAGCTTATGGAAGCTAGGTACCAATGGCATACTCCTTCCACTTTTTGGCGCGATTTACGAGAATGATTTTGAACTTTTGACACCGTTTCTCTCATCAACAAAATTCCAAATTTAATAAAAGGAAAATGTTCAAATATGCCATCGAACTTTGAAAAAAGGCTCATTTATGCCATCCGTTAAAACTTTGGCTCATGTATGCCATTACCGTTAAAGAAAGTGAACATTCATGCCATTATTTTTTAACGGAAAATACATTCAATTTTGACATACCACTTTGTACACATGGCCAATTATGATAGGACCATATCACTAATTAAATAAATAAAAATATAAATTCACCTTAATTAAAAATAAAATAAATAAAACTCTCATCCCTTTTAACCCAAAAATAGCCATTATTTTCTTCTCCAAGAACATACTGTTACTGTCGCTGGAGGTAGTGTTGGTGCCAGTGCCGGAACACCTAAACTTCCATCGGATGTTGAGCTGCTCGAGGATTTGATTCTTGGCTGTTGTTGCTAGTAGCTTTTGGGTGTATCGATTGTGATGGTTTAAGATTATATTGGAGGTGTTCATATGGCTAAGGAATCAGAAAAAATCGAAACTTTTTAACAATTCACCTTAGCAAATAGCAAGTGGGTTGAAGTGGGGAAATAAGAAGTTCTTGAGGTGCTTTTAGGTAGATTCCGACGATGAAATGTCAGAATTGATTGGCACAGGCCGAAATTCAGACCTGTAAACGGTGTTAGTGGTGAGGGAATCAAAGTTGTGAGAGAGAAGCCGATGTTTGATCCTTCAAACGGAGGATGTCAAGATAAAACACGTGATTCTGATGGAAGTCTTAGATGCTCCGGCACCGGCACCAGCTCCGGCGACAATAATAATGTCTTTTTAGAGAAGAAGACAATGGCTATTTTGGGTTAAAAGAGATGTGGTTTGAATTTTTTTTTTTTTTTTTAAATTAGATTAAATTTGTACTTTTATTGATTTAATTAGTGATATGGTCCTATTATAGTTGGCCATGTGTTCAAAGTGGTATGTCAAAACCGGATGTATTTTCTATTAAAAAATAATGGCATGAAAGTTCACTTTCTTTAACGGTAGTGGCATAAATGAGCCAAAGTTTTAACGGATGGCATAAATGAGCCTTTTCTCAAAGTTCGATGGCATATTTGAGCCTTTTCCCTTTAATAAATTTTGATTTTTGATCTTGATAGGGAGGTTAAAAATTTAGGATCACTCATTTCTAAGGTAACGGAAGGTAATTTCCTGCAATTTTTTTTTTTGTATAATTTCAGCCAAAATTTTTTTAAAAAAAGGTGTTCATAAAAGTTGAACAGGACAGCAGATAATAAAATTTCACTAATATTGCAGTATAAATCAAGAATTGCATAAATAAAATACAAGGAAGTTGAAAGATATGATTCATTATCCATACAAAAAGCCTCTAAATGCTATATACAGTGAGAATTCTCCAGCAGAATTTTAATTAAATAGTGTTTCTATTCAACAAGAAACAGCGATGTATCATATACAATAGTACCATTTTTTCTAATTATGATGATATGTACAAACAATACTATGATTTATGGAGTTCTAACTGTCCCCGATGCCCTGACGATGCCATAAGTATTCCAACAGCTGCTACAAACATAAACAGCATGCCAACTAGTAACGTATATGTTTTTCTAGACGATCTTCGATACTCTCCAAACAAAATTACCCCCCAAAATGTGCTCACGAGAGGCAGGGCCTGGAATTGCAAAACGAATTTCAACATCTCATAGACGAGTAGCACGTTCGAGGTCTATAGTTTATGTCTGATTTTCATTTTCAATTTTATCGTGGAATAGATATAGAGGATTCATTATATCCGACCTCAACTATGTTGAGGCGCGGTTGATTAATGATAAAAATGACTAACCTGAACAGCATCTGCAGCTGCATATCCAGCTGCTTGACCTCCCATGAATTGTAGACCATTTCCAAAACCACACAAAAGTCCTGCCAAAAGTGCCCAACCTCTACCGTTCCAGTCGTTAATATACGCCTTTAGAGACGACTTGGGTGCATTTAGAACAGGACGGTATAAGAATATGAGGTTAAGAATCAAGGCAACGACGAAGCAAGAAACTGAGAAGTAGAAGAATGCTGTGTAGACGCTCAAGTGTGGAACTCCATCTTTTAGAGTATGCCACTGATCATTTGTGGCAAGGTTGAATGCTGGAGAGAAGAGAGAAAAACAAACTCCAGCAAAGAATGTTAAAGCCAAACCAATGATGGCGCTCTTCCCAAATATCTGCAAGCAAACACACGATTATGAACAAACAAGGAAAGCGCTTTTCCCTTGAACATTTTCCACTACATTGAAGCTACGCGGAAACTTTTCTAAAATTTTAGCTGAGAGTGTCTAACATGAACACTTTATCATGTGCTCAATTAGAACATGTCATAGTTCTAGTGTCTAAATGAAGTATTCCACCTAGATCTAATATGTAGTGAATGATAACTTTTCAAGCCAGAAGTTAACATTGAAGCGATAATAATATTTACTAAGATTAGTAATTCAAGAAGAATTTCAGACCTTAATTGCTCTTCTCTTCTCGAGATCAATAAGGAAAAGAGCAGTCCCAAATTTTGCCTTCTCTGTGGAAGCAACTCCCTTCTCCGCATCATTTACGTCAACTATGGATGTTTAGCATTCCCAAAATAATTCTTTAGGAAAAAAGTATATAAAGGCTATAGATCTAAAAGAGATAGTAAAGATATGAAACTTTAATTTTCAGATTCAAGCTTATAATACCTGTCTTTGTATATGCTTGTTTAGAGTCAGTAATATTATTAGCCCTGCAAATGTTTCAATTAGAATCAACATCAATTTACCGAGATTAATGGCGAAAAATTTGTATTAGCAATGTGAAATACGTACCTCGTCGGAGTTTCTGTGTATCATTGCATTTTTCAATAGGAAGAAAAAAAGCAAAATATAGCCAATCTATATGCTGGTTAAGTCATTTCAGTACTCTTCCTCTAGTCATATATACAATATCAACACTATAGTGAATTCGTGACATGAGCCTCAGATGAATAAATAAAGTCTTTCGTATACTGTTTTTATTATTAAAACAAAAAGAATCAAACCAAAAATGCCATTCCCCGTTTTGCATAGACGTGAAAATGATGTCCTTAGTATATACGCGTATTGATGCATACCTAATGCCATCTTTAGACACATTTGAATAACTATCAAGCTTGGCTTTGTTATCAGCTGCATTGGATGCATGAACAGCAGAGCCTAAAAAAACAGCAATCAAGAAACATGCAACCCCAGGAAAAAGAATCTCCGCTTTGTTAATTTTGTCATCAAGGTAGTAATTCAAGGTTGTTCCTGCCATAACCGAAGCAATAGTCCAAAATTTAAACAAATTATGATACTACAGAAAGGGACATCAGTCACTAGGTCATTTTGGAAAAGTTAAAATGATACCTATAACAACAGTAATGCTTGAGGAGACGACCTCGGTAACTGATAAACCAACAAATGCCCAAGCATATTGAGTTGTAAGGTTCCCAATGCTGAGGACCACCCCTCCAGCCATTGCAAACAAGACACTGGGCCAATTATCCTGCACCGTTTGTCCACAAATGTGCAATTTCAACAATCAACAACAATACATGTGATCAAAAATGTTGCTAGTCTTGACAGTAGCATGGATCTCTTGGCAGTGACAAGTTAAACCAGAAGACACTAAAACAGATGCAAATCAAAGTTCCAAATAAGATCACCGGGCAAACCAATGACGAAATTAATAAAAAAGACTCCACCTTAAGCTGGTAACAATAATTCATCTCAATGAAACATCATATGAATAACAAGAGAGCGAATTCCAGTCTTTAAATCAATCATTCAAGTAGCTTATAGGTGGTGATAACATCTGCCTCTTGGTCATCATTTTAAACCACAACCAACACTAGTGAATTGTAGACTGAACATAACGTCACTGGTGAACGGAAGGACGGTCATGTAGGATTGTTTTATTCATCATCATGTTCCAGAGTTTCTACTTGCAACATCTATATTGTACTTAATCGAATAGAAATTATGCAACATATAAAAGGCCTCCATAAGTTGCAAATACCATTAGAGTGTTAATTTCACAATCCAAGACTTCCAACAACATATAAAACCATGTTCAGTCAATAGACTAATTACTCAGAGTATTACATGTAATGCAAAACAAACGAAACAAGAACTGAAAACTAGTGCAACAAACTCTTTCTGACCAAATTATTATAGCCTTAATGCTACAGTACTAATCAATATCTCCCTGTCCCTTCTTCTTGTTTTGTAACTCACCTCTTCATATTTTTTTAATAATCATGGTGTCTGGGTCAGCTTGCGTGTACCTCGACTAATTCCACATGATACCTATTACCTCCTACCAGGACAAGTACAAGATAACTCTATCTACCAAGAAATCACTTATTCATACTTTTTCATTAACAATACTAAATTTCAATGTGTTTATATATCTCTATACAAGAATTTTATAGTCGCATCCTGCATTTGTGCTTCACACTCACACTCATTGATCGAATCATATAGAGTTATTAGCTGTAAATCAGGCACCAACCTGAGAGAGTTGAGAAAGGAAATTTGGTTTTTCCAATGAGCTTGTCCCAATTTCACCAAAAGTAAAAGCAATTATGACAGCAGCCAAAAGATTAGTGATGGTATAATCAAGGTAAGTGTGTTGAGGAAATCTCCCTCTTCTTTCAAGCAAAGTTAGTAAGGCTGGCCATGTCCCTAAGAAGAACAAAGACAATAACATGCAAACTATAGCCCCTCCTTTGCTCTCAACCAAATACATCTTCAAACCACTGGATAAAACCTTTTCAATTTCAGGTGAAATTGTAATCAAATTGGGAATGCTCCAAAAATCCTACACAAATTAAGAAAAAAATATTAAAGATTCAATCTAACCATAGTCCATACTCAATTCATTGTTCTAAATCCGATCGGCTATTTATGCAAGAAATTTGAAGAATTAACATAAATAGCCATCCGCTCAACCGCTTAAACTAAAAATACCTGACAGAATATATATACAATATGTGTATACCGATGTATAATCAGTATAATCTATATATACTAGCTAGGAAAAGTAAACAGTGAATCCAACAGACAATATGTATAAAATCCTTTTTTTTCTTTCAGAAGAAAGTCAACAATCTCACAGAATGATCACAACCAATTAACCTAAATAGCCGTCCACCCAACCGTTAGACTAAATATAGCCAACAAAACATAGGTGCTTAACCATGTAAAATGAGTACTTCCTCCGTCTCAATTTAAGTGTCTTGCTTTTCTTTTTGGCTTGTCCCAAAAAGAGGTTCTCTTTCTATATTTAGATAAGTTTTTCAATTCCAACATTTTACTCGCCAAGTTTAACCGCACAACATTTAAAGCACTACATACATCTGGATGAAAGGTGTATAATTTACGCATACTAGCTAAAAAAAAAGAGTAAACAGTGAATCCGACAGTCTATTTGTGTAAAGATCCCCTTTCTTTTCCTTTCAGAAGAAATTGAACAACAAATCTCAGAGAACAAACACAACCAATAAACACACAACACAGAAAAAAGATAAAGATTTGATTTTTCACCAACCATTTCTTTAGTTCTCAAACATGGACAGTACTCACCATGTCAAAAGACAAACAGGGTATCAAGAAACAGTAGAAATGAAATACTTTTTCACATAAGAATGTGTTGATTTCTTGCAAACAATAGGGAAAAACAACCAAAAAAAAGAATGAAAAGGTACCTTTTTTTGAGACCCCACAAAAGACAATGAAGCAGAGAGCCACCACTGAAATGAGCCAAAAGAATTGACACTCTGAAAGGGATACGATGATGAAATGGAAGAATAAAAGATGCAAGTGAGAGTGGGGTTTACCATTCACAAGTATTTAAGCCTTTAAATAGAGTTCTTTTTTTGCAGGGAATAAATATTTTTAAAAACTTTAATAATAACAGCATATTTGGATGGTTGTTTACTAGCACGAGTAGGTAACTCTATCCATTAAGGTTAGGACAGATGAGAAGAATTATTTGGAAGGTTGTTTAGTAGTGTTTTATTGTTAGTTATATCCTAGCACAAGTAGGTAATTCTGTTTACTAAGGCCAGGACAGATGAGAAGAATTATTTGGAAGGTTGTTTAGTAGTGTTTTATTGTTAGTTATATCCTAGCACAAGTAGGTAATTTTGTCCAATAAGGCTAGGACAGATGAGAAGAATTATTTGGATGGCTATTTACTAGTGTTTTATTGTTAGTTTTATCCTAGCACAAGTAGGTAATTCTGTCAATTAAGGCTAGGACAGATGAGAATAATTATTTGGAAGGTTGTTTAGTAGTGTTTTATTGTTAGTTATATCCTAGCACAAGTAGGTAATTCTGTCCAATAAGGCTAGGACAGATGAGAATAATTATTTGGATGGTAGTGTTTTATTGTTAGTTATATCCTAGCACAAGTAGGTAAATCTGTCCATTAAGGTTAGGACATATAAGAAGAATTATCCAGTATTTTTTGTATTCTCAACCACTTCATGGACTGCTAGACCGCATCTTTGAGTACTTTATTCTTTGAATTATTAGTGTATGACATTATATAACGATAGAAAATGATACAATTTATTCAAACGTTGTATTAATTAAAACAATATAGTATGATATAATATAATATAATAAATTATAAAACTATCTTCCTGTTTCAATCTATTTAAAAATATGTCTTCTATTTAAATATAGAAATAATTTAATTTTAAAATAGATACTTTATACTTAATTAGATAAGTTTTAGCCATATGAATGTCTAAATTTAGATAGTATATTTTAAAAGTTTTTCCTTTTTAAGCTTCATATCAAATTAAGCAAACCAAAAATTCTTTAAAAAAAAGGAGTAACAATGAAATTTTACTTACTCTCTTTTTTAAGTTTCATATCAAATTAAACAATGCCAAAATTCTTTTTTTTTTTAAAAAGGAGTAACAATTTTGAAATTTTGCCTACTCTCTTTTTTAAGTTTCACGTCAAATTAAACAATGCCAAAATTCTTTTTAAAAAAGGAGTAACAATTTTGTAATTTTGCCTTCTCTCTCTCCTAAAATATGCTTCATATTTTCTTTTTAGTTTATTTTAAAAGAAATAACATATTTTTTATTTAAAATTATTTATTATTAAAAAAATTATTTTATCTTTAATAATAAGATTTATAGCTATATAAATATACATTCCACATAATGACTATAAAATTTTTAACCATACATATATTTTAAAAAAAATTAAAAAATTATTTTTAATCAAATTCTGTCATATAAATTAAGAGAAAGTAATATCATGCACGTGCTTGTTACTTGTAAGTTGCAAAGGGTCGTTGGAAGGAATTGTTCGATATAATAATATTTACTAGTTTTAATATTATTTAATTCCTTATTTGATAAGTAGTATTTTCAATTTATATATAACTATCATATTTATTACCTATATATTATATTTAATATTATTTTTACACAAAATAAATCATGACACAAAATATAAGAGCTATTTTTATTTTAATGTATCCAATCTCAATATTATAAATATTTTTTATTGACCGATTCAAAGTTTTATTTGTTAGTCTTCACGTTTTATACCTCGAAAATATTTTTCTTCGTATCAAACGCATCGCGTTCCATCAGTGACATCAATAAAGGAAAAAAAAAACCCTTAATGTGGTCCATCGGTGACATCAATAAAAGAAAAAATAGTACTAGTTGTTTTGCATGGTAACAAAATCCATGTAACTTTCCACCCAATTTTATTTTATTATGATACCCTTTTATTACAAAATAAAATAATAACCTTTTTATATAAAAACAAAACTCTTTGATAATTTTTAAAAATTTCTCTTTAATGGCAATCTGTATAAAAATAGCATGATATGTTTAACCACAAGTTTCTAATTAGTAGGTTAGAGAATGTTGTACGTAAAAGCTTGCGTGTTAAACTTTGCTAATCAAAATAATAATATTTGCTAATGATATATTGTTAGCTATTATTTTGATGAACGATTATATAACTTAATTTTCCTTATTTTTGTCCTCTTCAACGTGGGCTCCACCATGATATTAGTATATCTTGAAAGATACAATATCGTGATTGTGTATTAAAATGAAATACTTGTAGTCTATGACACCTACTATAAGTTGACCATTTTATTATTATGATAATATCGAACTTTTTCTCAAGGAATAAAGAAAAGAAAAATGGATCTAGGATTCTTTTTCCATCAACTTGTTTGTAATTTCTATTTTTTCTCTATTGAATCATTAAAGTAATGGCCTTATTAGACATTGATTGATGGGTGCATAAGATGGTGTTATAGTCAAAGAAATTGATTAGGAACGAAATACTAGGTAAGCAAAGCTTGAAAGACGATAAATCATATAACAAAAGAGAAATATACCAAAAAAGACATAAACAATTTAACGTGATTCGATCTGTCGACTTTCATCTGCAGACAAAAATGTGCAATCTACTATATATAAGATAGTATAAATATTGAGAGAAATAATTTTAGACAATTCACTCAAAAAAAAGAGATTCATACAACGGATAGAATAACATTTATATCTCACAAATTCTCTCCCTATATAAAACTCTCAAAACCCTTAAAACTATTTTGTGAATGTTGTCAAGTGAGAAGGAAAGAGTCCAAAATATTTTTCTCCAAAAAAAAAAAGAAAAGATTAGTCAAATATAATTTGTTTCTATATTTTTATTTTTTAAAAAAAGGAAATTTCACTTAATTATAGTAAGAAAATCATAGCAAACATAAATACATGTATAACTTACATAAATCACATAGTGTAAGGAGTAAATTACATCATATCCCTACTCTTTTTTTAATTACAATAATCCCTTAAAATTTGTACCTTCAGGATACATAAGTCACCACCCAGATACATTAATTCTGATACAAGAAGAATCCTTCTGTTGCGCTAAACAAGGGAACAAAATCTTTTATGTTGTGCTTAAAAAAGAAAGGAAACGTAAAATTAAATATCAAATCCATAAATTGCACAATTACGTTATTGTCACTGCTAATCAATCTCTCCCAAATCATAACAGCTTCAAAAAATTCAAATTTCAAATTTCTTCTCTCAAATTGTCAAAAATATCTTCAATTTCGATTCAAAATCATTAAAAAATTGAGTTGATACATCATGAATATCTCTATTTTGTCATAAGGCCGGTAAAGAGTATTGAATCATGAGCCCTCCAAGAGGACGTGGTAATGGAGGATTCAGGGGCGGCAGAGATGGCGGCTGCCGTGGTTTCTGAGGCGGCGGCAGAAACTTTGCTTGTCCTCAAGCAAAACAAAATCAAAAGCACAAGAGGCAATCACTTTAAGCACAATACATTCTCAGTCCAAATAGAAATTATGATCATGACTTTGGTTGGTACTAACAAATAGTCCTCAAGCAAACTTTTCACAAAAACAACCCCTCATTCTCAAGGAACATTTTTCAAAAACCAAGAATCATTAAGTGACAACAACTCTAACTCAAGAAATGACTCAACTCTTTAGCTCTTTTACATGCTCACTTGATGCAATTAGGAATTTTCAAAATCACCACTCAAGCAACCTACATGCCCTCACAAGAAAAGAAATGTCTCAAAACACTCACAAAGTATTTACAAACAAGGGACAAGAGCACAAACACTCACACTCACACTCACAAAAGAACATCTCATGAACACAAATGCCACACCATATGATTGCCCATATTTTCAATCAACATTGCCTCAACTTCATTTGGTTAGAAATCACAAAGGACTTCGTTAAGCTTGTAAGTAGGCTTAGGGAAGGTAAGTACATCATTTAGGTATAAGTGACTACACCCTCCTTGAACTCTACTCAACAACTCAACGTCTTCCAACTTATCCACATTTTCTTTACTATCCAAATCAATGCACATTTCACATTCTCTTTTTCTTATTTTCACTCTAGATGCCCCACATGCAACCATTTTCAACTTTTGGAGGATTCAAGATTCTTTTATTCACTTTCTTTTTCACAACTTTTTCTTTCTTTTTGCATTTTTCCTCCATTCATCCTTCTCTTTGTTTTTTTTTATTTATATCAAGCTCTTATGTGATAGGCATCCCTTCTATGAGTTTCCCATAACACCCCCAACTTAGGCTTTTAGCCTCAACTTTCACAACTTCAAGTTCAAGGAGGGAAAGGGTTCAAGAGAGATGTACAATTTCAAAATGGATAAGGCTTGTAATAAGGTTGCCAATAAGGATACATTTAGTGCAAAGGTGGGATTTTTTAGGCCAAGTGGACTTCAAGAAGAACCAAAGAAAGCCTAAGATCATTTTTCCAACCCAACTCAATCAAGACCAATGTTTAAAGACCAAACGGGCAAGTTCTAGGTGGCACAAGCAAACACAAGGCATTATTCAACAACTCACCACACATGGCATGCAAATCACTCAAGATGGATCAAAATATTATTTTCTTTTCAACAAACAAGTGGCAATGAACAATTAAACCGCCAACGAATCAAAAGTCACAAAAAGAGTCACAAGATTTGTCACAAAATCATTCAATATGCTCAATTTTCAAAACGAAGGGGCATGTTCAAAATATTTTTCACATGCAAGACTATATTCTTAGTACCAAACAAGCCACAACCTCCCAAAAATAAAACGAAAAAATTTACTCTTAAGAAAGCCGTCAACCAATCCATTATTAGGCAAACTCATACATCTATTCGGGATGGCTACACAGACTTCACCACACAACCACAATGGCTACTCAGACTTCACCACACAACAACAATGGCTACTCAAACTTCACCACACAACCAAATGACGCTTAACCCTTAAAAAAGTCATCACTCTATCCATCATAGGGCATTGCCAATCAACAACATCTCCAATCAACAACATCATCACAAAATAAAAGCAACAAAAATAAAGAAGCTATCAAAAGCAATAAAAACTAATAGTACAAAAATCAAACAGCCAACAAAACCAAACAAACATCGAGCAACACAATAAAAACATCTAACAAAACAATCCCAATCATCCAAACAGGAAATACAAAACAAGAGTCATAAGGGAAACACCCCCAACTGAAAATCGAACTGTGTCCTCATAGCACAAAAATCAAAAGAGAATACGGGGGGCTCCCTAAAATGCAATCACTCTGAGCTCGCATCGCAGGGGAAAGACAAGTCCTCATCATCTGACCCACTGCTACCACATAAGCTCCGGAGCTTACCCATCATCCTACTCAGGAACTTACTCTTCTTCTTCGCATGCTCTCTAAAGGTCCTATGTCGCTGCTCGATCTTCCCCTGCCTCCGACTCATATGCTCAAGTATGTCGGATATGGCCTTCTGTGCAGTAGCTATAGAAGCAAGGGTAGGTGCAGGGGTACCCTCAGATGTGGTAGCTCCAGATGGTCCAGTGGGGAGGCCAGCAACTAACTCTCTGATCTGAGAGTCAACTCCCTGTATCTGAGAAGATATGTAGCGCATCGTGGCCGGTCCAAACTGGAGGGGTCCTACGACAGAGGAGGCACCAGCTTCAGAATCATGCTCAGCAAACTGGCCAAACTGGGGGTTGGCCACATCGATTTTCCTCTTCTTAAGTCTGTCTCCTTGTGCCCCCCTCTTCTTCAGAGGGTGAATTTCCGTGCCCGGCTTCTTCTCCTCATCAGTGGGCAGTTTCGACACCCCGACACTGTAGCACAACTGAGTAATCAAAGAAGGGACAATAATGCCCTTGGCTCTCCCTTAAGCCACCTTGATGATATGATCCACAATCAGCTGCCCCACATTTACCTCCAGCCCATCCATAATAGCTGCAATCACAAGCGCCCTGTCCAAGGTGACCTTGGTTCATGGGTGGAAGGTATGACCCGAGCATATATGATAGTAAGCCAAGTCTTGGCCTCAGCTGTGGACTCACGGGACTCCACCCCTCTCTTAGTCTCGAACCACTCCGGAGGCTCACCATTATGCAGTTTATCCACAAGCCACTGGCCACCCAATTCTTTGTAGCGGTCCATATATACCCTGTTGTCAGCGTTCGGGAGACCATAATAAGCATTGATCACTACTGGGCTAAAAGGCACTTGTACCCCTCGGACGGTAGTAACTGCTGCTTCATTAAAGTCCATCTCCAAGGCATTAGCATAAAATTCTGCTACCAGTGTGTGATTAGCCTTGATAGGCTCAGCAGCAAAAACCATCCACCAACTAGCTCCAAGCCGGTTATAGAAATTCGGCATTCCACTCTCGAGTTTCTCCAAACATATCCCTTTTTCCTTCACTACAGCCCGACCCAAGTATTTATCGTACTTCTGGGCACATTTAGCAGACAAGAATCTGGTTGCATCGAAATAATCCTCTTCTTGTGCAATTTTGGATTCTCGAGAAATGTTGTCAGTAGACATTTTTAGCTCAAAGTACCTACAAAAGAAGCCTACATGTTAAAAGTTCTTGTGGACACTTAAAACAATGTATTAGGAAGTATTTAGGCCAAAGAAAATAATTAAAAGCAGTCCCGAGTTATGCATTGCAAAGTTACTGTTTTGGGACAAAATCGATTTCTTCTCCGCATTCGCAGAGAAGCCTCTGCGTTCACGGAGAGTCAGATGTCATACCTTCGTGTTCGCGGAAAGGCAGCCACGTTCGTGGCTCAGAAGCTGATAGACCTTCGCATTTGCGGATCAAGTGGCCGCGTTCGCGGAGTACAACGAGACATAGGCCTCCACGTTCATAGACAGAGGTCTGCGTTGGCGGAGAAGTTTTCTTCCCCAGAAAAATAGTTCATTCAAGCATATAGTCGAACACATCGTGGGCAAAAGAATTCACCAAATTTGGACACAAATATGCCCTCAATATCAACCCCAAACATAAGCAACACAATCACAACACTACAAACATCTAATTCCACCACAAAAACTAACACTTCAACACAAAAATCAAGATCAATTGTAGAACACCATGAAGCACAAAATTTCAAGGATTTTCTCACAAAAATTACTCTCAATTCGACCCCAAGAGTCAAGTTTCAACAATCACAATACAACCAATATGACTTCTACCCATGATCCAACAATTAAGCACAAACAAGGCAAGTTCAAATCAATAGACAATCAAACATATTTAAATCAAGCCTCTTTAACCAAATTAAAACTAAATACAAGGGCAAAAATCGTACCTTGAAAGTGATTACAATCACAAGTTGATGAACTAGGAAGCAAAAGGGTTTATGGAGATTGTTAGGGGGATTTCGATTCTTAGGAGATTGAAGGAGCAAAGGGGTTTGTTTTATATTCCCTTTTTGAGAAAATGAATTGCCTTTTGGCAGTTCTGACTATTAAAGTACCTGACCCTCCGCGTTCGCGGAGGGCTTGGTGCGTTCGCGCCCCTGTGAAAGTTTATGACCTCCGCGTTCACGGTCAAGATGGCGCGTTCGCGGAGGATCTGGCAGATTGGCATCCGTATTCGTGGACTCCCTTCCGCATTCGTGGAATCCCTTTCGCATTCGTGGAGAGCATTTTAGGTCTATACCCCTAGCAATATTCTGGAAGTTTTGGCGATGGGTGGGTAAAATTGGTGACTCGCCCAATGCACTTTGGCGACCTTCAGCTGCCAAAAAGTGTTCCAACCCCTATTTTGAAGGTAGTTCAACCTTAAACTTCAATCCCAAGTGCCTTTTTGCTTCCAAATTTGTTCAAAACACTTCCAAACACCTTGAAATCATGAGGATTTGTCAAAAAAATTTCTAATCTATCCTAGAAATAAAAATTTACTAAAAATTAAAAAAATGGATACCGATGGGTTGCCTCCTATCAAGCACACAATTTAACTCCGCGGCGCGACGCCGATTGCATCATCCTTTATGTTTCCACTTCGAAGAAATGTACCTTCTCCCCAACTTTGAATCATTTTCTCTTCGAAGGGCATGGGGATGATTTGAGAGCATCACACGTTTTACTCGATCTCTCCACTTCAAAGATTTGAATTTTTTGCCCAACTTCACATCATTTTTTCGTGGAGGGACATTGGGCAATAATGAAAGGGTCATTAGGCCATTGAAACATCGAACGCCATAACTCTTGGCCCTCAAGTGCATGACCCCATCACTATCCAATGAATTAGAGTTACCATATATGACCTTTATGGCTTTTTCTTGCAACTCTAATATCATTGCCTTAATTTCGGCAACTTGGAATTTTATTTGCTTGATTTGGTTGCACACACCCAAGATTTCATCAATATTGAACACAAGCCCTTTTTCTTGAGATGCCAACTCCAACGTTTTACTTTTGACCACTTGACAAGGAGCCTTACGTACTCCAAATGTTGATCTCACATTGGTCTTCAAAGTAGCAATTTCAAACTCAAATTGGATCATTACATGACACCTAGCTAGGTGCAAGTTGCGGAACTCATCCCTCATTTGGAACATTAGATCCCTTAGCATCACACCATTTTCAAGTTGTTGGGATAGGCACAAGAGCCAATCTTGACTCACAACACCTATCTCTTTACCTAAAAAGGCGTCCACATAGCTATTCTCAACATGAAGTCTTCCACAACAAGGCCATGGGTCATCAACATAGGGCTTGCAATCACCAACCATTGTTCCTTCACAAGAAACCATAAAAGCAAACAAAAACAAAAACAAAGAAAACAACTATTCACAATTGGATAGAAGCTAGTAAACTATAAATTCTAAATCAATTCAATACGCCAAATTGCTCCCCGGCAGCGGCTCCATTTTTGAAAACGCTCAACCACACCTCTTACGATTCGAAGTGTGGGTGGTCGTTAGTAAGTATAAACCCAACGAAGAGTTGGGGTCGATCCCACGAGGAACAATGTGCAATGTTATTGAAGAAACAAAGAATTACAAGCTACTAGTTTGAATCCGAAATATAAGATACAATTATAAAAAGAAGAGATTTCAAGTAACGAATTTAGGATAGGAGATAGAGGATATCAAGGAACAAAGCCATATCGAACAAGATTACCAAAGGGATTTGGGAATGGGAAATCAATTAAAACCCATACGATCCATTGCAAACTAGCTTCATACAATCTAAAATAATCATGGGTAAAATCATATATGCCTTGGACTCTAAATTACTCACCTATTTCTATCGAATATAGGTAAATATTTCTTAATTAGCTCTTTCGAACCCAATCAAGTGGCAACACAAGCAATCCGATTAAGGGCAATGCAATGATTCACTATTTCTAGCAACAATCCAACAAATGAGTTGTTAAACCTCAAATAATGCACCAATTTATCTTTTCCAACTTCAATTGATTCTTACAAACTCAATCAAAGTAAATGGGCAAGTCCTAGGAGTAATCAATTCCATTGGAAAGCAATTAAAGCATGAGATCAACTCGATAATCAAACACCCACTTCATAAATGATAAAACATTCAACTAATTACAAAAGAACAAGATATAAATCAAAAACCCAAATATTATTTATCACTAACACAATATCCAAATCACCAATCAACAATTACACCTAAAATTCAACAATACAAAGCAAAGAGTTGAAGAAAGGATGAAAAATAATTACAACCCAAGTTCACAATCTTCACTCTAATGGTGTTTGTTGAGAAATCTTGCTCTCAAAGCTATGCCCAAGCCTCAATCCCCAAGTTCTTCTCCCCTTTCTCTGTATTATCTGAATTGGTATCTCCTCAATTGGCTGTATTTCAGGGTATATAGTGAATTAGGGTCCAGATGCCAGTCACGATTTCTTCTCCGCGTTCGCGGAGGATGTCCCGCGTTCGTGGTTTATGGAAGGCTAGAGCTCCGCGGTCGCGCCCAGCTCTCCGTGTTCGCGGAGAGTACTTCACTGTCAGCTCCAAAATATTTGTTTTTAGCTCCATTTTGCCCCAATTTTCATTCTTTTTCATCGAAGCTCCTTTTTAACCAACATGTACCTGAAACAACCATATTCAAAGGAAAATTAGCCTCTTTCTCTACTCAAGTACCACAAAATCACAAGAAAAGGACTCTAAATGAGTGAAAATCACCCACTCATCAGCGGAGGACGTGGCGGTGGCCGCTTTCCTCCTCCCGATGAAGGTCCCCCTTCTAAAGTCATAGAGGTGTCTTCTTTTGTGCACGCATGTGAAGGAGATGCAATGACAAAGCTGACAAATGAAAAAAGAATCCTTACTTTAATGTACCAATTTATCTTCAGAACAAGACACAGATTGGAGATCGATGAGTTGAGGAAAATCTGGAGATCTGATACATTTCAAAGACGAGCATTGCTTTATCCATATATATAATTGTTTGAAGATCCTCTCGATTTTTATTCAAAATTGTCAAAAAAAAATTGAGATTCAAAATTCTTCTCCGAGTTCATCGAAGATCATTTCAATTTTGATTCAAAATTATCAAAAAAAATTTGAGATTCAAAATTCTTCTCTGAGTTCATCGAAGATCCTTTCAATTTTGATTCAAAATTATCAAAACTTTTGAGAAAATACATCATGAATATCTTCGTTAATCTGTACTTGGAGGTGAGGAAACATGAGTCGAAATTTGCAATGTATCTAACTATGCATTGATACAACACACAAAAAAGTTGTCGAGATGGATATATTACTCATGATACATTGCTATTTTTAAAATATTTAGTAAATTATTAAGTACTGTAATCCTACTTGATACATTAAAATAGTAACGATTGCCTATAAGGTGTTTGATTTTAGATCGATACATTATCGTGTGGTAGTAATTACGTATCAGATACATGTCGTGTTAATTTGTATGAATGAATCATTGCAAAAGAATGAGTATTTAGCAGTAATTTGTATAAATGTATCATGACCATCAATGTGCATCAGATACGTATGATTGAAAAATTGTATATCTTGTACAACCAAGTTGCATATCTTGTACGAAGGAAATCAAATTGAATGTATCATTGCAAAAGAATGAGTACTTAGCAGTAATTTTTCTCTCTTTTTTGGACATTTTTTCCACAATCGATTTAGAGGTCGAAGATACGTCCTTCTTCGACTTTGACTTCTCTAATCTCAGATTCTTCATGAATAATAGGTATTTAACAATAATTTGTATAAATGTATCATGGCCATTAATGTGTATCAGATACGTGTGATCTACACAAGTCATTAATATGTATCAGTTATAGTACATTATGTTTATGTACCAAGATTATTATTGGGTAATCTTGATACACAAAAAAAACTTATTTATTACTATTTATATCCTTTTAAAATTAAAACAATATTGAAGATACATTATAGAACTTGATATATTATAAATGATACATTAGACATTACTTATGTATCAAGTACATAAGTATTGAACATGAAACTCACTAGTCGAATATTCATCAATATTAGAGTTATGTATCAATGTAACAAATATATACATGATACATGTCATAAAACATAATCTATTGCAGCATTGTTGTATCAGAAATTTCATACCAATAACAAAGACTAATTTAAGAAACAAAATAAACAAGATACATTGAGAATATGTAACTTTGATATAGATGGGCATGAAGATGCATCCTTCCTCGATTTTGACTTCTCCAACTCAAGATTCTTCATGAATAATTGATCGTTCTTTATTTAGATCTATTTTCAACAAAACTTTCTTCGTCAGAAACAAAGACACGACGTACAATATCTTGATGGTGGCCGCTTTCCTCCTCGCGATGAAGGTCCCCATTCTGAAGTCGTAGAAGTGTCTTCTTTTGTGCACGCATGTGAAGGTGATGCAGCGAAAAAGCTAACAAATGAAAAAAATTCTTATTTTAATGCACCAATTTATCTTCAGAACAAGACACAAATTGGAGATCGATTGAGTAGTTGAAACTAATTGGGTAATCCTAATACTAAAAGAAGAAGCCCTCATCCATAAGTATCAGTAATTTGATGATTAAAAAAAAAAAAAAAGGATGAACGGAGAGAAATAAGGAAGACGAAAACTACCTATTCAAGAAGTTGAAATTGATTTGACTGGAGAGAGAACGATTTTGAATTTCAAATTGTAAGGAAAGAATTAACTGATAAGATTGTGGGAATGAAAATAAGGAGAGATTGATGGAGTGAATTAAGGAAAAGAAACATGAGTTTTGGGAGTGTGAAGTTATGTATCAGGAGGTTGGGATTTTGGGAGTAAAATAAGGGATTTTGGTAATATTTTGAAATGGTAGGGATTAATAGTAATTATGGTAAATAAAAGTGTGTAGATAGGTAATTTTTCCTAAATAAATAAAGTGATTAAGGCCCAACAAAAAAAGTCTAGTCATGTCTATCAACTATATTTATAGCCTGTTTGGCATTGCTATTGGAAGGCCAAAAACTCTTATTTTGAAAGAAAAACACTTTTTTGAAAAAATAAGGTGTTTGGCAAATCAATAAAACTGTTTTTAAATAGAAGCAGAAGAAGTTTTTTTGCTGTTGGAAAAAAGCTAAAAATTTCTGTTTCTTAAAAAAAGCAGAAGCAGAAAATTATTTTTTACAAGACCAAAATATTCCTTCTATATTTACATATTTTCCCATGTATCCCTTATTAATTAATTAACACATCTCATAACTTTGGTAAAAGATTCATTTAAGAATTTATTTTTATATAATATTCTTTTTATTATTTTACATTTATTATAATCACTTCATATTCGATATTTTTAATTATATTTAAATCATCATATCAATATTATATCAATATTAAACTTTTTTTATTTATATATGTATAATATTGATTGAAAAATTGAATATGTACATTTTAATTCAATAAAAATAAAAGTTTGATTAATTTTTTCATAATAGATATTTCAAATAATTTCTATATATAAAATAATCTTCATATTAAAAGTACATTGATACATGTCCTTTTTTATAATTTGACACTTAAAAACACTTTTTTAAAAAGATTAGTCAAACACAATTTACTTATCAAAAACACTTTTCAAATGAATAAGTCAAACACAAATTGCTTTTTTTTCAAAAACACTTTTCTGAGAAGCTATTTTTAAAAAATACTTCTAAAAATAAGCAGATTTTAGCAGTAATCCCAATCAGACTCTTAATTAGCCTATTTTATCAATTGCAATAATTAGGTTATGCTAGTCCCATATATAGTAAAAATTTCTAAAAAGTATAACTTGGTTGAGGGCAAAAAAGAATTGAAGTGGGGTATATATATACTGATATTTGACTAGGAGTATGCATTTTTATATGTTAATTCCCTCACAATTTATCATGTTTCTAAATTATTTTTTTGGTAGGGGAAGAGAATTATAATGTGGAAGAATTGAACCCTCACCAATAATAAGGTGAGAGTTCAAGTAACTAACCAACTCAGCTATTAAGATTCCTCATCATATTTCTAATGAATATAGATATAGCGTGTGTTTTCATATTTTGAGCTTAATTTGTATATTTTATTAAAGTATACCGTAATTAGTGTTGAACGTGTGATTGTAGTTAAATATCATTTCACATTAAGGCTATGGAGGTTCATGCTTTTCTAGTTATTGGTTTTTGGACACGTGTATTGTACGTGTGTCTCATGTAATTTCATATAAATTTGTTAGAACAATTAAAATACTATGAAAATATGCACGTAATGAATAATTAAAATAAAATAATTACAAATAAATCTTTAAAAAATATGAGGAGCGTCTTTTAATGTTTAAAATTAATTCCTTTGAAGCAATCAACTGTAAATTTTGAACTTTAGTTAGTAGTTAGCAAACTTTTAATAAAATGACTAATTTACCCCTGAATAAAAATGCAGACATATGACAATCATAAATTCATAGAAAACTAAATTAAAGAAGTCTAATTAGGGAAAACACAAAAAATAAATAAAAGAGGAAAAACACAACTGATTGGAAACTACTCTATGAAACTGGTGTAAAAGAAAAGTGCAATTCACTTCGGTGGGTAACAAACTACATCCTTCATAAGACTTTAATCATGACAATAAAGAGTACTTTAACTATGGAATGAAAGGATAATCTTGGAATGAGTCTCACAAAACAAGAAACGATGAATTTATATAGATGAAAATTAAGGAATATCAAAAGATATCTTAAAGTTTTAATAAAATATTTGAAGGTTATGAATATATTAAAAGCATGAGAGTTGTGTATATTAAAAGTAGTGACTAAATAGATAATTAGATATGAGTTATGAAGGTGAATATTTAAAGCAAATAAAAAAATAATAAATAAAGAGTAAAGTGTCAAAAACACACCTAAATTATCCCTTTTTTTTAGTTTCATGCCTAAACTATTGAGTGTGTGTTTCATATCTAAACTCTCACTTATTAGTTTGAGATCTACACTTCAATGGTGTGTGTAGTTCTCTCTATTATTGAAAAAACCTTATCAAATGACATTCCACATAGATAAAATATTTCACCTTAAAAAAATTAAATAAATTATTAGTATTAGTTAAAAGTTAAAGATTAATTCAAAATATTTTTCTTACCCTACCCCACCCCCGATAATTTTATTTTTAAAAATTTCTTTTATAAATTTTTTTATATAAAAAAATTCATACTTCATCCTCCCCCACCTCCCCCCCCCCAAAAAAAAAATTTTAGATATTATTTTTAGTTTAAAAATAAAATAAAATTCTACTTTAGATATTGAAATTCGATTTTTTAAATCTAGATATTCTTTCTTCTTTTTTTTAATACATTTTTCTCGTTTTGTGTTAGATATGCACATATCTTTTTAGGAAAATACTTTTTCTACTTGTGTACTGAATATTACAAAAATAAAAAATTATTTTTCAAAAAGTCTTGTGGCAAGTAGAAAATATTTTCCTAAAAACATATGTATATATTTAAAATAAAATGAGGGAAAAAATTGGGAGTGGAGGGCTAGGTAAGGTGGGGTAAGAATTTTTTTTTTAAAAAAAGTAATATCTAAATTATTTTTAAAAAAGTGGGGTGGGAGGGGGTGGGGAGGGTGGACTCAGGATTTTTTTAAAAACTTTTATAAAAGAATTTTTTTAAAAAAAACTAAAAAAAATTGGTGGGGGGAGGGGGTTGTATGGTGAGAATACGTGGTGAAGTGGAGTAAGAAAAATATTTTACATTTTATTTTTAAAAAAAAATTAATTTTTTTTGCAGGAATAGTAATACTTTAATCTTAAACTTTAACTAAATTAATAATTTATTTAATCAAGGTATAACGTTTTGTCCATATGGAGTGTAACATGATAATTTTTTTAAAAAAATAAAAGAGCGAGTGTAGTACACACCATTAAAAGCAATGACGAAGCCAGCAAGGCTAGAACACGAAACCTCAAAGAATTTTTGCAACTCCTTAACCACTAGAGTAAACCTTCCACTTGTGTGAAGAAGTGTCAAATCTTGTATATATATTTATTAAATCAAAATTTGACCTCTATATTCAATATAATTTTCCGGTGAAGGGGTGTCGAGCGACACCCCTCGGTAAAGGGTGGCTCCGCCCCTGAATTTAAAAGAGTGTAATAAAAGAGAGATCTGCGTTTCTCAAACTAATGAGTGATAATTTTGATACGAAACTCACACTTCCATTAGTTTAGATATGAAACTAAAATAAATGAGATAATTTAAATGTATTTTTGACACTTCACTCATAAATAAATGAAAGAGATAAAAAAGTTAGTCCAAACTATGATTTCATAATAGGAGATGTACATTTTTAAAAAGGTTGTACACGTTAGGTTTGCATTAACTACGGGCAAACTAATTATCCTCCCCATTTATTTAGCAAAATTGCACAATAAGTACAACATGCATTAACTATTTGGCAGAGAGAACAATTCTTTCGGTGAGGAAGAGGATGATAATTTCAATTATCCTGATTATAACTTGGAGGAAGGTGATGAAGATCATCATGATGTTGTTACTGAGCGTCGCCATATGAAGGCGAAAGGTAGACCTAAAAAAAATATTAATAGTCGAATGATTGGTGTTGGTCCATCCACTACTAGAATTTTAATTTCACAAGTGAATCAAAATGCAGAATCAGATTATGATGATCTGATGAATTGTTGGAGGGGGATATTGATTCAGAAGATGAGGTAGAATATACAGAGTACAATGCAGAAAATGACAACCCTATTTTAGAAGTAGGAATGAAGTTTGCCAGCTTTGACCAGTTTATGGAGGTTTGTATGAGCTGGGGGATCAAACATATGAGGCAAATACATTTTGCCACCAATGATAAAAAATAGATGTATTTGTAAATGCAAGCAATCTAGGTGTCCATTTCATATTTTTGCTAGCCCAATAAGTAAGTTTGATCCTACCATTCAAATCAAAACCTTGAATATAAATCATACAGGTCCTACAGTATCTGACAATTTCCATTTGACACATCAATGAATTGCAAGGAAGTATTTTAATATTTTTAGAGCTGATCCAACTTGGAGTGTTAAGGGAATAATTGCAATAGTACAGAAGGATCTTGGCTACTCAATAGAATATATGAAGGTATGGAGGGCCAAACGATAAGCTTTGAAATGCGTTTATGGAGATGATGGTGCACAATATGAAAAATTGTTAAGGTATAGGGCTGATTTGATGAATACAAATCCAAGCTCTAATGTAGAGATTTGAAGAGATGAAGGTAAATTTAAGGGATTTTACGTGTGTCTTCCTCCTTCGAAGGAAGCCTTTAAGTCTAGGTGTAGGCCATTAATAAGCCTAGATGGTTGTTGGCTTAAGGGCACATATAGAGGCAATTTGTTAGTTGTTGTTGCAATTGATCCTAATGGTTGCATATTTCCTGTTGCATATGTTGTGAACTTGTGATCGCTGATGCTGAAAGTAAAGAGACTTGGAGTTGATTTTTAACCAATCTTAGATATGATTTAGAGATAACGAATAGTCACCACTTCGCATTGATGTCTAACAGACAAAAGGTGAAACATTCAATTTTTTCATCTTTTCAGTTTACTATTTTTTGTAGTATGTATTTAACTATTTAAAATCAATGTTACAGGAATTGATTGAAATTTGGAAGGACTTATTTCCAGAAGAAAAATATAGAAATTGTGTCAGACACATGTATCAAAACTTTAGACCAAAACATACAGGCAAGGCACTGAAGGACCTAGTATGGAATGCAGCAAGAGCACGTAATGAAGTGAGATTTAGGATATGTATGGAGCGACTCGAGCAAGAGGATAGAGAGGCTAGAAAATGATTTTATCATTCTGAAAGGCCATTCCAAACCTGGACTAGAGCATTGTTCAAAACACACATATCATATGTGACATGCTCTTGAATAATCTTTGTGAAAGTTTCAATAGGTACTTACGTATTCTTGTGTCTATGTAAAATATCACACACACCTATATGTAACACCCCAAGCTTCCAAGGGATTTTAAAATGTAGAACTCACCTGAAGACAGTGACGTACGGAGGCCACATACGGGCCGTAGATGGATTGACGGGCCATAGGTGGGAACCGTCAATGGCACTGTGAAATTTCAGGATTTTCAAATTTCTGAACCTTGACCTACGGAACAGCAGGACGGTTCGTAGTCCAGTTGACGGGCCGTAGATGGGTTCCGTAGATGCCTTCCAGACTTAGCCAAATTTTCAGCCCAAAATGAACTTTTTGAATGAATTGACGGAAGAACAGGACGGTCCGTCAATTGATGTACGGACCGTAGATCCTGTCCGTCGATTGGCCCCGACAGTTTTTAATTAAGGACTTTTTTGGTCTTTTTCCTAATTGTTTACCTATTAAGCTAAGTCGGTTATACCCTTAATCTTAGACCTATAAATACTTTCTAAGCCTAATTCCTTTCATTCTAATTCATTCCAAAACTCTCCTCTCTCAAATATTTCTCTCTCTAAAAAGAAACTCTCTCAACTCTCAAGGAAGAAGAAGGAGCTTGAATCCTCCATTGAAGACCTTTAATCTTCTCCAGTTTCTTGTGGATTGCCTTGAGGTATGATAGTGTTCACCATTAGGAGTCTATTCCTCCAATGGGCCCTTCCTCTTCTTCATGATTTTCAAAGGTTTACTCTAACTCAATTGAATTAGGGTTTGTGATCAATCATTGTGGGTTCTTCAAGTATGATTTCAATTATTGATTTTATGATTCCTAGTGCACGATTTAGCGTGATAAAGTAACTTAGTGCACGAATTAGCGTGAATGACATGATTTGATGTAAAGATTGCATGAACCCCCATGATCCCAAGCTAATTCTCCCCAATTTGATAATCTATGCTTTGATTGTTGGGTTGAGTTTTGGTTTAATGAAGTTTATGAATTCTCTATGAAATCAAGCATGAATTATGAATGAATTAAGGATAATCTTATGAATTTAGCATGATCAAGTCAAAATCATGATTTTTCTCTATTATGTGAGTTCCTTCAAGTATGGGTAAATTGTCTTAATTATGGCTTCCTAAGCATGAACTTGCATTGAATTGCATGATATGAGTTGAACTTGCATGAACCCATATGAACTCTATGAACTATGAAATATGAGCATGATGAATTAAGGGTGCTTTGAGAATAAAGTGCCAAAGTTATGATATGATGATGCTATGGTCGAGTAGTGAAAGGTTTTCTCACGTAATTCTCCCATTATGATAAAAGAAGAACAAAGAGGCGATTACCCATGTTCTTAAGGAGCTATTCTAATGATGTAAGTTTGGATAAGGTCCATGAAAGATGAATATCTATAAGCATGATTTTAGCTTGAATTGGTAACCCTAGTTGTGCCTTTTCATGTTTGATGATATAAATATGTTAATGACTAATCCGTGGGAATTATGCTTAGCACCGAGTGGATATTGAGATGGAAGCCCTCCCTTTAGTAGAGGCCGGGTCTTCTAGTGAAAGCTCTCCCGTTAGTAGAAGCCGGGTTTTCTAGATGGAACTCTCCTGTTAGTTGAGACCGAGTCTCCTAAAGCAATCTCTATCCCATAAACTATGTTGCCACCATAGGATGTTGTCTTTAAGTAGACATTAGCTTGTGGATCCACATAAGCTAAGAAGTTCATGGTCTTACCTTGGCAAGTAGGACACCCCTTTTCGGTGTGGGGTAGACACCGGATTCCGTTTTGATAGCTCACATGGTCTTACATGTTGGTTAAGGCTTTTCCCCACAAGTTAATGAACAAGTGTTCTCATGATGAAGTAAAGAAAAGAAGGAAAGATGATTTAGCTTGCTTTGGCCTTGATATATGCTTTATGTTTCATGTTTCTCATGTTTATCATGTTTTTAGCTTGGCCATTGCATGTCATTATTATGTTTCTCTCTAGCATGATTTATGTGTTTATGTGCATTGCTATCATACTTAGTACTTAATTGTGCTAGCGCATACTTTTGCCTACATTAACTTCTTTGGTGTAGGACGTGGCAATTCACCTTCCACTCGTGGCTAGAGCATTGACTTAGAGTTGGGAAGAAGACTTGGTGAGTCCTCATCCATCCGAGGACATGGCCTAGTTGTTCTTATTTTCATGTCGTTTCTTTTCAGTGTTGGATATTGTATTGGGCTGCGTCCCTATCACTTTTATTCGTATTCTATGATATTAGAAGGCTTTGAGACATGAGTTGTAGACTTCCGCTGTTTTGAGTAAAGTTTTGATATAAAATGCTCTTTTGAACTCTTATTTCTCTATTCTCTTGTATGTTATGTATTCTAAGGGCTTGTATGAGGCCTCTCGGGGTCTTGTACGCCGTGTTACATCTAGGGGCTACCCTGGGTCGTGACACTATCAATCCTCTCATTATGCTCTTTATCTTTTAATTTGTAGGTACATACTTGATGCAAGAAACAAAGCAATTATAACTCTATTGGAAATGATAAAGAATAAGCTTATGAAGAGGTTGTATAAAAAGAAGGAATGGATTAACAAGTACCAAGGTTTTATCTATCCAAAAATTGAAAAACATTGAATCAAATAAGACTCAAGGCAGCTTTGTTTAGACCAAATATTTCTTGTGGACCAAATGTGTCGGTTGAGGGTTCAGGAGGGCCATTTATTGTGGATATGCCAAAAAAATTGTACATATAGAAGATAAGATTTAACAGGTTTGCCTTGTCCTCATGCTTTGGTTAATATTCATGGAAATGGTGATAGAGTTGAAGATTACGTGAATGTATACTACAAGGTTGAAAAATTCAAAAATGTGTACTCATATTTTAACAACCCAACTTATAACCCTGAGGACCATTGGCCAGAAGTTATGAATGGTGGTGAGGTTCTTCCTCCTAAGATAATAAAAAAGAAGAGAGGGAGGAAACCTAAACTAAGATGAAAGGAAGCTGAAGAATTATAAAAACAGAAACAAGCTGAAGCGCAAAGACAATCTGAAAGCAGGTCAGAGAAAAAGGGTGAATAACTGGCTTCAAAAAGAATATCAAAAAAAGGATCTATTCATATAAGATGTTCTATATGCAACAAAGATGGACACAATGCAAAAAGCCGCTATAAGTATATCAATATTGTTGTGCCAGAAGCAAGACAACCTTTTGAAACTCAAGAGTTGATGTCTGATTATGATATGCGGGATAATTCTCAATTGGAGGTCAATTTAGAAAATCAATCTATCATAACTCAGGTTGTGATCTAAACTTTTAAGTTTTGTATTTCATTAACTGTATTTTATATGGCAGATTTTAAAGTTTTATTTTTTCGAGTAGGAATCAAGACAACAATCAACCGATGTTGAATGCGTTCAAGATGGAATTGTTGTTCAAGTCACAGATGTTGTAAATGTGAATGATGGAGGTGTTGATTGTGTGCGAGGAGCTTGGTGTGCTCAAGATGAAATTGCGGATTGTGTGCGAGAAACTCGGTGTACTCAAGATGAAAGTGTTGACTCTGTGCGAGGAGCTCGTTGTACTTAAGATAAAAATGTTGATTGTGTGCGAGGAGCTTAGTGTGCTCAAGATGAAAGTGTTGATTGTTTTCGGTTTTAGAAAAGTATGCACCGTATATCAAACTAAACTAATTCGATTCGGTTTAGTTCGGTGTTTTTAAATTGGTTTTTCGATATGAATGAAAAATAAAATAAGGACAAAGTATAAGATACTTAAAAATTTAAAACTATGTTAAGGAATGATGTGTCTCACTGTAGAAAATTTATTGTGCTAACTAAAAGACTATATTTGTCTTAATCAAGAGCATTGTGCCTCCAACTACTTCTCGAGAAAAACAAGTATGAAGACGGGTTCCTTTACATAACGTACATTGATAAAAATATATTTGAGTTTCTCTTGAAAATGAATATTTAAAGTTAACTATTGAATTGTACATTTGTTGCTACTTTTATTTGTTTATGAATGATTTAATTGTTAGTAGAATTTTTATTTTTAGTTAAGAGAATGCCTATATATATATATACATGTAAATTTTATTTTTTATTTTTATTTTTTAAAATAAAAGTTCGATTCTTCGGTGCACCGAAGATTTGAGACCCTTACACCGAACACCGAATCGAACTTTTGAAAAAATAACATCGACACCGAACCGAAAAATTAAAGAACCGAATTAGTTCGATTCGGTTCGATTTTTTAATTTTTTGGTATTTATATCCACCCCTAGGAGAAAGATAATAATTTAGGAGAATAAGGATAAAATAAAAGGGTCAATATTATATTTTTAACAGGTCGGGTCAAATGGGGCAGGTCATTAAATGGATATATATTTAGTTCTTAAATTTTTTGGTTAGCAATACAAATTCCATGTTAGCAATTTTAATGAAAGTCACTTAGTAATTAGAGATATTTGGGATTTGATCTTGGATCAAGAGCATAAAAAGCAACAATTGTAACCAACGTTCCCAATACACTTGTGTTTGATAGGGTGTACAATTAAATATATAATAATTTCTTAATATATAATAATTAGGTGAAATATATATATACATCAACGGGGCTAATCCATATTGAACGGACTTTAAAATTTTTTTTATATATATATATATATAATATTTTAAAGTCCGTTCAACGTTAATCCACTCCTAATGTTGATGTATATATATATTTCACCTAATTATTATTTTAGACAATATCACATGGAACAATGACGGTGATTAAGTTTGAATTGTAATGTCAATTATTCATACTCTCTGTAACGTATCATTTTAATTCTTATACAACTTTCTAGCTACTACTTCACGCCACTTAGAATGAAATAAATGTCTGGATAAAGAGAAAAACAATTACTCCCTTCACTTCATAATAAATGGTATTTTTTTTTATTTTGTTCAAAATAAATGGTGTTTTTATAAAAGAGGAACTTTCACATATAGCCACTCAAAATATTTTAATTATGCTCCATAGCTATAGTTTGCTAATTACGATTCGTAGCTACATGTCATAGGGAGGAGAGTGGCGAGCGAGACTGGGAGAGAGAGGAGAGAGGCGAGCGAGAGAGAGGAGAGAGGCGAGCGAGAGAGGGCAGAGAGTGGAGAGAGGTGAATTGTATATGTATATCTATCAAAATAATGTATATATGTAACTGATATACATATGTATTTGTATATCTGGCGAGCGAGAGTGGGAGAGGGAGGAGAGAGGCGAGTGAGAGAGGGCAGAGAGTGGAGAGAGGCGAATTGTATATGTATATATGCCGAATTATATATGTTTATATGTCAAAATAATTGTATATATGTATATGTATCAAGTATTGTATTTGTATATCTACATATAATTTGAATTCGTATACAATTGAATCGAGTTAAAACATTTGTATTTTATATCTAATCTCTCTCGCTTTATACAAACACAAATTATACATTTGTGTTTGTATAAAGCGAGAGAAAGAGATAGGCAAAAGAGAACTGGGCAGGGCAAGGTCCAATCTCTCTCGCTTTATACAAACACAAATTATACATTTGTGTTTATATAAAGCGAGAGAGAGAGAGATAGGCAAAAGAGAACTGGGCAGGGCAAGATCCAATCTCTCTCGCTTTATACAAACACAAATTATATAATTTGTGTTTGTATAAAGCGAGAGAGAGAGAGACAGACAGATGAGAACTGGGCAGGGGAAGATTTGTATATGTATAATTATAATGTATCTATCAAAATAATGTATATATGTAACTGATATACATATGTATTTGTATATCTGGCGAGCGAGAGTGGGAGAGGGAGGAGAGAGGCGAGTGAGAGAGGGCAGAGAGTGGAGAGAGGCGAATTGTATATGTATATATGCCGAATTATATATGTTTATATGTCAAAATAATTGTATATATGTATATGTATCAAGTATTGTATTTGTATATCTACATATAATTTGAATTCGTATACAATTGAATCGAGTTAAAACATTTGTATTTTATATCTAATCTCTCTCGCTTTATACAAACACAAATTATACATTTGTGTTTGTATAAAGCGAGAGAAAGAGATAGGCAAAAGAGAACTGGGCAGGGCAAGGTCCAATCTCTCTCGCTTTATACAAACACAAATTATACATTTGTGTTTATATAAAGCGAGAGAGAGAGAGATAGGCAAAAGAGAACTGGGCAGGGCAAGATCCAATCTCTCTCGCTTTATACAAACACAAATTATATAATTTGTGTTTGTATAAAGCGAGAGAGAGAGAGACAGACAGATGAGAACTGGGCAGGGGAAGATTTGTATATGTATAATTATAAGTATATAAGGCGGAGAGATATGTATATGTATTTGTATATCTCGTCTCTCTCGCTTTATACAGACACAAGATTATAGCTTAAAGTTAGTTTCGAATTGTAATTAATGCAAACTATAACTAGGTAGATAATTAAGTAGTATAAGTTTGCTTAGCTACGTAATTTAAAAAGACTGATTTTTTTTCCAATTTTACTCTTAGTTAAATAAATAGAGATTTATATAATCAAGAAGTTATTAAAAAGCTACTCCCTTCATTTCAAAATAAATGAATTTTTACCATTTTTTTATATTCCAAAATGAATGAACTTTTTAAAATAAAAAAATATTAATTTTTTTTTTCTTTTCAAAATTGTCATTCTCTTTTCTTTCTCGGTAACTAAGAGATTTTATTAATTACCAAGTAGAAGCTTTACAAAATCCAGCAATGCAGCTTAGCTTGCTGTCTCAAAAATTGGCATTCTCTTTAATAGGGTTTTCAATTATCTCTAATTTTTAGAATATTTTGCAAAGAAGTGAAAAGGTAATATTGACAAAATATCCTTTCAACTGATGTGATTAATTAAATTTCGTGAGGAGTGTCACACTCCAAAAAAAATTACTTTCTCCATCCCATTTTATGTGACATCATTTGATTTAGCATGGTGTTTAAGAAAAAATAAAGACTTTTCAGACTTGTGGTGTAAAACAATCCTTAGATATTTATATGGCTGTAAATCATTTTATTATAGATAAAAATAAAACTTTAAAGTTAGATTGTGTCTAATTATAATAAGATGTCATTATTTTTGGACCGGACTAAAAAGAAAAGGGCGCGACATTGTAAACACCCCGAAAATTTATAAGCTAACGATCCGAATCATTCTGTAACACTTTGCAACTCTACTCTTAAAATCTGAATCGTTCGTCATAAGTATATGAACTTGAATCGGGTGATGTCCCACTTGCTCACGTGTTTTAAGGTCCTTTACCAAGTGTAGCAAGGGTATCGGGAGCGATTTAGGTCATAAGGGATCTCAAAAACCAAGTCAAGTTCAAAACATTTCTATTGGCTAAGTTTTCGCATAAGTTCTTATAAAGGTCGACTTCAAATGACCATATCTCTCAACATATAAAGAACTGCGTGATCCATAACCTATCAAATTAAAAGTATATGATTCTTATTTCCAACCCACCAAGTTTGCATCAATCAGAGTTTGAAGTAAAAAGTTATGGCCGTTTTACTAGAACATGTCCAGACTGAGAAATTCGGCGAGGACACCCGCCCATTCGGCGACTCACCGAATGGTTTGGCGAATCACCGAATTGCATCACCGAAGTGTTCTGGTCTCTGAATATTTTAGCGATCTAAAGCCCCATTTGGTGATCCACCGAATATTTAGGTGAGGGGGCCTCCAATCACTAATTTGACCAACGGAATTAGTTAAAAGGTCATTTTTTTAAAAAAATTTACGGTCTTTTTACATTTTTCAGAAGGGTATTATTGACCTTTTACCCTCAATCAACTTCCCTAAGTCCATCTTACAACCTAATAACATCATTATACGTATAACAGCTCTCAAAATCTCTAATTCTCCTTCTTCCGAAGATCAAGAACTCCAAAAAAGAGATTTCTCCAATTTCTCAAGATTTAAAGGCTCCAAGTTCAAGATTCTCTTCTTGATGCCTAAGGTTTTCAATCAAAGATTCTTCTCCACACTTCATCTTCCAAAAAATTTCTTCAAGATTCGTCACTAAGGTATGTAAAGCTACTCATAGTGATGGACTAAGTTCTCCCTCACGCCCTACATCTAAAATTCAGTCAGTTAGAGTTAAATCTAGGATTTTTACCCAAGTTTTCATGAACTTCGAATTGACCTTTATTCCTTGTTATTGAATTCTAATTCTTATCATTGAGATTATAATACTTCATGTATTTTGGTTCTTGATTTGTTGTTCATGCTTATTTTATCACATGAACCCTATTAAGTTGAGAATTGTTGGAAGCTTTTACGTAATTATTTTCTTGCATTGACTTCAAAATTAAAGTAAATTCAAGTATTTTAAGTTATCATTTAAGAAGAGTTTTAAGGGAACACTAATGGTTCCAAATGCATCATTTTGTATTGAGAAAGCATTGCTAATTTAAGAAGAGCATAAATAGTTTTAGAAGAAGTTTATGTCAGTAAAGTAAGGATCAATATTATAAAGAGGACCTTTTGAGTATTAACTCATCACATATATTATATAAGCATTATTGCATGTTTTGGGAGTAGTATTGAGCACCAATTTGAGTAAGAGTTAAGACAACTCAAACCCCAAAAACTACGTTGCTAGCGTATATAGGATCATATCGTTGATTCGGTAGACTCCTCCCCAACTTCGTTGAGGGCTTTTAGATGGATCCATAAGTTGAGTTTTCATCCTATGCTCCAATAAGGTATAGGACGGTTCTGACAACGTGGGCAAGATGTTGTATCATTACGAGGCTTATAGTGATGGTTGTCGGTTAGAGAAACTCTCCAAGAAAAGTAAAGTATATTATTTTAGTGTTTTGCTATTATTGCATATCTCATTGTAAAGCTTTAATGATTTCACTTCATGTTCATGCTTTACTTTCAGTCAGGTTACTTTCAGTTTCTCTTCAGTTCAGTTATTTATTTCATTTAGTCATATTATATACCGTACATTTCATTTATTGACGCCATTTGGCGCCGCATCATTTTATGATGCAGTTTCAGGTACTCACGATAGCAGACGTTCAATAAGGTCTCTTCCCATCAGTAGTTGGTGAGACTTTCTCGCTTTCGGAGGGCTCCAACTTAGTTAGTTCATCTTATTTGATTTTTAGTCATTGTTAGTGGAATAGTTAGGTAGTTATGGGTCTTGTCCCAATACCTATCTTCAGTTAGTAGGGGCGTCATAGGTAAACAAAGTTAGTGAGTCAATTCAGTCTTGAATATTAAAAAGTTTTAAACATTATTATAATTTTTATTATTTATATTCAGATTTATTCAAACTTTTGCATGAGATATCTTTAAATGATTTTAAATATTCATTTTATAAGACATCTGCATGTATATTTAGTCTTCCACTCAGTAGTCAGCCAGGTCAAGGGTTCGCTTAGGACCAACAATGATTTTCGAGTGCCAACCACGTTCAAAATGTAGGCTTGAAGCGTGACAGACATAAAATGGGACAGATGGAGTATTTATTTTAAAATGAAGAGAATATTTCTTTTTCAAGGCATTGATTAAGCATAAATTAGTAAAAATACTTTTTATTATTTAGGAGTGGGTAATTTTCTTAAAAGATATGCTCAAACTAAAAATACCACTTATTATGAATCGAAGGGAGAAGTATTATTAGTACTAGTAGTTAGTCTTGAAAGTGAGTTAGGTCTCATCTGTTTTCATTAAAATTAAGACAATTTGAATTGTTAAGATGTTGTATTTAATTAAATTTGAACAATAAATGATTAAAACTATTTGTTCTTCCACATCTGAATGTGCATAATTTATTTATTTGTAATTATAATAAATATATAGTTCAAATAAAAAATTATCACATATTAAAAATATAAATTTTATAAAATAAAATTATTATTGAATAAAAAAATTATGTTCGCTAGTACTGGTGGATATGGTCTGCAGTGGTGGTAATGATTAGTATTGATGGGTAGTGATTATAGTGGATAGTTGTGATGGTGGAGGTGGTTGGTGTTGTAGTGACTATCACGATGGAGACAATTGATAGTGATGGTGGTGATTGTGATAGCAAAGTTGATTGATGTTAGTAATTGATGGTGTTGATTATGGTGGGTGACGATGTATTGATGCTAGTTAGCGACGGTGCTAGTTCTAATGGTGAAAGTAATTGATAGTAGGGATTGATTGTGGTGATAATGGATGACCGTGGTGGTCGTGGCAACAATGACAGTGATAGTGATGGATGAGTAATGTGTGATAATTGACTATGTGTTGGTAGTAGTTGGCGATGGTGCGAGTTGGTTGGATTGATCGTACTGGTAATAATGGTTAATAATGGTGGTGGAGGCGACAATGATGGTGATAATGACTATAATTAGAATGATGAAAGCGATAGGTGAAGCAACGGCTGATAGTTAGTTGATAGATATGGTGGTTGTCAATGATGAAAGCAGTTGTTCATGATGACGATAATAGTGGTTGACAATTTGTGGTGGTGATAGTGATGACAGAGGTAGTTAGTGGCGATGGCTTATGATTGTGGATAGAGAGACAATTGATATTATTCACACAAGAATGCAATATTAAAAAATAAGGAAAATCAACCTCAGAAAATCGACTTCCTAAGATCGATATTCCCAAAAAATGTGACCTCCTAACTGAGTGTCGAAAAAAGCTTGGTTATTTTTCAATATCGACCTCCGAAGGTCGTTTTTAATTTAAAATTCAAAAATTATGAATTTAATTTTTTTATTTTTTTTTATTTTCCGACTTCCTGAGGTCGATTTTATATATATATATATTATTTTTAACGTTTCTATCCCAGGAAGTCGATTATACGATAAAAATTAAAATATATATTATATTAATACCGACCTTTTGAGGTCGGTTTTATTTAATTATGTTTTATTTTATTTTTCCGTTCTGACTTCTAGAAGACGATTTCCTTTTTTAAAAAAAATAATATTAACATATAATACACCAACCACCGAAGATCGGTATTATTTAAATTTTTATTTTTAAATTTTTCTGAGATTCCAACCTCAAGAGTTCGGTATAATTTAATTTTTTATTTTTATTTTTCTGAGATTCCGATCTTAGGAGGTCGATATTTTATTTTTTTACTCCTATACTAATTATAAGACTCATTCAGGCCTAAGAGAAACTGCATCAACTTTTGAAATAACATATATCTTGGACACCTCAAAGACACAACCAAGACAAGGCATGAGTGAAATAAATTTCATCCATAATTGTTTTAACCTAGAGAGCTACAGATGAAACTCCTTGAGTTAGTGTAGAAATTTCCTTGCAAGTACAAGATTCGAGATCCACACATTTTGTCAAATCTTTTCTTTAGGTAATTCCACACTTGTTGAGCACTACTGGCATAGACTATTCCACTAAGTAATTCCCTACTAACAAATCTAGGCATATTTCGGTTCAAATAGAAAAAAACGATCGAACTGAAATTTTTTTAATTTTGGTTTCTATTTTAAATTTTAAAATTTCAGTCATTCAATTTGGTTTTCGATTTTTAACAAAATTAATTCGATTTAACCGAAAAATCGAATTTTAATACATTAACACTACACTACACTTACAGCCCAATCTATCCAATGTCAATAGCCCATCAAAATTTGGCCCAATTTGGCATTTGGGAGTGACCCACTGTAGTTCCTACACTTATGAATTACCCAATTCCCAATTCTGAAACCCTAAATTGAAACTCTCACGATTGAAAATTGAAATCCCTAAATACTAAACTGTCACGACTCGCATACGGTCCTTGAAGAGTTCTTCAAAACAAGGGATTGATTGAATTCTGCGGAAAGTCGTATTCGATGAAAGTCGTATGTACAGCTTGGAGGGAGATCTTTCATATCTTTCAAGATCCACCCTACAATATAGGGTGAAAAAGCCAAAATAAGTGATTTTAGTCCTTATAAAAAGAAAACTGATTCTTGAACCCCTTTCATGCTCATGTCACGTAGAGGTACTGCAGAAAAAAAAACAGATGAAAGGTTATATAACGGTGGTCCTTATGAACTAATTGTTCTACACTTCTTATTTGGCGTAGCTTGTTACATGGGTCGTGAGTAGGAGCTTAGCTTCCGTCTGGTTATGCGACCTTGGATTGCTGTTGCATATTCATATTCTCATCGACCCATCTCACGACACTCGTTCATCGCATCTGTCCGTCCTCCGCTCTCGTCACTTGTCAAGTGTAGACATAGTGACTGTCTGACCGAGACTCCGCTCTGATCTATGTGTTCTTGATGGCTTGATGCCTCTTGTTGCATGTGTATTTGTCTCCAGTTGGTTGTTTGGCAGTTCAACTACAGACAACAGGTCAACAACTCAATGTAACATACGACGAGATTGATCCATGACAGAGGATAAAGAGAAAGAGAAGATCTGTATTGAAATCATATCAGTTCAATCTAGCTAGAACTAATTTTGTGACTTTAGTGTTCAATGTAACTAATCTGCAACTAACTCCTAACTCCACTGTTCATAACATCCTTTTATTTTAGACTATTCTAATGAAACAAACTCCATTCCAACACAAGCACTGTTATATATATTTATCTTTGAATACAAGTTACAACTAGAATACACACTAACTAAGAAGAGATTAGCATAGAAAAAGAGGATGAGATACTAGATCAGAGAAAGGGGATGAGAGATAACTGATAGCCAAAGCTTCAACATAATTTACAGAGAAAGGGGATGAGAGATAACTGACAGCCAAAGTTTTGACATAATTTACGTAACCGTTCTCTGCAGCCTCTGGTCCTTTTTTAACAATACCTAATTGGGCCTGAATCCCAAGTAAAACTTTTCAACAACTTACTCAGCCCAATACTATCTGCTGGATAAAAATGTATAACTTACATAAATTTCCTAGTGTAAGGAGTAAATTATATTCTATCCCTACTCTTTTTCTAATTACAATAATTCCTTAAAATTTGTACCTACCGGATACATAAGTGACCATCCGGATACATTAATTCTGATACAAGAAGAATCCTTTTGTTGCGCTAAAACAAGGGAACAAAATCTTTTCTATTGCGGTTAAAAAAGAAAAAAACGTAAAATTAAATATCAAATCCATAAATCACGCAATTACGTTGTTGTCACTGCTAATGTAACACCCCAAAAAAATTTCTAAGTTAAGACTGAACCATTCTTGAATTGCGTATAAGGTCGTACTGAGTGATTTTTAATTATTCTTAGATTCTAAGGTCAATTCCTTAGTGTGAAATGAATTTGAATATGAATTAAGGTCACTAGAATCCCCTAGCACAAAGTTGAGTTGAAAGTTTTTATACCGATTAAGTTTTGAGGTAAGATTCTACTTGGGTCAACTTAAAACGACCATATCTCCCAGCACATAATGAATTAGGTGGCCCATAACCTATCAAATTAAAGGTCTTTGAGTCCTCTTTCAAACACCACAAAGTTTGTCTTTTTTCAAGCTCGAAGTAAAACGTTATGGACATTTTACCAGAGACTGTCATATCAGAAATTTCTGAGTCTGTGAACGACGGCTCCTATCTATGGACCGTCAATGAATCGACGACCCGTACTGTCAAACTGTCAAAAAGAGTTCAGAGACTCAATTTTGGGTTCCCTTTTCTACGAATCCATTCTACGGGCTGTAGATTGGACCCGTAAATGGACTTTTGAGCCTGAAATTTAGTATTCAGTCTACGGATTGGATTTACGGTCCGTAGAAACTTCGATGGGTCTTAGATTGGACCCGTAGGATGAAATTTTGAGCTGAAAAATTCAATATCAATTCCACGGATGGAATCTACGGTCCGTAGATCAAACCACGACCCGTAGATGGTCCCGTGGACAATTTGTATCAGCTTTTAAAGAGGGGTAGTTCAGTCTTTTTCCACCCTTTCTAAGCCTAACCCACGACGTTCTTACACATAATTAAGGGTCTAAACAGTGTTAAATCATTCTTTCACGTTCTTTAACACTTAGAAGATTCAGAGCAGAGCTCCTAGAGGAGAATAGCTAGGGTTTTCAAACATTCTTCAAGATCCTTCAAGTTTCGCCAAGAACTTCGTTCTTCCCAGGTATGTAAGGTTTTCCTCAGTGTTGGGCTAATGCGTCCACACGCCAAATTTCACCAGAAATTCAGAATTATAAAATTTAGGGTTTCATTCCAAGTTATTGAGGAATGCGAATGTCTATCTATTCTATTGAATTCTAGTTAAATTCTTGAGAATTGTATCCATATCTTTGAGTAATTATCTTACTATGGTTCATGCTTAGATTCTAGTATGAACCCAAATTGTTGAGTTGGCTGTCCATATTTAATTTTCTGCAAAGAACCCTATGAATTGAACATTTACTGAATTATTTTTTAGAGTCTTTTAAACTGAACCATTAATTTAAATTGGTTTCTTTTGAGAAAAATAGAGGGGAGTTGTGAGTAGAGTTAAAGAGGCAGTTTGAGTAACTTGTAAATGAAACTTTGATTTCCCAACTATCATTTTTGAGTGACATAGAGGACTTTGATTTTGAGAAAATAACTAAGAGAGTTTTGAGAAGAGGAGTTAAGGCACTGTTTCTTAAAGAGTATCTTTTGAGTAATTACCTCAAAAACAGAGAAAGAATTACATTTTTACTTACTTGAGCATGAGTATATTTATTGGGAGTAGTATTGAGCACCGATATAGGGATGAGTTCAGACAACTCAAACTCCCCATAAACCATGCATGCCAACATGGGTAAAGGATTCATACTTTTTAGATGATTTCCTTATGCCTTCGGATAGAGCTTAGTGGATCCACTTAGTTGAGGTTGTTTTATACCCCGGCAAGGTATAGAACAGTTCTGGCAGCGTGGGCAAGACGTTGTATCATCACTTAGCTCATAGTGATGGTTGTCGATTAGAGAATCTCCCAAATAGAGTAAAGAGTACTTTCATTATATTTTTGCATATAATTTTCTTTGAGTCATTATATTATACTTTGTGAAGCTTAAAATGATAGTATCTTTATTTATGTTTTATGTTGAGTTGAGCTGAGTTGAGTTGAGTATTTCTTTCAGCCTGGTCAGTTCAGTATATGCTTTTATTGCATTCTTTCGGTAAGAGTTTAAATGAGTTTTCCCATCATGATTTATATTATATTTCAGTTGAGTTACTGCCAGAGTTTGAATTCAGTTATTTTGTTATTCAGTTATATTACATACTCGTACATTCAATGTACTGACGTCATTCGGCCTGCATCTTTTAATGATGCAGATACATGTACTTAGGATCATCAACAGGAGTTCCGTTGAGATTACTTCATCCGCTTGTCAGCTTTTGAGTAAGGCTTTCTTGGTTCCGGAGGACTCCAGTTATATAGGTTGTCAGTAGTAGCTCTTTGAGGTGTCATGGGTCTTGTCTCGATATCCCTTATTAATAGTATATGCTTCATAGATAGACAGAGTCGAGGTGTTCCTAAGCATTTACTTTTTGTTGTGTTGTTTTATAAACTATAAGTATTACTATCGAATATTGTCCAAACTTTATGAGTTGAGTATTTGAGTTTATCATATTTAATGAAATTTTAAGCCTATTATTGCTTGAGATAGTTTTTCGCTAGTAGTCAGCCAGGATGAGGGTTCGCTTGGGGACCAGCAATGGCTCTCGAGTGCCGGCAACGTCCAGGAAGTAGGCTCGGGGCGTGACAAACTTTGTATCAGAGCACAGAGTTCAAGTGTCCTAGGGTGTCTATGAAGCCGTGTCGATAGGATCTTATTTATGGCTGTGAGGGCCCCATTTCTATAAATGAGGGACTACAGACATTTAACAAAAGTTTCACTTCTTTCTTACTCTAAATCATGCAATATAACTGTGTCATAAGGAACTTATTCAAACTCGTATATTTCTGAGATCCATTCGACTACCCCTCATACTCAAGGTAGTTGAAGAGAAAAGCCAGATTCTTATCAATGAGTTACTCTCAGTAAAAGTCTTCAGAAAGTCATGAGAAAGCAGAGGGGCTTGTGAGAAGCCTGTGAGTGAGCTTAAATGTTTGGGATTCTAAAGAATGCACTCTTATTCATATAAATCGTGCATTTGATCTAAAAGCGAGATGTACTCTAGACTCTCTTCTCTAAATCTTGCTTTAGTTGAGACCCTTATGAGGAAGTGTATTTTAGAGCTTGGGTAGTATTTTTCACCCAAAGGATAGTGTGAGCCATGATACTATGAGCAGTAGTAGTAGAAGTGCCCAGAGTTAGAAGTATATATTAGAAGTGTGGTAACCTAAGAGATAAGGATAGTTATTGAGTAGAGTATGTAAGTTGTAGCCATGCACCCAGTAAGTTATTAATGAGGAGTTTTTCCTTATGAGTAGACTAAGAAGTGATGAGTTTGTGTAGATTTCATGATAGAAGGTATAGTAAGAGCTACCAGTATGGATGAGTTAGAGTATACTTTAACCAGAAGGAAGTTTATGTGAATGTAACATTGTGTTAGTAAAGACTAAGTATATGTGTTGAATAGAAGGGCAGAGTATTCATGAGGTGATAGATCTAAGCTAGACTTAGGATTTTAAAAAGAAAAAGCCCCATGATATTCAGAGGGTTATAGAACTAATTAGGCAATGATATATAGTGATTGTGTAAGTAGTATTTAAGCTGTGAATGGAAGTGTGATAGTAATCTGTAAATAGTAGACTGAGAGATAAAGATTGACAACTTGTCATGAGATCTTAGTGGGTGAGTGTTTCTTAATTTTATCTAGTAGTTGTAAGTTAGTATAGTATGTGAGCAAGTATATTAATATTCGTCTTTAGTAATAGACACTAAGCTTCAATTTGAGATGAGTGTTTTGATAAAAAGGATGACAATATAAGGGTGATGATATTAGTTCGAGATATGATCTAGTAGGTATGACATAAATTAGGTGAGAAATTACGGTGTTACTTTTGATAAGTGTGAGTGGTACAAGTATGGTATTATGACTCTTAGATGAGAGCAATAAAGTGCAGCTAAGTCATTAGATTAGCAAGAGCAATAAGAGGTGTACCACGAGATCGTATGTACTCAGACAAGGTTCCAATTAAGTTTATGATTTTCTATACGTGCCTAGATAGTATATTTGAATTATCAATGTGGAGTAGGCTGATGTAAGCATTATTTATTACCTTTAAGAGTTGGTCGGAGAGATCATATATAGCAAATGATGAGCCTTTTAAATATAGTTCAAGTTTTCTGTAGTTGGGTAGATATGAACTCAGAAAGGCGGTATTAACAATCTAAGAAGGAGAAGTCAGACTATTAAGAGTTAGACTAAGCGGCTTTATAAACCATTGAGAAGAGGTTAAGAGAAGCATCTCAAAAGAGTTTTTAGAAGGAATCTTAGTACCTGCACATGGAGGGTTCAAAAGCCATGAGATAAGCCTTTCTCGAGTATTAGAGTAAAACGAATGTAGACTAGTTTAGAGATGATGGAATATACCCATAGCCTTAGAGTATCAGTTTCAGACCTAAGGGGGAGATGATGAGATGAGAGACTAAGTCAAGTGTTGAGAGTCAGATAGTAACGTGTTCAGAAAGAGTTAAAGTGATATATCCATCCATTCATACTCTAGCATATTCCTCAAAGTTCAGTTGTTACAATCTCTTATTGATGTTTCTAATATTAGAATTGTGTTCTTGACATATACTCATATACTTCAGACAGATTCACCTCTATGCTTAGCTTCCAAAATGAGGGGCAAAGACTTTAGCCCATTGATCCCAATCTTACTCCATAAATTTATGGATATCAGCCTCATAATATGAACCTATTCAGATAAGCACTCATGTCTCATTATATTCTCAGTTTTGCAAATTCATAATTTGATCTCAATAGCTAGTAACATAATGTTATGTCATGCATATTCTTATATCAGAATTCTCAAATGAATCGTGCTTATGATCTTTCGCCCTAAAGCTCTTTCAGTGATCCTTTTAATTAGAAAGGGATGTTGATGATAGTAGTTGAGTGATGATAGAAGGAGAGGGTTGATGTTTCTTATTGAGGTAGTGGTGATGTTCTTATTCCATCTAATGTTTATAATGTGGAGGAGGAATAGGATGGAGTTTTACTAAGAGAAACAGTTAAATGAGAGAAAGTGGCGGTTCCTAATATCAATGCATGAAATTTCAGTTGGTAGAAATAATGAGAGAATGAGAAATTCTTAGAAGGTTCGTTAGTAGGAGTCCATAGAGTGGTTGTAGTTCTAGGCTTGAATGAGGTATTGGTGACATAGAGCTGAATGCATAATGCATTAGGTGGTTCTTGATTAAGACTCGAGTTTGGTTGAATATTGTGGTAAGCACTAGAATTCATGGGATGAGATTTCCTATGGAGGCATAAAACCTGAAACTTGTGATTTGGATTAGTATAATCACCTTATGTTTAGCACCTTGTGACTTAGAGATTAGGCTTGAACACAGTAAGAGCAAGCGATTTGACATAGACGTTTGTAAGAGTTGTCATATACTTAGTGGGAGCTATGAGTTGCAGCTAAGGAGAGCATAGCTGAGAAGTGTTGTTAAGCCTAAAAACTACTAGTCATATCACTCAAGGCATAGTATTTCTATTCTTACTTCGTGCCCATATATCCTTGCTTTATGTCAAATAATTTCAAATAGAGTGTGACTATGTTCAAACTCATATCTTTCATGACTTATGTGCTCTAGTCCAGTTTCAAAACTATGAGTATCAATCAGTTTCACCTTTGTTGGGAGACAAGCTCAGAAATTAAGAAAAGTAGTAATAGTAACTATTTTCCCCTCCATTCTTAGTTTAACCATCATTCGAGGACGAATGATCCCAAAGGGGAAATATTGTAACACCCCAAAAAAAATTTTAAGTTAAGACCGAATCATTCTTGAATTGCGTATAAGGTCGTACAGAGTGATTTTTAATTATTCTTAGATTCTAAGGTCAACTCCTTAGTGTGGAATGAATTTGAATATGAATTAAGGTCACTAGAATCCCCTAGCACAAAGTTGAGTTGAAAGTTTTCATACCAATTAAGTTTTGAGGTAAGATTCTACTTGGTTCAACTTCAAACGACCATATCTCCGAGAACATAATGAATTAGGTGGCCCATAACCTATCAAATTAAAGGTCTTTGAGTCTTCTTTCCAACGCCACAAAGTTTTCCTCTTTGCAAGATCGAAGTAAAACGTTATGGTCATTTTACCAGAGACTGTCATATCAAAATTTTCTGAGTCTGTGAACGACGGCTCCTATCTACGGGCCGTCAATGAATCGACGACCCGTACTGTCAAACCATCAAAAAGAGTTCAGAGACTCTTATTTGGGTTCCCTTTTCTACAGATCCATTCTACGGGCCGTAGATTGGACCAGTAAATGGACTTTTGAGCTTGAAATTTAGTATTCAATCTACGGTCCGTAGAAACTTTGACGGGTCGTAGATTGGACCCGTAGGATGAAATTTTGAGCTGAAAAATTCAATATCAATTCCACGGATGGAATCTACGGTCCGCAGATCAAACCACGACCCGTAGATGGTTCCGTGGACAGTTTTTATCAGCTTTTAAAGAGGGGTAGTTCAGTCTTTTTCCACCCCTTCTAAGTCTAACCCACGACGTTTTTACACCTAATTAAGGGTCTAAACAGTGTTAAATTATTCTTTCACGTTCTTTAACACTTAAAAGATTCAGAGCAGAGCTCCTAGAGGAGAATAGCTAGGGTTTTCAAACATTCTTCAAGATCCTTCAAGTTTCGCCAAGAACTTCGTTCTTCCCAGGTATGTAAGGTTTTCCTCAGTGCTGTGCTAGTGCGTCCACACGCCAAATTTCACCAGAAATTCAGAATTATGAAATTTAGGGTTTCATTCCAAGTTATTGAGGAATGCGAATGTCTATCTATTCTATTGAATTCTAGTTAAATTCTTGAGAATTGTATCCATATCTTTGAGTAATTATCTTACTATGGTTCATGCTTAGATTCTAGTATGAACCCAAATTGTTGAGTTGGCTGTCCATATTTAATTTTCTGTAAAGAACCCTATGAATTGAGCATTTACTGAATTATTTTGGAGAATCTCTTAAATTGAACCATTAATTTAAATTGGGTTCTTTTGAGAAAAATAGAGGAGAGTTGTGAGTAGAGTTAAAGAGGCAGTTTGAGTAACTTGTAAATGAAACTTTGATTTCCCAACTATCATTTTTGAGTGACAAAGAGGACTTTGATTTTGAGAAAATAATCAAGAGAGTTTTGAGAAGAGGAATTGAGGCACTGTTTCTTAAAGAGTATCTTTTGAGTAATTACCTCAAAAACAGAGAAAGAATTACATTTTTACTTACTTGAGCATGAGTATATTTATTGGGAGTAGTATTGAGCACCGATATAGGGATGAGTTCAGACAACTCAAACTCCCCATAAACCATGCATGCCAACATGGATAAATGATTCATACTTTTAGATGATTTCCTTATGCCTTCGGGTAGAGCTTAGTGGATCCACTTAGTTGATGTTGTTCTATACCCCGACAAGGTATAGGACAGTTCTGGCAGCATGGGCGAGATGTCATAGTGATGGTTGTCGATTAGAGAATCTCTCAAATAGAATAAAGAGTACTTTCATTATATTTTCGCATATAATTTTCTTTGAGTCATTATATTATACTTTGTGAAGCTTAAAATGATATTATCTTTATTTATGTTTTATGTTGAGTTGAGTATTTCTTTCAGCCTGGTCAGTTCAGTATATGCTTTTATTGCATTCTTTCGGTAAGAGTTTAAATGAGTTTTCCCAGCATGATTTATATTATATTTCAGTTGAGTTACTGCCAGAGTTTGAATTTAGTTATTTTGTTATTCAGTTATATTACATACTCGTACATTCAATGTACTGACGTCATTCGACCTGCATCTTTTAATGATGCAGATACAGGTACTTAGGATCATCAACAGGAGTTCCGTTGAGATTACTTCATCCGCTTGTCAGCTTTTGAGTAAGGCTTCCTTGGTTCCGGAGGACTCCAGTTATATAGGTTGTCAGTAGTAGCTCTTTGAGGTGTCATGGGTGTTGATCTGAGGCAAAAAATATATTTTCTTATCATTAATTGCCTCATATTTATTATTTATATTTGTCCTTTTTTAGCATGGATTTTATGGATTGGGCTAAATAGTGTATTTTATTTGTAGGATTAAATTGGTACAAAGTTGAAGAAATTTGGAGCTAAAATGAATTAATTATGAAAGATTGAAGAAGGAAAATCAAGCAGCAGCTTAATGGATTAAATTGAATATTATATTAATATTTATATATATGGAAAGTTTGAGGCGGCACAGTTTCACGTAGGAATCCAATTCCGTTTTGGTTTTGGGTTCCTAATTTGTTTTAGACTCAGTTATTTTATTCAGGGTTTTCTACATCTATAAATAGTCCATAGAAATAATTATTTGGGGGAGAGACTTTTGAAGGAAGACACTTTGTAAGGAAAAATTGTCAATACTTTTTAGGGTTCTTTTCTTCTTCTTTTTCTTAGGTATTAGTAGCTAAAGATCCTTGTTCTGGGGCTGCGGCCATGGGTAATTGTTGAACATCGATTGTTTTGAATTAATGTTGGTTATCGTTTAAATTACTTTTGTATTCTTGTTTTAGTATTCATGCTTGATCACCATAGAAATAAATCTATTGTCTATTCTTGGACTCGAGAGATAAAGAGGTAGATAGACCAAAGAATGCAAAGAGCTTGTTCTAACTTTGTTTAGATTCGTGTTCAGGAGTGACGCCCGGACGAACACCTCGCTTGGTTACGAAACAGGATGAAATATAAATGCTCGCCAATTAGGACTGCCTATCCCCGCTCAACGATGTAGTTAGACAGCTAGTTGGAGTAGGTGATTAGAGGTCGAGAGATCATGATCATAAAATCAACCCTGTAAATCAGTAGTTTGATAACCGTATTTAATTCATTACATGAGATGCGATACATGAAACCCTATGCATGCTGCAACCCTAGAATTGTCCCAATCACTGTAAGTTAATCTTAGTATTTAATTCTTGCATTCTTTTATTTCTTTTAATACTCCTAAATAAATAATTAGACTAGTATAATTTAGTAAATAGTTAATTGACAAGTCTCTGTGGGTTCGATATTCCGGTTCTTAAAGAGCCACTTATTACTTCTGCGACCACGTACACTTGCGTGTGCAATTGGAAGCAAACAGGTCTTGTCCCGATATCCCTCCTTAATAGTAGAGGCTTCATAGATAGATAGAGTCGAGGTGTTCCTAAGCATTTACTTTTTGTTGTGTTGTTTTATAAACTATAAGTATTACTATCGAATATTGTCCAAACTTTATGAGTTGAGTATTTGAGTTTATCATATTTAATGAAATTTTAAGCCTATTATTGCTTGAGATAGTTTTTCGCTTGTAGTCAGCCAGGATGAGGGTTCGCTTGGGGACCAGCAATGGCTCTCGAGTGCCGGCCACGTCCAGGAAGTAGGCTCGGGGGTGACAGCTAATCAATCTCTCCCAAAGCATAACAACTTCAAAAAGTTCAAATTTCAAATTTCTTCTCTCAAATTGTCAAAAATCTTTTCAATTTCGATTCAAAATCATTGAAAAATTGAGTTGATACATCATGATTATCTCTATTTTGTTGAGACATTCAAGAATCTGAGAAAGTGAAGTGAGTTATGAACGAAACAGAAGTGATGGATTAATTGTTGGACAAAATATTTCTTTTGTGAATGTTGAATCAGCCATTGCAGCTTGGAGATCGATGAGTTGAGGAAAATCTGGAGATTCGATACATTACAGAGACGAGCGCTGCTTTATCCCTATACGATTGTTTGAAGGTCCTCTCGATTTTTATTCAAAATTGTCAAAAAAAATTTGAGATTCAAAATTCTTTTCCCAGTTCATCAAAGATCCTTTCAATTTTGATTCAAAATTATTGAAAAAAATTGAGATTCAAAATTCTTCTCTCTGTTCATCTAAGATCCTTTCAATTTTGATTCAAAATTATCGAAACTTTTGAGAAGATACATCATGAATATCTTCGTTAGTCTGTACTTGGAGGTGAAGAAACATGAGCCGGAATTTGCAATGTATCTACTATGCATTTATACAACACACAAAAAGGTTGGAGAGATGTTGTGTAGTTGATTTTTTGATTTGTGATCTCGAGATGGATATATTACTCATGATACATTGCTATTTTTAAAATATTTAGTAATAGTTAAGTACTGTAATCCTACCTGATACATTAAAGTAGTAAAGGTTGCCCAAAAGGTGTTTGGTTTTAGAACGATACATTACCGTGTGCTAGTTATTACGTATCAGATACATGTAGTGTTAATTTGTATGAATGTATTATTGCAAAAGAATGAGTATTTAGCAGTAATTTGTATAAATGTATCATGGCCATAAATGTGTATCAGATACGTGTGATTGAAAAATTGCATATCTTGTACAACCAAATTGCATATCTTGTACGAAGGAAATCAAATTGAAAATCACTTGATGGGATTGAAAAATATTACTGATACATTATAAAGCTTGATATATGGCAAATGATAGTCATTGTATCAGAAAGCTAAATTACTAAACAAAATAAACTAGATACAATGAGACTATGTACATTTGGTAATGATGGGCGTGATAATCTAGATATCTTTTTCTCTTTTTTTTGGACTTTTTTCCACTATCGATTTAGAGGTCGAAGATACATCCTTCTTCGACTTTGACTTCTCTAATCTCAGATTCTTCATGAATAATGGGTATTTAGCAGTAATTTGTATAAATGTATCATGGCCATTAATGTGTATCAGATACGTGTGATACACATTAGTCATTAATATGTATTAGTTATAGTACATTATGGTTTATGTACCAAGATTATTATTGGGTAATCTTGATACACAACAAAAAACTGATTTATTACTATCTATATCCTTTAAAATTAAAAAATATTGAAGATACATTATAGAACTTGATATATTGTAATGGATACATTAGGCATTACTTATGTATCAAGTACATAAGTATTGAACATGAAACCCAATAGTCGAATATTCATCAAAATTAGGGTTATGTATAAACGTAATAAATATATACATGATACATTGCATAAAAGATAATCTATTGTAGCATTGATGTATCAGAAATTTCATACCACTAACAAAGGCTAATTTAAGAAATAAAATAAACAAGATACATTGAGAATTTGTAACTTTGGTAAAGATGGACGTGAAGATGCATCCTTCTTCGATTTTGACTTCTCCAACTCAAGATTCTTCATGAATAATGGATCGTTTCTTTGTTTAGATCTATTTTCAATAAAAATTTTATTGACAGAATCAAAGACATGACGTACAATATCTTGAGTAGTTGAAACTAATTGGGTAATCCTAATACTAAAAGAAGAAGCATCATCCATAAGTATCAATAAATTGATGATGAAAAATAAAAAAAAAACAAGGATGAACGGAGAGATACAAGGAAGACGAAAACTACCTATTCAAGAAGTCGAAATTGATTTGACTGGAGAGAGAATGATTTTGAATTTCAAATTGTAAGGAAGGAATTAACTGATAAGATTGTGTGAGTGAAAATAGGGAGAGATTGATGGAGTGAATTAAGGAAGAGAAACATGGGTTTTGAGAATGTGAAGTTATGTATCTGGAGATTGGGGTTTTGGGAGTAAAATAAGGGATTTTGGTAATATTTTAGAATGATTGGGGATAATAGAAATTATGATAAATAAAAGTGTGTAAATAGGTAATTTTTCCAAAAATGTATTACCACTTTTAGCCCATAGATCCTTACGGAATCATCATGGTTCACAACATCTTATTTAATGATGGGAATAAATAAACATTGTTTTAATTATTTTGGTTCACAACATCTTATTTAATGATGGGAATATATAAACATTGTTTTAATTATTTTTGGGTTCCACTGACGAAGATATTGAATGTGATTTACTAGTTGGGTAATTATTAGGATGGTGACACTTAATCAGAACAGGAATTTAGAAGATTTGATTTTGTAATTCTGTGCAGGTGCAGGTAGTCCGCATCTTCACATACATGTCTATTTTATCGAGCTTCTCTCTAAGACAGTGCCCAGATCGTTACGCCTTTCGTGCAGGTAATTCTTTACAAATTTATTTTTAGCTTTATGTTATTTTTACATCTATAAGATCTTACGAAATAACATATCTGAATAAGTTATTTTTCTTCTGTTCAATTGAATTTTTGGTATGTTAATGCTGTTGAGTGACTGATATATAGTTGGTGTTTTGTTTCTTTCTCCTTTGATGGCACATGGGATGAGTCATGAGTCAGGTTAGTTCCTTTGTCTTGTCTTATTTTTATTCAGTGGAAGACAATAAGTAGTATATTAGTACAATATTCTCTTAATTATTTTTTAATCTAACAATCAACAACAGTAAAAAAATGTTTGTAAATTTTAACTTCTCAATTATCAGGAAACAAGGTTACTTTTAACACAGAGGACAGTAGATACTGCCTATTACTTTACGTCATTTAGTAGAGATATAAGATGCATTAATTTCAAAAATAAAATACAAAATTATTTTATCCTATCTTTAATTGACGGTATTAAGATCGTCTTATTCCACCGAAATCTTTGTGATAGATCATCCTATATACATAATGAAGTAGCTTTTCTCGGCATAAGTTATTAGCATACTTTTTTTAACATCTTTCTATAATTAAAATAACCTTTGAAAATTTTCTTTTATTGAATAAAATAGACTTGTAACCACACATAGTCCAAAATTATTTTGGATCACAATTTCAATTTTTAAAATTTTTTTTTTTGTATCAAATCAAAAGATACCACAAAATAAAGATGGGGGCAGAGTAGTGAGTAGTTTCATTGATAACAATATTTGAATAAAAAATTACAGCCTCTTTCTCTACTCTCTAGATATACAAAAGGGAAAAATCTAAAAAGATAGAGATTAGGCCCCTTCTACACCACTAATTAATAAACTGTTCCACCTCCTCTTAAAGGGGAATCCAGTTCCAACTTTTTCATGACAAAATAAATAGTAGATGTTAAAAACAAGAAACCACAAAACCAAAAAAAAAGTGGAAGTTGTGTCCACATATTCCCCCCTTAACAACCCAAAAAGTATTCAATTAGGCAAATGGGCTCAATTGTGTCCCTTACAACCCAAAAAGTATTCAATTAGGCAAATGGGCTCAATTGTGTCCCTTACAACCCAAAAAGTATTCAATTAGGCAAATGGGCTCAATTGTGTCCCTTATACCACCCCCCCACCCCCAAACCCAACCTTCATTGTTGTTTCTTTTAGGCCCTTAGGCATACCAACAGGCTTGTAAACAAAAGGGCAATGGTGAACAACACACTGCTTTGATGAATAGTAGTACCCCTATTTATGTCTGTGTTCATGCCACTTGGTCCAAGTCCAAAAACTGGATTAGTCCCTGGTAATGTTGTGCCACTTCCAGTGCTAGTGCCTCCTGTTGATGGACTTGTCGTTCCTGGTACAGTTGATGGAGATGTGTTTCCACCTGTGTTACTGGTAAACAAAAGAATAAAGGATATCATTTATATCAAGAACCATATCGAACCGATTAACCGCTATACAATACTATGCTTAGTCCATATTATCCGTTTTTTAAGATTTTTGCTCACCCTTTATAGGAAACATTCAACATTTAACATCTTTAATCAGTAGTAAATTGTTTGTCTGAACTATCTGACTAATTGGAACGATAAGGAAAGATTCAGGAAAAAGTACGGCAAGGTACAATATATAAGTGTGTTACTTAACTTGACCTCATTTGTTATTTATGTCCTCCAACTTTGGGTGTCCATTAGTAGACACTTAAACCTGTATAAAGTTGAACAAATAAACACATGTGTCCTACGTGGCATAATACACGTAAATAGCCACATAGAACACAAATTGCCACATAGGACACCGCAAAGGATACATGTGTCTACTTGTTCAACTTTATACAAGTTTAAGTGTATACTTGTGGACACCCAAAGTTAGAGGACATAGATATCAGTTGAGGTCAAGTTGAAGGGGTTCGTTTATGTATGCCAAAAAGTAATAAATGACTCGAGCTTACCAAAAATATTTGGAACAAGAAGGAGTTAATACGAAAACGTTATGAGGGAAACAAGTAGCATGACAAATGAATGAATGAACTAAAAGGGACTAAAAAATTGTTACATGAGGAAGCAAGTAAGCATGACACAAACAAATGAACTAACATGATTAAAAAATGTTACATGATGGTAGATATACCTGAAATTTTCGTCATAGCAAAGAAAAAAAGGTACACATTGAGCATTCACAGACGGAAGATATCAAGACAGCTCACAAAAGCACATGATGGAAACAAACTCACCAAATTTGATATAGTGAGTAGCGACAATAGCTATTGGAAGTTTGTGGAGAAATAAAGTACTGTACTAGAAAAAGCATCAAAGATCTTAATTATACAACAACCGACCATTGAGTCATAATGAAGTAATTTTATTCTTTAAGGGATTGTTTAGAATTATGCAAGTATTAGTTATTCAATCTTCTATTCTGTATCAATAGAGGTGGAACCACAGTTTAAAATTTATGGGTTCAAGATTCTAATTTTTTTAAGTTACTATGTTCTAAATTAATAATTGATATATATTCAATGACGTTCTTTAGACAAATATAGAATTTAGATTGAAGCTACTATACTAATACATTGGCTTTGCCCCAGCATAAAATAGTACACAAATTCACTCACAACTTATACATGTACTTATTAGTTATGAGGGTTTCTAAAGTGCAAACCAAACGTCATATTAATTTTATACACAAAAAATTTACTTCCTAATTTAGCTACCAAACGTTGTAGAACTTATACGTAAATTAAACACATGAATAAGTTGTCTCTTTACTAGCTACGACCCCTAAGTATTTGTCGGTGGGGAGTCTAAACAAAGTCTTGCGTGGAAAGTAGGTGTTGAACACTCTTAATGGTAATAGGCATTTGAGGAAAATAGTGTGGCACCATGTTAGCACTCTCTTTATCTTTTTAGGTTGTTTTAGCCCAACAACATTTTCATACCCATAGACACACTTTTAACTTCCTTCACCAACCCTTTACCTTCAAAAACACACATCTGGTAATTGAAACCAAAAAAAGAAGAAAAAAGAGTATTAACTTTTTTCTAAGATCAAAAGGTAGAGAATGAGCTTTATATTGAAGCTATCATCATCACACAGAAAGAAGTAACACTTAGAATCTTTCCTTTACTTTTAAGGTAAAACTTTAAGTAGAATCAAATGCATTCCCAAAAAAAAGAAAAATAGAGAATAGAGTGAGATGCTTATGCAATGTTAGATCTAACATATAACACAAGCTTAGAAAACATACCCTGCAGTGGACTGATACACACATCCAGAACCAGTAGCTGATGATCAAAAACAAAAAAATTTAACAATAAATCTTTGAAAGTGACAAAATGAATAAAAAGATTAGTGTATAAATGAGGAAACTTTACAAGCTGGTGCAGTTGATGTCAAAGTTGCAGTTCCTTTAAAGTCACAGCTAGCACCAGATGCACCTTTTCTTTGATAATAGCTATTTATAGCATAGTTGCAGTGATCTTTGACACTGTCAGGGTTGAAACAAGCACCATTAGTATGGATAGCTGTGCAATCAGCTCCAGATCCACAAGCATAATCTATGTTCTCCTGAAGAATTTTTACATCTACACCATCTTTGCAAATACAGTAACTAGCACCTGCAGAAACAAATTCCACAAGAAAATCAGCTCAAACAAGTAAATCTCATTGTGTTTTTCCTATTAAAGGGAAAAAGGCTGAATCTTTGAACTTAGTAGAATCAAGAACATCCTTAATAGCAAAATATAGTGAAACCCCATGTCAAGGAAAATAGGAAATATGCAGAAAACAGAGAAAATATGAGGGCAAAAGGTAAAAAGATTGAATCTTTGAACTTAGTAGAATCAAGAACATCCTTAGAAGCAAATTATGGTGAAACCCCATCTCAAGAAAAATATGAAAATGCAGAAAACATGAAGGCAAAGGGAAAAGACTGAATCTTTGAACTAATTAGAATCAAGAACATCTTAAGAGCAATATTTAGTGGAACCCCATATCAAGAAAAATATGAAAACTGCAGAAAACTTGAAGGAAAAGGGCAAAAGACTGAATCTTTGAGCTTAGTAACATCTTAAGAGCAATAACATCTGGTGGAACCCCATATCAAGAAAAATATGAAAAATGCAGAAAACTTGAAGGCAATGAGAAAAAGACTGAAACTTTGAGAACTTGGTAAAATCAAGAACATACTAAAGAGCAAAATAGTGGAACCCCATCTAAATAAAAATATGAAAACTGCAGAAACTGCAGAATACTTGAAGGCAAAGAGAAAAAGACTGAATCTTTGAACTTAGTAGAATCAAGAACATCTTAAGGGCAATATATAGTGAAACCCCATCTCAAGAAAAACATGAAAACAGAAATACAGATAAAAGAGAAAATTTGAGGGCAAGTGAAAAGTGTCAGCTTACTTGAGTGACCAATGATAGCCAAGAAAAATACCAAAGATAACATAAAAGCAACCATGATTGTGGAAGCAATAATGAAGAAATTACACTTTACTTTTTCAAGAGAAAAAGTTGGTTGGTGAGAGAGGAGGAAGAAGAAAAGGGCGTTATGGGAAAACAGAGTTTTCTAGACAACAAAAATGAGAGTGGCTACTTGAAGTACAGGAGCTATACGTCTGTTTTAGTGGTACTTTATATGTATGATAAGTGTAAATTTACAGTATTTTTTCATGTGTATGTTTTTGTTGAGAATGGGAGACAGTGTTTTTGGAAATTGAGCAGTAAAGCTAAAGGCTTTGTCATATATAATTGACTGTACCTGTACTTGTGTACATGTGTGCCCATTGCCTTTCAAACGGTCATAAACTCATTCATATGGTCTCTAACTAACTCAACTCTGGTTAAACAAAAAAAAGAGTACTTTCTGAGAAATCTCTGGAATTTTTTTTTTGCATAATACATAAATGTATCATTTAACTTGATTTCAGTTGTTATTGTGTATAAATAGATACTTAAACTTATATGAAATTGAATAAGTAGACACACATATTTTACGTGTCAGGTAGAATGTGAACTATCCCATAGGATGTCATGTATACACATGTGTCTATTTATTCAATTTTTTACAAGTTTGAATGTCTACTTGTATACACTCAAAGTTAAAAGGTGCCAGCAAAAGCTAAGTTAAAAGACATATTTATGTATTATATTTTTTTCTTAAACTTTTTCCTAGAGTTTTTGATACTTTTTGCTCTTTTGATAATTCGAATTCATAATTTTAAAATTGAAAATAAGAAGAATTCATCGTCCGAGTAACTTCCTCCGGTTAAAAGTTGTTAAATTTATAACTAAATATTTAAATATATTAATAAATTTTTAATATAAAATAAAAATTACAATTAAAAGTTATTAAATTCGTTTAAATCTTATACAGTATTTTAGCTTTACCCTTACTTCCTATGCATCGATTTATGTAGGAGCGAAAATCTTGAATTAAAATTTCTTTCTTCTGTCCTTTCCACTTCTTCAATTACAAGAAAAATATAGTTTTATATTTAATAAATACTTTATTTTTTTGTTTTATCTTAATTAAATGAGAAGTCTTTAATTGCACAGGAACGTTATTATATATTTAAAAATGTTAGTTTTAAAAAATAGAATAATGAAATAGTACCTAACTCAACTCTGGTTAAACTTAGACTTAAAAAAAATAAGGTTTGTTGCAGAGAGGGCTCCATGATAGTCCGTTTCTGCTACACTTTTTATGGTGTGCTGTTGTTGTAAGTTTGCATTCAATAAGGATATTGCAAAAAGTTTCAAAGATTCTTCACCATGAATACAAACTACACGAAAAAAAGAAGAAGAAAGGTTATAGTTATTTTACCCTTGAGTGGCTTTTTTTTAATTATTATTAGTAATAATTAATTTAGTGTATGTATATTTTACGTCCATCAATAAAATTATATACATGAAAAATAAAAGGAAAAAGTCATAGATTCTCCTTGAATTTATTCTTAAAAGTCAAATACATGTTCTAATTATCATGACAACCTATTACACACATCTACTTACTACAAGGCCCAGCTCTTACCTATAAAATTTAAGGCCAATGCCTTAGGCCCCCAATTTTTGGGGGGAGGGGGGCATCAAATTTCTACAAATAAAAAATTATGTATTAATTTTTTCATGAAAAAAATTAATTAATTAATTAATTATTTATATATATATATATATATATATATATAATTTTAATCTTCGTAACCCCATTAAAATAGAAGAAATCAAGAAAACATTGCTTTGCATTCTTACATTTTCTTTGCTAGCTCTCACATTATTTATCCTTTTCAACTCCTTTTGCACTCTCTTTCTTCAAATTTTTGATAGTTAGAGTAATACTCTATCAAAAATATGAATCAATTGTCAAAAAGTATTGAACAAAGTAAATTTAAAATTCTTTTTTTATTCTTCATAAACTTTCATATTAAAGTAGGGTATACTAAGTTATCAACTTTGAATCGGAGTCTATGATTCTAACTCTTATCTTTATTTAAAGTTTATCAACTTATTACTTATAGAATTATGTTAATAATTCATATAATAATTGTCTCAATAAGAGGATGCTTTTCAATGTTGAATTGATAAAATACTACCTAAAAATAATAATTAAATCTATCATAAATATGTTTGAAGCTTATCGTTTTTTTTTTTTACTGTTGTATGGAACATGGAATGATTAGCACCAAAAGTGCTAGATTACAGGAGGTAGATTTACCTCAAAATTTAGATTTGTTAAACAAATGGACTATTCCTAAAGTCGAGATTCGAAATATCTATGATTATTGGTGGTTTGATAAATTATCACCTAAGCAATTGATTAAAACTACTGAACAAAGTATTGCTTTGAATTCCTCTGAACAGACTATTCGTTTGTTAAATGAAAGAGATATTAATATGTATCGCAATCGTTATAATTATATGCATATAGGCATGGTTCAAATTGCTTTTAAACCTTTGACCCTTAAAGGGTTACCTGAAACTTTTATGGCTGCTCTTCGTGATGCTAGAAATTATAATTTCAGACAATCTTTAATTGGTTCGATAGAATCAACTGTTGCTTATGGGCCAGTTTATTTCAATACTCAGCCTAATTTGCAATTATCTTTATCTGATGTTAATATTCTTGATGCTTTAACTTTGAATATTAAAATGCATGGTTATAATTATGCGCCTGGATCTGAATTGCTTTGTTTATCTTATAGAATTTATTATCGATTGTTATCTACTTTGAATCCAAAGTGTAAGCTGTTTGATAATTCTCAACAGATTGTTTTGATAGAAACAAATTTCTCTAAATCCAAGATTTCTACTAGAAGGACTATTATATGGGATGAAATTGATTTTCCTTCTACTTGGACATTAAATTCTGTTATAGCTCCAGAACAATTGACAAATGAAATCAGTAATACTGATTGTTCTCATATTTCTCAAGAAATGGATGGAAGAATTGTTATACAGTTTGATAACAGTAATACAGGTAGATTTGATGATAGATCTACAATTTATTCGAGACAATCTTTCTCTGAAGCTAGATTGAAAAGACCTATGGTAAGTCATATTTCTCCATTGGATTCAAGATTTGGATTAGCAAGAAGTAGATCAGCTTCTTTGCATACTTTGGTAACAGATGAACCTGTTAAGGAAAAACCAAAGGAAGTTATAAAGGTAGATCCAAGAACAAATATTGTTCAGATTGTTAATACACAGGGAGAAGAGATCTCTGCGTCACAAGTAGGAGATATACCTACTGCATCCGAGATGGGATATGATAAAAATGAGTTTTAATGATCCCACAACAAATTGATTTTAGTCCTGGTTCTCAGGCAAGAAAATTTATACAAAAAGATTTTTTTTTCTGAAAAATGGAACAAGTTTAAAACTTGGTTTTTTAAATCATATTCCAAAGAAGATTTAAATAATATTTCTCAGGAATTTTATGAATTCTGTGCTTTGCATAATCAAATTGTGCATTTTGTGCCTTGGTATATTACCACTTATATTCCTTTATTTATAAATGTTTTAACTAGATCTTATAAAGATTCTGCAGGAAATATCACAAAGGCTATATATCCTCCGCAAAATCTTTTTATGTTACCCGATAATACTGGGATTACATTTGAAGCTTTTCAAGAATTTATTAATTTGGAAATAGCGCTTATAAGTGTTAAAGAAATTAATAAATTGATTTCTCAAAATAATTATTTGAGTTTATATGTTAAAGTTTTGGGAGAACATATAAGTTCTTTGGATGAAAAAATTGATAAAATGACTGATTTAATAAAAGAGATTTTGAAAAAAGCTAAAAATACTGAAAAGGACAAGGTAACTGAAGTAGCTTCAACTTCTCAGGCTACTCAGGAAGTTTCAGTTCCGTCAGTAATAGCTAATATTCAAAGACCCCTGAAATTCAGGGATTTCGTTTTAAAAACAAAAATGATTTGGAAGATCTACTAGAAGAAAAGTTTGAAAAAATGACTAGTAGATTTAAAGATTTGAAATTAAAACCAATTCATTTATCTGAAGATTTTATTAAAACTTTGGAAGAATCTGGTAATCATAAAGAAGAGATTTTTTCTAAAATGAATAAATTAAAAGGTTATTTTAAAAATAACAAGAGTTTTGCTGAAAAACCGCGTATGCAAACTTATTATTATTCCAGGCCTACTCCTCAAGATGTCTTGATAGAAGAAAGGGATTGGAATCAGACTAATACGTCATACAGTGGAACAGAGATTTATGAATGGAATCTCGATGGTTTAACAGATAGACAATTAACCATTTTAGTACATCGGATGTTGATGTATTCTACTATTTGTAGAAGTGTTAATAATACAGATAGAAATATTTGTAAAATGATTGTTGCAGGATTCACTGGTCAATTAAGAGGCTGGTGGGACAATTATTTAACCATGGAAGAAAAAGCCTTGGTAATAAATGCAAGAGCTCCCACTGAAGGTGTGGACAATTTAGGTATGGCTTTGGTCTCTAATAGAGAAGATGTTGTTTATACACTGGTTCTTACTATTTTAGAACATTTTAATGGTCGTTATACTAATCAGCATGAAACAGTGCGAACTTTGCTAAATGGTCTTCGTTGCAGGACTTTGAGTGAGTTCAGATGGTACAAAGATACGTACCTAAGTAGGGTAATGGAATTACCTGAAAATAAATATGTTTATTGAAAAGCTAAGTTTATAGATGGACTTCCTCCTCTTTTTGCAGAAAGAGTAAAAAAGGTTTTAAGAGGAAATGATGGTGAAATCCAATATGATGCTTTGACCTATGGAAAAATGATAGGTTTATGTACACAAGAAGGATTAAACTTGTGTAATGAATTAAGATTATCCAGACAATTGAAAATGGATAGAATGAAAGAGAAAAATCAGATGGGTGATTTTTGTTCTCAATTTGGTCTACCAGATGTCTCTGGAAGAGGCAAAAGAAAAGATAAAACTGAGAAATCTTCTTATGAAAGAAGAAGGAGATCGAGAAGACGATCTAAAGAAGAAAGAGAAGCTAGAAAAAGCTCTAGAAGAGAAAAAAGATTTGCCAAAAACAGATCAAAAAGAGATTTGGCAAAAATAAAATGTTATAAATGTGGAAAATATGGTCACATTGCTCCTAATTGTAAGTTGGAAAAGCTTAAATTATTGGAATTAGAAGAAGGAGTTTATGATAAAATTCATGGATTGTTATACACTTCTGGTTCAGAATCTGATTACAATTCGGTAAGTGAATCTGAAGAAGAGGTTGAGTTAATTGACTTCTCAGAAGAAGAACAGGTTGGTAATACCAGTTGTGATAATTGTGATGATAATAATTGTGTTTGTGAAAATGATGAATTTTATAAATTACAGGCGCAATTTCAAGATTTGAATGTTAATACTCTCACTTCTGATAATGTGATTGAATTATTGAAAGAAGTAACTGATAATAAACTTCGAGAAAAGATTATTGAATTAGCCTCAAATGGGTCTACTTCAGTATCTCAAAAACCTTTTGAAAAACCCAGAAGCTTTGATTATCAGCCTCCTTATTCTATTAATGAAATTAATAATCGTTTAATGAAAAAGAATGATAAAACTGTTATAAGAGACTCTTCTTTTGATGACTTAAAAGAAGAAATTGAGAATTTGAAAAAAGAAATTAAACTCATTAAGCAGAATCAAATTATCTGCGATCATAGGATATCTCAGGTAAAGGCAATTTATCCTTTAACTGAGGCTTCTAATGATAAGGGAAAAAATGTCGTTGAAAACGATGAAGTTTTACCAATAAATCATTTTGAAAAATCAAATGATACTTCTTTTCTGGGAATGATGCAAGTTATTACTGCTCATAAATGGTATGTTAAATGTACTATTCTGATTGATAACAATTTCTCAATAACTGATATTGTTATGATTGATAGTGGTGCAGATGTTAGTTGCATTCAAGAAGGATTGATACCTTCAAAATATTTTCAAAAAACTACTCATACAGTTAAATCTGCATCAGGACATTCTTTAGATATTAAATATAAATTGTCCAATGTGAGTATTTGCCAGAATAAAGTTTGTATTCCTCACTTTTTCTTTTTGGTTAAAAATCAGTTATATCCTCCTATTATATTAGGAACACCGTTTATAAATGCTATTTATCCTTTTACTCATATTGATGCTAAAGGGTTTACAGCAGGAAAGGATGATAAACAGGTTAAGTTTAATTTTGTGACTAACCCTGTTTCAAAGGAAATTAGTGCTTTGATTGATATGAAGCAAAAGCATATTGATAATTTGCAATTTGAATGTTATAGTATGAATATATTTGAAACTATGAAATCAATGAAAATTCAAGAAAAGATTAAATTAATCACTGATCAATTATCTGTTCAAATTTGCGCAGATCATCCTAGTGCTTTTTGGGATAGAAAAAAGCATATTGTCACTCTTCCCTATGAAGAGGATTTTGTGGAGAAAAATATTCCCACTAAATCAAGACCTTGTCAAATGAATGTTGAATTGGTTGAATTTTGCAAAAAAGAGATTGATAATCTGCTACAAAAGAATTTGATAAAACCGTCCAAATCTCCTTGGTCGTGTACAGCTTTTTATGTTAATAATGCTGCTGAAAAGGAAAGAGGGGTTCCTAGATTAGTTATAAATTATAAACCTCTTAATAAATTCTTAAAATGGATAAGATACCCTATTCCTAATAAAAGGGATCTTCTTTCAAGGTTATATGATGCCAATATATTTTCAAAATTTGATTTAAAATCAGGATATTGGCAGATTCAAATATTTAAAGAGCACTCTTATAGGACTGCTTTTAATGTTCCGTTTGGTCAATATGAATGGAATGTTATGCCATTTGATTTGAAAAATGCTCCTTCTGAGTTTCAAAAAATTATGAATGATATCTTTAATCCTTATATGGATTTTATTATTGTCTATATTGATGACATTCTTGTTTATTCAAAGACTGTTGAAATGCATATAAAGCATCTTGATATTTTTAAAAGAATTGTTATTCAAAATAGTTTAGTAATATCAAAACCAAAGATGAGCTTATTTCAAACTGAAGTTAGATTTTTGGGACATTTAATTTGTCAAGGAAAGATAACTCCTATTCAGAGATCTATTGATTTTGCTTCAAAGTTTCCTGATATTATTGCTGATAGAACGCAATTACAAAGATTTTTAGGAAGCTTAAATTATATTTCCCCATTTTATAAAAATCTTTCTAGAGACTTGGCTCCTTTATTTGATAGACTAAAAAAGGATTATAAAAAGCCTTGGTCCGAAGAACATACAGCTTTAGTGAAATTTGTGAAACAAAAAATTAATGATTTACCTTGCTTAACTTTAGCCAATCCCGCTTGGCAAAAAATTATTGAGACAGATGCCTCTAATATTGGTTATGGAGGAATTTTAAAACAGATTAATCCTCATGATAAAACTGAGTATTTAATCAGGTATCATTCAGGAAAATGGACTGAAAGTCAAAAGAAGTATGCTACGGTAGCTCATGAAATGCTTACTATTGTGAAATGTGTTTTAAAATTTCAAGACGATTTATATAATCAAAAGTTTTTGATAAAAACTGATGCGCAAGCTGTTAAATTTATGTTTAATAAAGATTTTAAACATGATGCTTCGAAATTAATCTTTGCTAGGTGGCAAGCATAGTTAGCCCCTTTTGATTTCGAAATTCTTTATAAAAAGGGAAGTGAAAACTCCTTACCTGATTTCTTATCAAGAGAATTTTTACAATGAATTCTTCTTTCTTAAGTTGTTTTATTGACACTCCAAAATTACTAGCCATCCTTCAAGTTATACCTTTACCTAGAGATATGAAAGAGGTTATTTTAGATAAAATTATAGATGAAATTGTTAGAGAAGATTTCTCTATTTTTTATTATAGTTATGGAGAAGTATATGATTATGGTGATGATATATACTATGAATGCTCATCAGATTGGTGATTATTGTAGGATGGAATCCTCGAATTATCGAGGAAAAGGAAGGGGACGAGGAGGAAGATCATCCTCTAGCTCTACGCAGCGATCATATTCGCAAGCATCCTCATATGGATCTGCATCTCACAGCTCTCCCGTTATACAAATGGGACGAAAGAGTTTAGTAAATGAGAAGATTTCTCAACCAACAAGTTCGATACATCTGGAAGATATTCCAGAAGATAATCCATTATATGCTCAGCTACAAGCATATTTAGGAAAACAAAAGCAAAAAGATACTTTTGCTTCAATAGCTCAAGAAGACAATGATGATATCAAGTCTTATGAAAAAGTACAGAAACAAGAAATAATATTTCTTGTTGAAAATGCAGAAATTCAAAGAAAAGATGATCCGTGGAAGATATTCCAGCGGTATTTGATAAATGGTTTATATTACCCGGGTGAGTCATACAAAACCCGTTCATATTATGAAACAATCTTGAAAGAAACTGGAAGTGCAGAATTTCAGCATTTTTCAGGTTATAATTCAAGTGAGAATGTTTATAACTTCTCAAAAATCATTATAAAGCAGATAATAACCATTGAAGAATGGGGAATATCTATAATGAAAGAAAGGCAGATAAGCCTTAACCAAACAAGGATTGGTTTTACATATTGGGATTATATCCAGGCATTTGATAGAGTGCTATATTATAATAATGACAGACACAAGCATACTTGGTTTGTTAAAATATGTTCAAAGATATTTGAACAAATTATTCCTAATTGGTTCTTAAATTGGTGGTCATACCACGGTCCAACGGTAAAGATTTTGCCTGAGAATTTTTTAAAATTATACAAAGAATGGATCAAAGTTTCTCCAAAGTTAACTGAGTTATATCAAGCGGATCATATCTGCTACTTAGAAAACATTGATCAAATTTACTTCTTTATTGAGTTCTCAATTCCATGGATTCATAAGTGGACTCCTGAACTAGGATTCAACGAAGAACAAATTCCCTGTTTATATAGGGTATTTTACAATAATTTTTGGGATAAGTTAATAAAGAAAGATCCCAAAACCAAAAAATTATTTGGTCAAGAACTCCTTGATGAAATTCAAGGAAAAATTCAAGAATATTCCACGACTCCCTTAAAGGAAGTTCCAGTTGATAATTCAGTAAGACATATTGCCAGAAGAATTTCAGTTCAAGAAGGCGATAAGGATGAAATGATCGAGAAATACCTCGAACAAGTAAAAAGGAATCTTTTACAAACTTTAAATCAATTTGATAAATCTGACACTTAGATGAGAAGTGAAACAAGTCATGATGACATTACAGTCACTGATGCACAACCAGTGGAGCCGGAAGAGATAATGTCCGAAGACTCATTGAAAAGAGCAGAAGACCTACTCAGAGAATTGAGAGGAAAGACAAAACAGTAAAAAAAAACGATAAGCTTCAAACATATCTATGATAGATTTATAATTTTAGAAAACTTGATTACTATGAAAATACCTAGGCTCTGATACAAATTTCAGGATCGAGTCATCGGGCGGTAGTCCGCCATAATAACTTTGATCTAGATCATTGTACAGAATACAATCGAAATGTTTAAGAACAATTTTAATTTCATAATAACTGTATGGTAATCTTTTACCCAAGCAAAGGGCCTGTCAAGAGCCTAAATACTGTTTCAACAATCTTGATTTGAAGATTCTAACCGGGATTTATCTGCCTCTTTTCAACTTCATAACGAGGACTTACTTTTCCAACGGCTTTTCAAACCCAGATTGTTTAACAGTATATAGATCTGACTGTATCACCATCTTGGAACCAAGTTAAGATGAACTTAAAATTAATCTTTTACATCTAAATTGAGTCTAACTTACTTTCATAGTTACCATAAATTTCCTTATTACAACTCTATCATAGATATGATCTGTTTAGCCTATCATTTATGTAAAACAGGAAAATAAAAACAAGAAATAAAAATTTAACTTACTCAAATCCACCACCGATCTTGCCTTCAAAAGTTGAAGATTTTATAAATTTTTCTTTACAAAAGAGAGAAAACTAAAAACTTGCCTAGAAAGGACTTGCTTCTCTAAGTGAAGTAAGTCTTCTTAAATAGAAATTTTTTTTTACTATTTGTACAGTGACCCGACATCAATGGGTCCTACTCAATTATTTCATAGTGCCATGTTACAGTATATCTACTGTTTCTTTGGGCCCCTACGGCGGCTTTACTGTTTTGTCTTTCCTCTCAATTCTCTGAGTAGGTCTTCTACTCTTTTCAATGAGTCTTCGGACATTATCTCTTCCGGCTCCACTGTCTATGATTCTAACTCTTATCTTTATTTAAAGTTTATCAACTTATTACTTATAGAATTATGTTAATAATTCATATAATAATTGTCTCAATAAAAGGATGTTTTTCAATGTTGAATTGATAAAATACTACCTAAAAATAATAATTAAAAAAAGTATTTGAAAAAACTATTTATAAAATATATTATTAAGTAATAATTTACATCTAAATATTTAGAAAAATAAATAAATACAGATAAAGTTTATTAAACTTGAATAAAGTTGAACAAATAAATATACACGTCCAGTGGTGGAGCCAGGAATTTCACAAAGGGTGTCCAGAAATAGAAAGTGGAAAAAACATTTGTTGCTAGTGAGATTCAAACACGTGAGCACTGTCTTATTCCAAGCATCTGAAACAACTAGGCTATAATAGCTTGTTGTGTTAAGGGTATCCAAAATATGTTATTTAATCATTTCGTGTATCATTTTACTTATATATACAATATTTTTTTTCAACGAGAGTGTCCAATTGGACACCCTGAGCAACATGTACCTACGCCACTGTACACGTCCTATGTGGCATCCTACATGGCAATTTGTGGCCTACTTGGTGTCCTACGTGTATTATACCACATAGGACTCATGTGCCTACTTTTTCAATTTTATACAAGTTTAAGTTACTTATGGACATTCAAAGTTAAAAGACATAAATGTGAAAAGAGGCCAAGTTAAAGAACACATTTGTGTATTATACCCCCTAAAACTAACATGAGAAAAAATAAAATAGAAATAGAAAACAAACGTGTTAGATTAAAATTAAGTAAAAATAAATAAATAAATTAAAAATTTCCTTCAGCCCCCTCCCCCCCAACCCCCACCGACACACCTCCACTTTTTTACACCCTACCCACACAGAAGGTGTGTCTACTTGTTTAATTATATACAGATTTAAATATCTACTTATTTATATGGAAAATTGAAGGACATATATAAATGCTAGTTAAGACCAAGTTAAAAGACATTTTTATATATTAAATCTTTTTTTAAAGTGGAATGTTTGACCAAATCATTGACAGAAAATAAATGTTTTGGTGGAATGACAGAAACTGTTTTTTAGAAACTAAAAGATTAAATTTTCTTCCAAAAATACTTTTGAGAAATTGAAATACACAAAATACTTTTAAAATCTAAATAAAAATATTTTTTAAAAATTAATTAGATAAATAAAAACTATTTCTCACAAAAATAAATTATTTAAAAATTACTTTCTAAAAATAAATTAATTTTATTAGATCTCCTCCATTCATAAAGATAAATCCCTCCCTATTCATACATCAAGTGGCTCTTTTTCTCTTTCTGTTTACTCTCACATGCATTTTGGAATTTATATGAAGCCACATATGGAAGCCAAAGGGAGAAATCTTCCAAAGATCAGACAAATACATGGCATGTCTTTTTACTCTCCCATTTCAAATTAATTGAATTGTTGAGACAGTTTTTTATTTTTCAAATTAATTTAATTATTCAATTTTCAAGACTACTTTTATAATATTATTCCAATTTTACCCTTCATTAGTTAGTATTGAAATTAGTTATTATAATTAATGTTTAGTTATTTTAATCATAAATTTGACAATAATTAATAATGGTAAAAATGAAAAGCTATGCCTAATTTATGTCTAAATCATCTTTTCTTAAAGGATGTGAAACACCTCAACAATACAATTAATTTGAAATGGAGAGAGTATTTCTTAATCGGGATAAGTGATAATACATCTTCAAATTATGGCGAAATTATTAGTTACACATCAAAACAATATGATGGTTCTATTACTCTATTAAATTTTATTATTTATATCCCTAAATCATATTAGAGTCCTATTATTTTGAATTTAATTTTTTTTTATATTATTTGAACCCCTGAATTATTTTGGTCCACTTTTTACTGTTGTCTAAGTGTAAGTATTTGGTCCAATTTTTTCTGTTGTTTTAACATAGTTTGTCGTGGATTTTTGGTCTACTTTTGATACCGTTTTTTTTGAATTTTTGTTCAATTTTGATCTGATGACATAAACAAATACAATAACGTAATTTGTTAGTTTTATACACCAAATAAATAAAGAAAACCTATAAAAATATCAATTTTACAAGTATGACAATTTTATAAATAAAGAAAATCTGTGTAAAATTTCAAAAACAATTAAATAGATATCAAAACAAGTGATGCAAACATCATCTTTAATAGACACAACAGGTTAAACACAAAAATAGTGCAATTTTGACAATTAAGTTCAAGAAGGTACATAATAGAACTATCTCATAGTTAAGGGGTAACAAGATCCTCACATAATTTAAGGGTATATAATATGAAAAAATCAAATTCATAAGAGTTACACAATCCTTCTATAATTTAAGTGTGTAATTGAATAATTTTGCCATAATTCAAAAGGATTCTTATGCTTTATCCCTTCTTAATCAGACAAATATAACTGATTTATATGGAACATGATGCCTAGCTGGTCAGATCCAGGTTTGATGAACATTCTTCAATAATTTAAGCTCAATTAATTAATTAGTTAATTGTATATATATTAAAATAAAATAAAAACCGTTATATTAAAGTTGAGTTACCTCAAAGTATACTCATGGTAGTTGTATTCATGTGAACTAATGAAATAATAGGGAAAGGAAAAGAGAACATTATTTGGACGTGTCTTTGAAATACATATCTCGAATAATACACATATCAAAAGCTGTTTTATCATCTAGCCTGCAGTCAAGTTATTAGTCTAGATTTAAAAAAAAAAAATTATTTTCCATCCGATGTCGGATAGTAAAATTGGAATCCGATTAAATTTGAATTCACATTCGAAAAAAATCCTACATTGAAAAATAAAGCGCTAGCTCCCTATGGATGGTTAGAAAAACGAGTAATCATATTCCAATTCGATTCATTAATTAGATATGGGTCGATAATTGGTTTTTTAGAAAAGGACCAAATATGAATATTTTTCATATTATTTACTAAAAAAATGAATATTCAAATGGATAATATGGATATTCATATCATCAATATCCATTTGTATGCGTGTTGTTTTTATGAGTTTTTGCTTTCTCTAGAGAGTCTTAAAAGTTTATTTTGGCTTTTAGCTTGTGTCTCACCAGACTATTCTTGAAGTCATGGAAACTATGGTTAACTCATTTTCTAGATGTGCTAGAGATGATATTTTTTTTTCCGTTTTTTACCTGTTCATATCCGATATGACCTGCTTATTTGCGACTCCTAGAACTATCTAATATTATATTTTATATGCCTCCCACCTATATTCAATTTATAATTTTATTTTTACAAAGTAAATAATGAACTGGAAAAAAGTTCCAGTAACACTAGTAATAATGGTCCTAATGGACAAGAGAATTGTGACCTTTGTCATTTCTATTGAATTTGTTCATTGATCATGAAGAGACAACTCCTACATATATATATATAACTAGAGTAGATAAATCACAAAAATGTTTAATAGACAATTTATGGATGGTCTTGAGCAAAATTATCCATGGCTGGATTGTATTCACTATATATATATATATATATATATATATATATATTCTCTATTTAAAGGTGAGATATCATATCAGGGTACTCTTTCTTCAATAATTTAGTGAAATAATAGTATAGAAAAGATAGCTCTATAATAATATAATAAATGATTGAAATTCCAATGAATATAAAAACTAGTATTAGATTCCAATTGTTTATAATATTTTGCTGTCACCATCAAGCACTTTTTCTACAATATATAATGTTTTTGAACTAAAATATAAGAAGTCTAATTATCTATTTAATATACGTATTGTGGAATATCAGTCGGAGAAATATAACGATGTGTTTGGTATGAACAAAAATATATTGTAGAAGAAACTATTTGTCTTACTATCTACTTTAAAATTTAGAAAATTATTTTATATGGATTATCGTAGAAAAAAAATCTTAAGTGAAGAAATATACGTTGTTTTTCCCTCTAGTATTAAAAAGATATTACTATTTGATGTTCAATTACAAAAAAAATATTTTTGTCGAGATTGCCCCGTTTGGACATGAAAATTTTCTCCTTCTGAAAAAAATTAAAATATTGTTTAGTTACACATTAGACTGATTTTTGGTTTAATTTTTGAAAATGAGAGTTTTTCAAAATTACTTTTGACCAGTTTAATAAGTAACTTTTTTTTTCTCTCACACAAATCTTAATTTAAAAAAAAAGTAAAATGCATATTCAAATACAACGTAACTTTCAAAAACCATTTTTTTAAAACTGGTAATTTACTTTCAAAAACCATTTTCAACTTTAATTAAGTATTGCTCCCTCTAGTCCATATTAAGTGAATTGTTGAGATCTGACACACCCTTTCAAAAATATTTAAGGACATAAATTATCGACTACTTTTCACTATTATCCCTGTAATTATTTCCTAACTATTCAACTAAAAATTATGAAATAGTTAAAAACCTTATTTAAATGAAGAATAAATATGGAAAAAAATCTCAACAATTATCTTAAACTTTGAATAATTCACTTATTTTAAAGTATAAAGAAATTTCTAACAATTCAGAACTAAATGGAGTATCTTTCATCACATAAAAAGGGAAGAAACCATGGGTGGATAATTCTCCAATTGAGCTACACCCCACATGGTACTAAGAAATGATAATTCAAGAATAGAAGAGAAAATTGAATGTCAAAAAAGTTTTCTTCCTCACTTTTGTCAAAGACTTAATATATAAATGTGTCATTTAACTTGACCTTATTTTATATTTAAACTTAAACTTTTATAAAGGGTCCATGTAGAACTTAAAATTTGTGTATTAGTGTCATTAAATATGTGTCATTAAATTTGTGTCATTTAAGTTGAACAAGTAGACATATGAGTGCTACGTAGCATAATGTAGGACACCATGTAGAACTCAAACTGTCATGTAGGATGCGTGTGTCTATTTATTCAATTTTATATAAGTTTAAGTGTCTACTTGTGCACACCCAAAGTTAGAGGGCATAAATATAAGCTAAGACCAAGTTAAAGGACATATTTATGTATTATGTCTTTGTCAAATGTTGTTGACATATATGCCTCCCTTTTAACAAAGGCATAACACATAGATAGGACCCTAAACTTGGTTTCAAATTATAACTTTGACCTCAAACTTTTAAAGTGCACAAACATGCACTTTAACTATCCCACTTTTAAATAAATAGACACTCGATTATTGCAGCCAAAGAGCGTGAAATGTAAACGCTCCAACGTGTATTAGTGAGCCACTCAATGGCTGCCAACTAATTAAATATGTTACACGTCGATTTTAGAACTTAAAAAAAATAAATTAATTTCAATTAATATACAAGGGCAAAGGGTTAAAGACAACTTCATTTCACCCTATTGTCTCTCCAAATTTCAAAACCCTAGCTAGGGATTACAACTAAAATCTGGTGAATCAAAGGAAAAATCGTTCAAGATTTGTGCTGAACCTGATGTTTATCTGGTCATCTTCCTCAATTTAGTTCAGGTATATCTTAATTTTGCCAAGTTCTTGGGTGATTGGAAGCTTGAGTTTTCAAGGTTGTTAGACTATGCTGATATGATTAAGAGTACAAATCCTGGGAGTTCTTGTTGGGTGAGAACTGATAATGAAATAGTCCCTGACAAACACTCGTTCAAAAAATTAGAAGCCATTTGCACTAAAAATGAGCAATAATCGTGTTAAAGAGAGAAAAAAATCTTGGTTTGAAAGAAGAGGAAAAAAAGAGATATTGACTTGAAAATATAAAGATATATATAAAAGGGATTCATTAAGGGTATAATTGTCATTTCAGTCTTTTTTTTATTGTTGTGGGCCTCGAAATTTACTCCTGACGCGAGCAGATTAAGTACAGAACAGACGTTTTTCTAGGTGGGATTCGAGTGTTTATTTATTTAAAAGTGGGATAGTTAAAGTGTCTGTTTATGCACTCTGAAAGTTTGAGGTCAAAGTTATAATTTGATGCCAAGTTTAGAGTCCTATCTATGTGTTATGCCTTTAACAAAAGATGCCCTCTGTTAATGATCGTATAATCATGTTTTGAAAATCCAATATTTTTAAGACAACCAATCAAACATAGTACATATATCTTCAGCAATACTACTACTTAATGGGTCCAACTACCACTTTTTATCCTCCATTTGATAATATGATCTGAGAGTTAAGTATTGAAAATATCCTAAATTTGGCGTGAATTATTAGTTTCATTCTCGAACTATTGACAGCATTAAAAATACCCCTTTATGTGACTAATTGAACTTAAATACACTCTCGATCTTAAGACATGAATGAAATACACTTCTAAATTCTCGTCAAGTTTAATTTAGGGATGTTTTTAACACTTTTCTCGGCTTTTATTAAGAATCCCATGCTCCTATAAGAGTTTGAGATCACTAGTTATGTCATGTGGCAGATAGGGGTGTATATAAGTTTAGTTAGTCAAGTAGAGAAGTCTTTTTAAGGCTGCCAATAATTCGGAGACGAAACTAATAATTTGCACTATTTACGGATTGTATCATATTTTTTTTGCATCAAAGTAATATTTTGAGTAGAAACTACTAAATAAACAAAATGTGATCTGGAGTCTTATTTTCTTGAATTACTGCTAGCTGAATTGATCAGCTTGTGAATTTTCAAACCAACAAAATGAGGCAAACTTCACAATTGTACAGAAGAAACAAATAGACTTAACATAATTAAAAGCCATAGCTGAGACGACGTTAACTATTCTTACTGCATTAATCAGATCATCTCCGCGCTGCCTCATACTCTTTAGTGTTCACTCTTACCATCTTCGTCTTTGTTAGTCCTCCCGCTATTGTGCATGAGCATGGGCAGCAGCCTTCTGAAAATAGACAAGATCGTTAAGGCAATGTTGTGCACAGGACAAAATAATCGAATTCAATTTTCTGCTAGCTACTTCTATCCAGGTGATATGCTTTCGAGGACTAACCCGTTTTTGCTCTTCCATCCTTGCCTTTATTAAAGAGTAGATAGCAACACCAGCAATAGCTATTGCAGTACCAATCCCAGTTTGAGTCGATATCTTGTTTCCTGCGAAGTTTTCAAACAATTAAGCACAAAAAAACTTGACATACCCGAGCAGCAAATTGTGTGTTATTAATTAACACTTACCAAATACTACTATAGAGAAACCAATCACAAACACTCGCTTCAACACATTTCCAACAGCATGTGTAAGTGGTGCAACACGCTCTAAGGTGTTAGTAGCTATCTGCAAATGTTAAAGACTTATAAATTTCAACTCTATTGAAAAAGCTAATGCATTGATTTTTACATATTCATGGCATACCTGATTATACAAATGATAGAACATCCCGATCCAAAAAAGGTCGGATAAGAACTTATAAAGACCTACTTTAGCAATGGCATCCCGGAAACCATACTGCAGCAGTTGAGGTCCTTCAATCTGACGTAGCATATTGCACTTGCCAATTAGTTCTATCTTCAAAAAATACTCTGAGAGAGAAGGTTTTAAGTATTTCTGAGAGAAGTAAACTTACAAATATTGCTGGAGGGAGGCAAAAGAGGAGAGCTATAATTGAAATATACGCGTATACATTTGTGCTGTCCATTCCAGTCTGTTTAAAACAGCATGCCAAGAAGCATAAGATAATAAATTACAAGACGTAACATAAATTCTCTGTTATGTAGGATAGAAGACACTTGAGAGGAATAGATAATTTGAGAAAACTAAAACTGTTCTACTTTGTTTTGACTGCTTAATCAACGTGTGAACAATTTCCTCGGGTTTTAGGCCTTTTTCCCTTCCTATGTGGATAAATAAAAGTCCAAGGTTTTAGTGGTCTCATTCCTTTCCTATGTGGATAAATTTGAGCCCAATTGAAATAGCCACTTTGCCCATAAGCCCAATATTATGGGCATTTATAAGACTTTATTTTAGGTCTTATTTTGAAGAATCACAAGAGTTTTGAGAGCAGTCATATAGAGAGAAGAGAGAAAGTGCAGATTTTCACACAAGCCCTAGCAGCCAATTTCAAACTTGTCCGATTGAGCTGATTTTTGGACAGCTTGTTCCTTTCGAATTAATCTTTGATTGGGAACTGAGAGAGGGTGATTTGGAGTCCTGTAGCTCCAGATTTTTGCTCGTGAACAGTAGCTGCGATTTGGTGATTTTGCTCCTTTTTATTTCTCTAGTTTTTGATGCTATCTTGTAGTTGTGTTGCTCATTGTTTGGCACTTTGTTGGTGGTCATTTTGGAGAACACTTTTGTAACTCTTGTTGATTATAGTGGAGCTTTGGCCTTGTGGTTTTTACTCTTCACACCGAAGAGGTTTTCCACTTTAAATTTGGTGTCTCGTGTTGATTTTGTTTTTGCCTTGCTATATTTCTTTTTGGGTTGATTTGTTTGCTGTCCCAAACAATTTGTTCTTGCATTATTTTGTCTTCTCTTGGTTCAAATAGAAAGGGAAAGTTTTAACTTGGGTTTTCTTCCGCAATTGCCCTGTCGTGCACATTTATTTTGTGCTTGCCTTTCCCAACAGTATCTTACTAAATTAACAACAAAAAAACAGCCCGATACATAAAACATTCCGTGTTCATGCAGGGTCCGAGGAAGGGACGCATCCCAAGGGAGTATGATGCAGGCTGCCTACCCTGATGCAAGTACGCGTGGTTGTTTCTATTACTCGAACCCGTGACCTATAGGTCATACAAAGACAACTTTACTGTTGCTTCAAGGCTCCACTTCATGTCTGTTACTTGAATCTTTTTTTCTAGGTAGTCAAAAGTACTAATCTAACATAACAAGACGACAAAATTTTGTAGGAGGAGATTATGAAGGGTCTGTCAATCAGCCTACCCTGTATATATAGGACAGGGTGAAGGTAATGCTTGGCATAGTTCATCATATCGGCGTAGAGTATTACTATCTGAGGAAAACTCTTACCATTGCTTTCTTTGAGTAGATACTTCTGTAAGTGAAAGCAATATTTGAGATCATTGCACTAATGAAGCCAGTCCAGTTGAATGATAGTTCAGTCAATGACGCCATCGATACACCTAAGAGGTTTTCAGCAATCAACAATATTGTTTTGATCATAATTTGAGCAGGCTAGATCAGCAAGAGGAATGAGGCAAAACCTCAGTGTTGAGGATTTGTCTGTCATTCAACAGACGTGCATATTATATTACGTATGATATAACATTAAAAAGCTGTTCTTGTTTTGCTTCAATAGCGAAGATTTTCTGTTGAAATTTGAGCAAGTTGGTAAATGTTTGAACTAGTGGAGGAAAAATCACAATGCTCTAAATGACACTTACCAATGACAACAGGGGCCAGCGATAACCACAGAGAGACGGGGATCTGGTGGCCCAAGACAAACTGAGAAGCCGAAGCACTGAAGAATGGCTCCAGAGCTATGCAACACCAATGAGAAAATGTCAGTTTTTGCAGAACAAGTTGGCATAATGAAGTATTCTTAACTGATTTCTAATATCACATTTAATTCCGGAAGCCATATATCATTAAGAACCGCTATTGATGTCAACTTAAGGTAATTGTTCCTGCTCCATAGCAATATTGGATAAGTTAATATGCTTAGCTATAGAACACTGCTCATCTTTAAGTACGAAGTACTCGTTTGAACCATATAAAGTTACAAGTATCTGTTATTCAAAACGAAAAACTTAGCGAGCTAAAGTAGTGTGTATTTTTTCGGTTATTACCTTTGATGGTATGAGTGAAGGATACAGCAACAGTTGCAAATGAGACATTAGACATAACATGTCCAAGAGCATGACAGAATGCTACTGGAGTGAGCAATGCCAGAAGTTCCTTATTGATGGGCTAGTCACATAGTTTTGACAAATGCAAGTCAATTAAAGCCAGCTTTGAGCACATTAACAAACATTAACGAAAGAGTTTGAGTTATATACATCGTCAGTCTAACTTGTCTATCTCACATTTTAAGGAAGTTTACTTGGATATATATGGATGATATGATAGTGCAAATTATTATTTAGACTGACGGTGTATATTACTTAAACTAACGAAATATAACAATGCTTTAAAGGAACTTACGGCACGTTTAGGTAGACCAACAGTCCAGCTAATAAGGCAATATGTTACTCCAACTAGGAGATGTACAACTGAAACAAAGCTGCAAGTAAATCATAAGCTTGAGCTTTTCTTTGCAAGAACATGATATTTGATTTGAGAGTTTCCCAAATAACTATAGCCACTTACTATGGGTATGGGAAATAATTGTATACTTTCTTGTTGAGTATGTTGAAAATCACATTCAGAAAATACCTGCATCAGAAGACTTGATGATCAGTACTTATAGTCTCTGTTGCTCGGGCCCTTCAAAAATGATGCCACACCCGTGTCGGATTCTTCAAAGTTTTGGAGAATCTGACACGCACCAGTCGACCTTTTTGAAGAGTCCGAGTAACATAGCTCATAGTTACTAATTTTTACATTTCTCAAGCCATATTCCACCCACCCTCACCCCTCTCCAAAACAAAACTAATTCTTTAAAGAAGAAAAAAGATCCATCAGTCAAAAAACTTGCTTGTCCATGTTGAAGTACGTGTTCATCTCATCCAAAAGCTTAAGGTTTAAAGAGAGCACACTTTTATTTACTTAAAATACATCCTCAACATGCCTCCTCATATGTAGGAACGATTCTTTTTCTGTCTGGTCTAATATTATGTTGAAGGGTTGACTATTTTAATTTAAAGGCATAATACATAAAACATGCCCTTTAACTTGGCCTTAACTGACTTCAAACTTTGGCTGTGCACAAGTAAACACTTAAACTATCATAAAGTTGAACAAGCATGCACACACATCCTACATAGCAAACCTCACACGATTTGATGGCACGTAGGACACATGCATCTCCCGCGATTTGTCACGTAGGACGTGTGTGTCTACTTATTCCGTAGCTAGAGCTTACCATGTAAAGAAAAAGAATCCAGTAACTAAAGCTGGAAATTTTTCAGCAAATCCTTTAGTTGGCTTAACATACCTGCATGCAAAATTGATAATCAACTAACAAAAAAAAGTAATTAAAAAAAACTACAAACAGATGAAATTAACAATACAAAAAAAATCAAACCCATCAGTAATTTCAATGTCATGACCCTCTGCATCAGCAGCTACTGCCTTTGTAATAAAAACATCAATAGTATTTCTTGGCTTCAATAATTCACTGCATTTAGGCTTAATTGGTTCAAAGTATTTAGAATTTGCAATAATTGACAAATTTCTGAGTGGAACTGAATTAGTTAAATTTCTACTAGCAAGTTTATGGGGTGAATAGGAATAAAAATTTGATCTTTTTAGACAAAATTGAATGGAATTAGAGATTGAAGTCATGATCAAAGAGAGGAAATGCAGAAAAAAAAAAACAGAATTCAATAGAAAGTAAATGATTTTTTTTTATAAAAGAATTTTTGGATAAAACCAACCAAAAAAAAAAGAGAGTTTTTGAAGTATAACGTTGAAAACAAAGTTTAATTAGTATAAGAGCGGTGATGTCAAGAAGAAAAACAAAAGGCTAATAATTAGATAGTTTTTTAAAAATTATTATTATTATTTAATTTCTTGATGATTTACTTGAAGAGGAAAAATATGTTTGATTCTTTTGGTGGTTACATTTTCTTTTAATATATATGAAAGCTTCTTTTGATGGTTGCTTGTATTAGGAGTCGTGTATAACAAAAATACTTCTTCCGTTAATTTTTACTTGTCCATTTTAGACTTTGCACATATAATAATTAATATGAGAATTTACTAGAATACTCATATAAATTGATGTTTAGCACTAGAATTTGAAAATAATTTAAAAATTAAGTAATTAGTATTAAAAGTAAAATAATAAAAAATTATCTATTTTTGATATGTTAAAAGTATCAAGTAAAAGTAAATTTATTTTTGAAATACATAAACACATAAAAGTAAAATTTAACGAAGGAATATATTATTTTCTCTAATGCATTTTACCAAACTATCAATTAGAGTATTTCCTCCTCTCTTTTTAATTAAAAATTAATAAAAATAAGTGATCATTTAGAAATTAAGTAATTACTGTTAAAAAGTAAATCATAATAAAAATTAATTGTCTGTTTTTGATAGGTTAAAAGTGACAAATAAAAGTAAAAGTTTATTTTTAAAATAATAAACAAGTAAAAATAAAAATTAATGGAGGGATATATTATTTTCTCTATTATATTTTACACAAACTATCTCTTAGAGTATTTCCTCTACTTTTTGTTTTAATTAAAAATAAATAACTAAAAATAACATAACATAAAGTGATCATTAGAGGCATTCATAATAAAGATAAGGAGTTGATGCTAGGTCATTTGGTCAGCTTCTTGATGAGGTCAGCCCCCATGAGTAGCATTTGAAGAAGTAATATATATGTAATATTATTTTTATATATTCTACGAAAAAAGATTTCCAATAAATTTGTTATAATGTATAATTAAAAAAATAGAAACAAGGTAACTCCAAATTGTGAACACATATTTTTTCGCACACTCATGACTCATATAATTATACATTCATTTTCTCCATTTTCTTGACATGTTACACTATTAGTTATACCAACAGATTGCTTTTTTCTGATAGGGACTAATGCTACTTAAAAAGAAATAACTGGATGAATTCACTAATTCTTTTTAAGATATATTTTCAGTTTAATGGGTAATAATGCTTTTAAATAATGTTTATTTTAAATAAATTATGGATTGAAAAGGAAAAAAAATACCACGTAAAGCCAAAAATGTTTATTCTATGGTGATGCTTGTAGAAAATTTATTGGTTCAGTGTTTTATTATTTTTTGGCTATAAAATTAATATATTTATTTATGTAGATATATGACTTTTGGATGGCACTTTGGTCATTGAATCAGAAAAGAACGTTTTAGAATATTCTTATTTCTTCTTTTAATTTTTTTTAATTCTGTTTATTATAAGAGAAAATTGGTTGTGAGATGTTACGTTTGCAAAAAAAAAAAAAAAAGGGGGGGGGGGGGGTTGAGGCATGGCGCATGGGTAAAGGAGAAGGTTTGACAATATAAATTTATAATAATGTTTGACATGCAATATTTTATTTGATTAAGAATTTTAATTTGTTAGGTATTCATCTTACCAAGTATATTATATGTGTTAACCTCATTGTCTAAAATGTATCTCTCCATTATATCTATATTTAATTGGACATGATAAGTAATAATAGAAAAAAGTAATATTAAAGTATAGTGATTGAAGAAAAAAGTAAACATCATTACCAAAATTATAATTATTAAATCTAAAATTTTGAGAGTTAATAAATCCATAGCTAGATTGATCAATGATAATAGAAGAGATAAGACATAAAAATACTCCTTAACTTGTCAACTACACATCTTAACTATGCGGGTTCTATTACACAACTAGACTTACTTTTTTAGCATAAGTATTTGCCCCCTTAAGTTTATTTTTTATTAAAAACCCCATTACTAATTACGTAATAAAAAAAATTATGTTAAAATACATTATATGCAACACATCTATCAGGACTAACTTGAACTATTAGACTTACAACCTCTGCTTGCCAGGTGAATGGCGAGCAGAGATATACTGTCAACACTGTGTCATTTGTGCCCACTGATGATACTCCGTTGAAACTCGCTGATTACTTTAAGAATGGAGGCAGGGGTGGATCTAGGAAGGCCCAAGGGGTGTCATGGGACACGGCTTCATCGAAAAAAATTACTATATATATATATTTAAAAGACAGAAAATAAAAATGATATATATTATAATGTGTTAATTCTTGACATAAGCTCAGTTGGTTTTGTGTATCAACTGCTGCATGAGGGTCGCGAGTTCAAACCCAGACGCTTTATCCAGAAAATTTTTAAAATGTATTTAGGTGACACCGCTTGCAAAAAAATCCTGCGTACACCACTGATTGGAGAATTCTACCCCGAAACATACATGATGTCCCCATTGGTGTATTCGAGAACAAGGAGAGGATCGTCCAAAGCTGGCATATTGGTGGCTACGCCTTTTTGGGTAGTAGGCATGGACGGAGGACGATGGAGTCCTGCAAGCAGGAACCAATACAATCTTCGCTATGCACTTTCACGTAGCACAACTCAGGTGTATCCGAGGTCATGGGCAGCAATATTGGGAATTTGGAACATAAGATCAGAGTTTTGGGCGCGATCATATCTTGGACAACAGTTATACATGAAGGTATACACGACATTAACCTCCGAATATCTGATTTCAAATAATGCTCTTTTATGTGGCAAGGTGGCTGGATTCCACAACAAGACCATTTTAGGCTAAGAGCCTAATGAAATTGACAAATTTGATTGACATATGATTCTTGTGAATTAGGGTGTTAAGTAGGTAGTTGAGTGTTGTTTTGTTGTCCAGCAAGATAAATTTCTCTTTGCATATTAATAGTATTAGCATTGTTCTCGTAGTTTCTGGTCCCTCAATGTTGTTTATTGTGCTTTGACTATTGTTACTTGAGTTCAGTTAGGGGTAAGATTTGTGAATTTCAACATAAGGTTCATTATATGTTTACTCTAAAAAAAATTGCATTTGGTTCTCTTACTCATTGTTTTAGTTGTCTTGAAATTTATAAGTTAAGAATTATTGTTTTCAATCATTAGAAATTCATGTTTTGTTATGTTTGCTTCTGTTGGCGATTAAAACAACCCAAAATTCTTTTAATATTGCTTACTCTTGTAAGTTCTAGAATCGTAACACATAAAAAAAAGAATGAATAGAGAGTACGACGAGTGGTAAAAGAACAAATCAACTACACTTTTCGGAATTGTTTTTTTCACAAAATGGAATTCAACTTTTATTCTTTTCTTTCATAGATGGATGAAAGGAGACGTCGTGCAAGTCCAATAGTATAGTAGTAGAGGTATAATATTCTATGTTATTTAGTATTTCTCTTATTATTTTGCAATGTCTTCATTACTTTTATGTTACTTGCAATGTCTTCGTTACTTTTTATGTTACTTGAGATGAGATAGAGATAAGTTCTACGAACATTAACATAAGGTGCATTATTTATTTACCCTACAAAAATTGCATCTAGTTCTATTCTCCTTGTTTTAGTTGTCTTGAAATTTATAATTTAAGAAATGTTGTTTTCCTATCTATGATTAGAAATTCACATTTTGTTATGTTTACTTCTGTTGGATTAAAATAACTAAAAGATACTTTCAATAATGCTTACTCTTATAATAAGTTCTAGAATTGTTACAATTAAAATAAAAAATAAAAAAGAAAAGAAGAAGAACAAGAAACCGTTGGTCTCCTCTCAGACATTTCCAAATATCGACAACACCAAAATAAATTGGAAGGATATATGGTGCAATACATGCTTATTTTAAAGGGTAAACACATAAATCTCACTAGTTTAGATCCTAATTACTAGGAATCACGATAGTTTTTGATATTACATTCTATATCATTTTCGGCTGTTGGATACATGTGTCGAGATATGTCAGATACGTGTATCAGTCGGGTGTATAAGGCCAAGATACGCAATTTAAAGACTCAGATAAGTATATCAGTGGAGTGCCGAGATACGCTATTTAATTACTTTTGAATTAAATGTTGTAACTTAATGTCTTAATTAATAGAGTAAATTATGGGATACAATTGAAGTGAGATACATGTTTTAAATCATTTGAATCAAATGATTTTAACTGATTTGCTCAATCAATAGATTAATTCACTATTGTTAACAGCTTTTGAGGATCTGCAACATAACAACTTCAAAAAAAAATTCCCAAAAATATAGAATTTCGTTCATTCTTTTTCGAGAAACATAAAAAGTGTATAAAATCTTCTTCTTTCCATTAATTCAATTTTATTTCTTCGAATCTTGATCTCTGTTTTTTTCACAATAGCCATTTTTATTCCATTTCAAAACTGTGACGGTGAAGCTGTTTTTACAATAGCCAGATTCATATACATACCTGATACATTAACAAGAAAATCAGATTCAAGACATTAATGACTTAGATACATTAACAGAAAGCAGATACAAAAGACATTGAAAGCTTAGAACATTAACATAAAGATCAAATATATAAAAATATTACATCAGATACATGAAACAAACAAACTAGATACATAGGATATTTAAAATCAGACACAATTCATAGTCATCAATGGTGGAAGCGAAGGAAATTGACTGAACGGAGATGACGGTATCGGCAGTTGTTATAGTCATTAGAGCGAACCTAACTTTAGCTGCTATGGTGAGTGGCTTTCAGGAAAGTAGTAATGCCGATGCCGAGTCTAGGTATAACAGTGATAATGATTCCGGTTACTCTGATCTCGCTCTTCTTGTTGGCTTTTATGTTTGTTTATTTTTTGTGTAGAATTTGCAAGCTTTGGTTGTGAAATTGTTTAGTTTGAATAGTTCAGACGAATATTTAATATGAAACAAGATATTCAGAAAAAATTATGTGCTGAAAAGATGAAGAGAGAAAAAATGGTGGAGAACGTGGGGGCTGGGGGGGAGAGATATTGTTGGGGGAGGAAATTGAGGGAGGTTGAATTGTTGCTCATTCCCGTTAGGCCGAAGTGTTTGGCCTTTCCTTCTCCGCGTTCGCTGACCTATCACGTGGTAAAAAGAAGAAAGTACGAAAGAATAGTAAACGGAGCACACCGCAGAAGGGGAATAAGGGTATTAAGAAAAGGGATTTCCCAAGGATCTAAAACAGCAATCCCTTTTGGGGGTCAAATACCTCCGATCTCTACCGTAGGTGCCAAAGAAGAATGATAAGAAGCCCGAAAAAGAGCCTTTAATTAAGGGATATCTGATTTAATTTTTTAAAATATATGGTATAATTATTAAAAGGTGGTATTATGAGTAATATTTTTAAACTATAGGTAAAATATGTATATATAGTAGTTAAGTATGTCTAATTAAGTAATTATGTAGTTTTACCTATTTTGAACTTAAAAAATATTCTTTTATTCTTTTTTCTTTTCTGAATCACTTGAGGAGGATTCGATCGTTTGGGTTAGAACAAATCAAATGAAAAAGACTTTAAAGACCTTTCTTTTTTCTAATTTAGAGTAAGCATTTCATATCATTAAAGCTTCAATTTTTTAAAAAAATAATAGACTTATTTAATCAAAATTATAGGTTTGTAATTTATTTTTAAAAATAAATAAATTAGTATATTAAGAAGAAATTTGCATGCGTAGAAATTTTTTTCGGTACTTAAACTTTATATTATTTTATTTAATAGTCATTCAAGTTTTGAAAAATGCCTATATAAATCACTTTTACTTTTTAAAAGAAAATAATATCACTCAACTATTGCTATTTTTCTCAAAAAAAAATTAAATACTTCAAAAGTCTCCTTCTATTTTGGTTGGTATGCCATGTCATTAAACTATCGTTTTAAAAAGTAATAGACCTATTTAACTCATCAAACTTATGTCTCTACAAAAAAAATAAATTACGTGAGAATATTTGAAGATTATAAAAGAATATAACAAAAAATCTAATTTTTTTCAAATTTTTCTACCAAACAAAATTCAATGAAAATAATAATAATCTGTGTATGCAATTATTACGTGAGAAATTTTGAAAACCCAAGTAAATTATCTAAAAATTTTAAGCAAAAAAAAATTCATAAAATTTTTCAAATAAATTTGTAAGGTTGATATAGATAAAAGTTGGTAAAAAGAGAAATTTATTATTTATCTTTTATATTTTATGTAATTTTTTTATTTTTATTCTTTTATGACTATTATTTTATATTTTATCTTATCATACAATTAAAAGCTAATATATATTCTTATCTGATATCTCATTCCAAATTCACGAAACACGAGTACTAATTGATTAATTTGCCTATTTTAATTCAATAATACACACATTATACGAGATTAATATGCTCATTATTAAAGATCAAAATTTTATTTTCTAATATAAATATTATTCACTTTCAATTTTTTTTCAAAAAAATAAATTATAAGTATGAATTTTAAAGTACACAGTTAATTCCTTTTTAATAGTTAATTTACCTTTAATATTTTTGATCCATTATACAATATATGATTAATTAATGTAAGTTGACGTTCATGAGTGATTTGTATATCAATGTTTTTGAATATATTTGTTTATAAATATTCAAATTGGTGTCATTATAGTAAGTTATAAAAAGCAATTCTTCATAATATAAAAAAAATAAAGTTTAATTATGATAAAAGATTCTTACTTATGAAAAATTCCTCTTAATAAATTAATATTTTTTTTAAAAAATAAGATTATTATTTTAATTAAATGAGTTTATTATTAAAAAAATGAGGCTTTAATGACATGACATGTCAATTAGGAGAGAATAAAACTTTTGAAGTGTTAAGTATATTTGGAGGAAAATTGTGATAGTTGAATGATATTTTGATCTTAAATAAAACAAAAATGATATTTGAAGACAGTTTTCTAAACTTGAGTGACCATTTAGGGAATTGACTCCTTCCGAATCAATTGAGGAGGTTCCGATCATTTGGGTTAGAACAAATCAAATGAAAAAGACTTTTTAAGGGTTATAAAATCTCCACGTAGTTTAGATGTATAGTTAACAATTTCACCATAATTTAGATGTGTTTTTATGTCTTATCCAATAGTATAAGGGGTTATAAAAAAAAATTAAAAAAAATCCAATAGTATTAGTTGAGTATTAGTAAAAATAGGTCTCTGGCACACTTCTTAAGAAATGATGTGTTTTAGTTATCATATCATTATTTATTACTTTTTTCGTCCACTTTTAATTGTTGTTGTTTCCTTTTTTAGAATCAAACTATAAGAATTTTGATTGATATTTTATGATGTATTTTTCATCATATTGATATGCAAAAAATTGCAATTTATAGTACTTTTCGTATAGTTTTTGAATATCTAAATTTTTTGTTTAAAATATCGAATTAATATAATATAATTTAACTTTGAAAATTAGTTAAATTGACTTTCGAAAAACGCAACATGACAATTAAAAGTCGACGGAAGGGATATCTTTAATAACTTAAATTGTTAATCTATCCTCAACAAATAAAAAGAGAGTCATTCTAAGCAATCACAATACTGGAGTATGTGGATATGCTTTTCACTCGGGTTTTAGTTTTAGCATATATTTCATATATTTTTTCTTCATTAGTACAAATTTGTCCAATTACAACAATAAGTACTACTAATATGGAGGTACTAAATCAAAATCTTTCAGCAAAATCCTCTTTCATTGTCCTTCAATTAACTCATAATCTCAAGAGCCTAACTTGGTCACTTAAAAAAATCAAAGATCTAACAAAAGACTTAAACTCATTCCAAAAATAACAAGTTGAATAACAATTTTCCACCAAAGAACATAAATAAATAGGAAAAAAATGAAAATGTATAGATCAAATTACAAAATGCATCTTCTTATATTGGAGGAATTGCAAAATCATGTGCGCGCTGTTATCTCCTTGGCCTCCATCAATTCTGTCAAAGCATAAAAGTCAATGTCGCGGTAATTAGGACCAGACAAAGTTTAGGTGTGCACTGAATAAAACGTGTCAAGTTCAGGGGTATTCTGCCCTTTAAAATTGGCTATGGATCAAGTTAAATACTTACTTGAGGTGGATCTTCTGTTTTTTTAGGAGGTTCTGCTGATTTCGGTTCATCAGCTTTCGAATTCTCTTCAGCTGCACAAACAATAATGTTCAATCTAGTTTTCAAGAATCTTTACATAGCTATAGTTCCCGGGCTTAAGGAAAAACAAGGCGGAGTCAATATTTGAAGCTACAATGTGATATCAGGACAAAGGCAGAGCCAAGATTTGAAGTTTATGGGTTCGGAATTCTAGCTCTGGCAATCAGGACTAAATCCTGAAACAAACATTTAAATGATTTTTACCTCCGTCTTCGGGCAAATCAGAGGTCCATAGTGTGAGATTGTCTCTCAACAGCTGCATGATTAAGGTACTGTCTTTGTATGATTCTTCACTCAAAGTGTCCAACTCTGCTATTGCCTCGTCGAAAGCTTGTTTAGCCAAGTGACAAGCCCTGCATTTTGAATTGTCAATCTACAACATCATCCCGGGGACAAGAAACATATTCTACAGGTATTAATTCATCGGTCATGAACTTTACCTTTCCGGAGAATTCATGATCTCATAGTAGAACACAGAGTAGTTCAAAGCAAGACCGAGCCTGATCGGATGTGTTGAAGGCAGATCAGAGTTTGCAGTGGCAGTGGCAGCCTGAAGAAAACAGATGAAGAGAACTTTCAAATGTGCGCACTTAAGTTATATACGCTGACAGTATAAAGATTTTGTAAGATGACTTGCCTCATAGCCCTTCAATGATAGTTCAGAAGCCTCTTTCTTTTCCTGATCAGTCTTGAACTCAGCAAGGTAACGAAAATAGTCGCCTTTCCTGAACCAGACACACACACAAAAAGAAGTCATATACAGATGGATTATAATGCAAGGATTGTAATAAACACAAGCGGAAGGTGCATGGCCTCATTTCCTCCCCATGAAATAGAACGACAAACGCTGTTGAAACTCTACCCTTCTTTGGATATCAGAAGGAATGCGTGTACGTTGTCACAGTCCCTGGCATTTAAAGGTGCCTAGAGGATGGGCTAGACACAGCAGAGCGACGACTCAAAAGGTCACAAAGAACCTCAGAACAGGATCACAATCTTGTTATGGACTATTTTGATTTTAAAAAACAGGTAGAAAGGGATGTTGTTGTTATACATTCGACTTACATTTTGTAATAAAAGACGGTAGCTTCTCCGGTACCAGAAGATGGAATGAGATGTTTGTCTATGATTTCAAGAATATCATGGCAAATCTTGGAGAGCTCTTCTTCTACTTTCTGTCTGTATCCCTTAATGAGCTTGACATTGTTCTCGTTCCCCTTCGACTCTTCTTTCTGCTCGATGGAAGACATAATACGCCATGAAGCCCTTCGAGCTCCAATTACATTCTTGTAACCAACAGAAAGCAAGTTCCTTTCCTCCACTGTCAGTTCAGCATCTAGTTTTGCAACTTTCTTCATACTCTCAACCATTTCTGATGAAATAATTAGGAATCTGAAGTTATCAAACAGTACAATGGTGCAAAGACGTTTCTGAGATGATTACTCAATTAGTAGTTATTATCTCAGAAAGTCGTCTTTCTTCTTGATTCCAACTTTCTTCAACAAAAGAAAGTGACTTTTTGATAAAAACTATTAGTTGAGAGACCCGAGAAATCAACTCGGTTTTTGCATTCTCACAAGAAGTGAAATAGGAATAAAAACATATTGATAATGTAAAAATTATTTACACTATCAATGCGTAATATCAAACTTAACCAAACAACTTACATGCCCTTTAACCCCCAATAAAAGAACCTATCCAACTCACTTGACACTTTGCCTCTAAAGTTGCTCGGACTCAAGTGTGGGTATATGATATGGGTGCGGATCTAGAGGTCAGATATTTCATGATCTAAATTTTTTAAGATTCGAAGTATAGATTCCGTTGCGGGATTTGGCTAAAAGTAATTTAAATATCTAAAAATAAATGTATTTCTAAATTAGGATACATTATGTGAAAAACTTATAAGGTATTCCGAAGAAAAAATTGATCAAGAGGAGTCCAAAAGGTGATATAAGAAAAAGGATTGGATTAGATAGATTTGGAACTCATCAATGTAAGGGAGAAAAAGGATAAAAAGAAAATTAAAAAGAAGAAACTTTATACATAGAATATGTAGATGATGCTATTTTTGTTATTCTCTCTGTCTCAATTTATATCCTTGTCATGGGGTTCAAGAAAACAAAAAATAAAATAAAATTGAAACTTGTGATCTAAAACAAGCAATATTTTTCTGAAATGAAAAAAAATTACCATCATAACGTTCAGCTTGTTCCGCGAGCTTGGCCGTGTAAACATGAGTTTCTCTTTCCTTTTCCTTTGACATTTTTCTTTAATAATAAGGGCAAAAAAATATAGTGTTCTTGTTGTGCAAATTACAAGCCAAAAGGATATTGATGCCAATTAAGAAAGTGATTAGAGTACTAATACGTATTGTTGGAAGAAAGAAAATGGATAATAAGGAGGGGATGACAGTTACAACATGGAGAAAGTTGTGGAACAAGACTCATCTCTACCATTCCATTCATTAGTACTACAATTGGTAAACCGAAAATTGAGGTTAAACTTAACTAATTCTTTCCAATTAATTAGTATTTAGTACTAACATATTTACATAATAGTCCCCTTTGTCCATGTTATTTGAAAGAATTGAAAAAATAATAATTGAACACTCATCTCAAACAACAATCATAACAATAATATACCTAATTTCACAAGTGTAGTCCGAAAAAGATTAGAGGTGCCTAGACCTTAAAGGCCCAGGGGCGGACCGGGCGGACCCACCTTTACCAAAGGGGTGTCAAGCGACACTCTTTCGTCGGAGGTCAAATTTTCATTTTATATATATATATATATATATATATTGACACCTCTTTACACAAGTTAAATGTTTAGTCTAGTAGTTAAGGTGTTACGAAAATTACTTGAGATCGAGTTTTCTAGTCCTCATAATTATATTGTAAACAACAACAACAATAATCATGATAATAATATTGATAAGTTGAAGAGGGAGAATATAAGGTACTGATAAGTTGAAGAGGGAAAATATAAGGTACTCTAACTCTCTAAACCAGAACAATGCTCTCCTACAGGAAGATGAACCGAGCAGTGTAATTAATAATAGTGTTTATATATGAATGTATATACATCTATAATACATAAGTATACATTATATTTACATCGTTATTTACTATTTTTACAATATGATATATTATATATACATTACATAACTATTTATACAATAACAATACATTACATATTCATCCGATCATTTTGTTAATTTTTTTTTGTAACATGTACAATTACGTAAGAATCTCTCATAAAATAAGTCAAAATCCTAGAGTTTGTTTGGATGAGCTTATAACTTTTGGCTTGTATAACATAGAAATTCTAACTTATTACACTTAAAAGCAAGTGCTTAACTCACTTTTTTTTTATTTTACTCAAACACTAAAAAATGTTTAAATGCTATTGTGATTTAAAAACACTTAAACTAAGTCAATTCAAACATGCTCTAAGTCCTTACTTATGGCTAAGTCATAAGTTGTAAGATGATCCAAACATGTAGTTTGTTCTTTGGGAGGCCAAAAATCTCTTTCTTTTTCACAAAGCCCTTATTTTGAAAAAGTGAGGTGTTTGACCAAGTTTTTAGGAGAAAATAAATACTGTTGAGGAGTAGCAACAATTATTTTTCTGAAACTAAAAAAAAAATAGCCCCATCTCACTATGTCTCAAATTTCAAACAGGATTTTGATCCTCTCATTATTATTATTATTACTAGGAATCGTATTTAATTACATTATACTAGGTTTTGTATAAGCTTATGTATTGTAGTAGGAGATTATATATGTAGTGGTAGACGTCTACTTACAAAGTGACTAAAGGTGTATAAATACACCAGCATTGTACAGTTTATAAATACGTTGAAAATAAGCAATACAAATGAAAAAAAAGATACTTCTCCCATATACTTCTCCCATACATTCGAAAGCAACGATCGATATATGAGTAGCTAATATACATAATATTGATTGATATTATACTTTTTAAATGGGGTATACTAAAATTGATTTTTTCACTTGGATAATATTGTCAAATAATTACAAAATAGAGTTTTATGAAGATTTTGTCACTACAAAAGTTATTAATCAAGTGTTGGAGCACCAACAATTAGAATTCATAAAAGTATCGTGTGTGTTTCACATGAGAGGTACGTATTTGATTGTCGAAAGAAAATGAATTAGTTTTTATTATTATAAAGATTAACTATATTGTATTTCTACATTTTTTTCTTGTTAAATATTTAATATTTAGCTAAAACTTTGTTTTCTATTATTGTAGGAAGTTTATATGGGATGAGTTGGAAATGAGGTTGTTGATGACACACATTTAATATTTAGCTAAAACTTTGTTTTCTAGGAAGTTTATATGGGATGAGTTAGAAATGAGCTTACTGCTTCATTTCACATCTTAGGCCTAGCTAATGTAAAAGGCAGCGTCATATTCTGTGTTATGCATGCTTACTTGGTAACTTCTTGTTTAATCAGGGAAAGGATAAAAAATGAATCCGCTATTGAAGATTACATAGAATATCGTAGCCGTTCACACGCATTAAGGACACTCTATATTAATAACATTAAGGACACTCTATACTAATAATAGAATGACACTCTATATTAATAACATTAAGGATACTCTATACTAATAATAGGATAATAGAATGACACTCTATATTAATAACATTAAGGATACTCTATACTAATAATAGGATGGTGTATTTAAAATGGAATAGACTATTTTTCATATTAAGGAATTAATGGGATAAATCATATCTATACTAATAATAGGATGGAGAATTTAAAATGGAATAGATTATTTTTCATATTAAGGAATTAATGGGGATAAATCATATCCTAAAGTCAAGTGTGATTCAATAAAACATAAAAAATTTAACTCTGTAATATTATTATTGCTAATATATGTATATTAATAAGGATTAATTCAAATTAATAAGGTGATGTTCATTTGTTTGCAATACAATTTGTTGGATAGTGTTGTCTAAAATTTTATTTACTTATATGAAGATGAGAATGGTTTAATTTAAAATTTTAAAATATTATCAAATATAAAAAGTAGATAATTTTTTTAATTATTTCAATAAAAATAAAATCACGAAGCTCACTATTAATAAATCGGAAAAGGGTCATATTTGTCCTTTTACTCTCACAAATAAGTTATAGTTGCCCTTCGTTATACTTTTTCAACATATTTCTCCTTTTCATCCAACTTTATGATCATATTTGCTCGTGTACTCTCAAAAAGGGTCATATTTACCTCTACGGCGTTAAATATCCATGTCCTCAATATATTTGCCTTTTTCTTCCAATTTTAAGGTCATATTTGCCCTTATACTTAAAAAAGGGTCATATCTATCCCGACAATGTTAAATCCTCATGTCCTCAACTTATTTGTCATCTTCATCCAACTTTGAGGTCACATTTATTCTTGTACTATATATTTATTCCTAATGCGTTAAATCCTCATATCTCACCTTAATTTTTCTATAGGGATCCTCTCAGACATATTTTCTTCCCAATTAATTTACTAACTTATTTAAACTCTTTTAATCTGACACATTAAAAAATTAAAACTCAAAAACTTCATTATTTATCTATGGTAGAAACGATTTCACCACTCAAATCTCGTCCAAATCAAAACCCAACTTCTTTTATTGCGACAGATAATTGTTGTTCCATCAATTTTTATTTATTACATTGATTTTCAATAAGAAAATTACAACTATTACAAATATAAGATAATTACATTGTTATGTTTGTTGAAATACATACAAATTCGTAAGCGAGAAAGTTATCATTTCATCAATCGATTTAATGTTGGAAAAATTACATAAGTGAATGTCTTTTAATTAATATTTACTACTTTTAAACATACTTTTCTTTTATTACCATCTATGTCAATTGTTAGCAATACTTTAATTGGGGGAAAATTGTAACACCTCATAACTTGGAGTTGGAGAAAATGCAGAAACTGCTGCAGTACTGGTTCTATGGGACCGACCTACGGACCGTAGGAAGGCAACCGTAGAAACCAGGTTGAGGTTGGAGAATGTCAAGTTTCAAGAATTGATTCTACGGACCAAAGGTATGGGTCATAGTCTGATCTACGGACCGTAGATAGGACCCTAGGTTGCCCTCCAGACTTGGTCGAATTTCAGTTCTCAGGGCCTGATCTACGGTGGCCATGTACGGACCGTAGATCAGATGACGAGCCGTACATGGGCATCGTCAGTTGGAAGGCCAAAGTGGTAAACTCTCTTAATCAAACGACGGAGGAATAGGACGGACCGTAGGTCGCGGCGACAGTTTTCATTAAGGGTATTTTAGACCTTTCCCCTCCCTTCTAAACCCAAATCCGACTTTTTCTTATTATTTTCGGGCTAAAAGCAGCAGAGATTGTCTAGAAACATTCATTACACTTAGAGAAACTTGAGAGGAGAGTCAAGAGGAGAAGGGGCTAGGGTTTCAAGAATTCATTCAAATTCTTCAAGATTCGTCATGATCCTTGATCTTCTGGGTATGTAAGGCTTTCCTCAGTGTTGGGCTTGTGTGTCCACACACCAATTTACATTCAGAAGTTTAGAATTATGAAATCTAGGGTTTCATCCCATGTTCTTGAGAAATATTCGAATTTTTTGCCTATTGTACCAAATTCCAGTTAATTCTTGAGTATTGTATCCATGTTCTTGAGTAGTTATCTTGCTATGGTTCATGCTTAGATTCTGGTAAGAACCCTAATTATTGAGTTGGCTGTCCATATTTTATTTTCTGCAAAGAACTCTATAAATTGAGCATTTACTGAATATTTTGAGAATTTCTTGAATTGGGACTTTAATTTAAAATGATCTTGCTTTTGAGAGAGATAGAGGGGGAGTCGTGAGTAGAGTTAAATAGGCAATTTGAGTAACTTGTTAAATAAAACTTTGATTTCCAAAAACTATCATTTTGAGTGAGAAAGAGGATTTTGAGTTGAGAAACAATTGAGAGGGTTTTGAGAAGAGAATTTGAGGCACTATTTATTAAAGAGTATCTTTTGAGTAATTATCTCAAAAACAGCGGAAGAGTTATATTTTTTTTTCTTACTTGAGCACAAGTATAATTATTGGGAGTAGTATTGAGAACCGATATGAGGATGGGTTCAGACAACTCAATTCCCCATAAACCATGTATGCCAACATGGGTAAAGGAGTCATACTTTTTAGATGATTTCCTTATGCCTTCGGGTAGAGCTTAGTGGATCCACTTAGTTGAGAATGTCTTATACTCCGGCAAGGTATATGACAGTTTTGGCAGCGGGGGCAAGACGCTGTATCATCATTTAGCTCAAAGTCATGGTTGTCGGTTAGAGAAGCTCCCAAATATGAGTAAACACTTACTTTATGGTATTTTGCACATATTCTTGAGGTTGCTTTTGTATTTTTTTTTTAAAAAAGCTTTACATTGACTTGCTTTTGAGTATCACTTTTACTTGAGATAGTTATGAATTGTTTTGCTTTGAGTTGAGTTGAGGTGAGTATTCCTTGAGCCCTATCTTTCCTGTTATTACTTTACTCAGCCGTTTTACATACCAGTGCATTTAGTGTACTGATGTCATTCGATCAGCACCTTTTCACGATGCAGATACAGGTGTTCAGGGTCATCAACTGGTGCTTCATTGATACCGTTTGCACTCCAGATAGCAGTTGTGGTGAGCCTCCTAATACTTCCGGAGGATCCGTCTTTTTATTCAGTTGTTTTAGTTTTGTTGAGGTGTTGTGGGGTCTGTCCTGACACCCGTCTGAGTTATTTAGAGGCTTCATAGACAGGTCTAGAGTTAATGGGTTCCCCCGTACTTGTTCGTATCTTCCCATGTTTGAGTCCTCCTGATGGTTTCAGTATTTGAAGTTTGAGTATTTTCAACATTTAACTATTTTAATCTTTTATTTGAGTTTATGAGTTTATTCATGTTATGATAGGAGCCTTTTAGGCTCAAGTTGAGTCTTCTGCTGAGTAGTGAGCCAGGCCAAGGGTTCGCTTGGGGATCAGTAATGGTTCTCAAGTGCTGACCACGTCTAGGGTATAGGCTCGGGGCGTGACAAACTTGGTATCAGAGCACAGAGTTCAAGAGTCCTAGGGAGTCTATGAAGCCGTGTCAGTAGAGTCCTAGTTATCGGTGTGAAGCGCGCCACATCTATAATTAGGAGGCTGCGACATTTAGGAACCTCTCACTTTCTTCTTATTCCACTTTGTGCTATAGAGTTCATCTCTATAAAAGTCTTTCTCTAATTCGTGCTTATGCGTGTCTTTTCAGATCATGCCTCCACGAAGAGCTGTTCGAGGACGTCTTGCTAGGAGGAATGTGAATCCTCAATGTCAAGAAGTTCCCAATGCATCAGAAGTGCAACCCCCTCAAGGAGATGTCACCAATGTTGAGTTCAGGAATGCTATTCAGATGCTGACTCATGTTGTGGCAAATCAGGCTGGTCAACAAATAGTGGGTCGTCAGGATGTGGCTAATACATCCAAAGTCTGTGAATTCTTGAGGATGAATCCCCCAGAGTTCACAGGGTCGAATATCATAGAGGATCCAGAGAACTTTGTGGAGGAACTTCAGAAGGTGTTCGAGGTTATGCGTGTTGTTGATGTAGAACGTGTGGAGTTAGCTTCTTATCAGCTCAAAGGTGTTGTTAGAATATGGCATGACCAATGGAAGAAGAACAGGGCAAATGGGGCACCACATTTGAGTTGGGCAGTGTTTGAAGAGGCCTTCTTGGGGCATTTCTTCCCCCGCGAACTAAGGGAGGCAAAGGTAAGAGAATTCCTGAATTTGAAGTAGGGATCTATGAGCGTGTATGAGTACAACATCAAGTTCACTCAGCTATCCCGCTATGCTCCAGCGATGGTCGCTGATATGAAAAGCAGGATGAGCCTCTTTGTTTTTGGGCTATCCCGCTTGTCAAGTAAGGAAGGTAAGGCGGCTATGCTGATAGGGGACATAGACATAGCTAGGCTCATGATCCATGTTCAACAAGTTGAGGAAGATAAGTTGAAGGACAGGGAAGAGTTCCATAGTAAGAGGGCTAAGACAACCAGCCATGAGTCCGGCCACTAGAAGATCAGAAATGGGAATCGGTCCTCTTTCCAGCAGAGGTCATTAGGACCAGCACCATCATCAGCTAGTGCACCTGCACCGAGGAACAGAGGTGAATTCAAGAACCAGAACTCCCAGAATTCCAGAGCTCGACCTGCTCAGTCTCAGGTTAGCGTGGCACCAAGGACGAATTGGATCCCCACATGTACCAGATGCGGTAGAGACCACCCGGGAGAGTGTCGTGATGGCGCGAGTGGCTGCTTCAAGTGCGGTCAGTCGGGTCACTTTATGAGAGTGTCCACAGAACAAGCAAGGTAATGCGGGTAATAGAGCCCAGTCTTCTTCAGCAGCTCAGTAGATAGGAGCAACCAGAGGGGAGCTACTTCAGGACAGGTGGAGGTACAAACCGCCTGTATGCTATGGGTACTCGACAGGATACGGAGAACTCGCCAGATGTTGTTACTGGTATGCTTCGAGTTTTTACATTTGATGTATATGCCTTGATTGATCCAGGTGCGAATCTGTCTTTAGTGACTCCTTTCGTAGCTATGAGATTCGACATTTCCCCCGAACAACTTCTTGAGCCTTTCAATGTTTCTACACCTGTTGGGGAGTCTATTCAAGCAGAAAGAGTCTACCGTGATTGTATTGTCTCTGTCTATCACAAGGACACCATGACTGACTTGGTTGAGTTGGATATGGTGGACTTTGATGTTATTCTAGGTATGGACTGGCTTCATGCTTGTTATGCCTCAATTGATTGCAGAACTTGAGTTAGTCAAGTTTCAGTTTCCTAATGAGCCAGTTCTAGAGTGGAGGAGCAGTTCAGCAGCACCTAAGGGTCGTTTCATCTCATACCTTAAGGCCAGAAAGTTAGTTTCCAAGGGGTGCATTTGTCACTTAGTCCGAGTTAATGACTCTAGTGTTGAGGCACCGCTTATCCAGTCAGTTCCAGTTGTGAGTGAATTTCCAGAGGTTTTTCCAGATGATCTTCCCGGAGTCCCTCCTGAGAGGGAGATAGACTTCGAAATAGATATTATTCCAGATACTCAACCCATATCTATTTCGCCATACAGAATGGCCCCAGCTGAGTTACAAGAGTTGAAAGAGTAGTTAAGAGATCTCCTTGATAAGGGTTTCATCCGACCAAGTGTCTCACCTTGGGGCGCTCCGGTCTTGTTCGTGAGGAAGAAGGATGGTTCCCTTAGGATGTGCATAGATTATCGTCAATTGAACAAGGTCACAATAAAGAATAAGTATCCTCTTTAGAGAATTGATGATCTTTTCGACCAACTTCAGGGTGCCACTTGTTTCTCTAAGATAAACCTCAGATCTGGCTATCATTAATTGAGAGTGAGAGAAAGTGACATCCCGAAAACAGCTTTCAGGACCCGTTACGGTCATTATGAATTTCTTGTTATGTCCTTTGGTTTGACTAACGCTCCTATAACCTTCATGGATTTGATGAACAGAGTATTCAAGCCATATCTGGACATGTTTGTTATCGTGTTTATTGATGACATACTGATCTACTAGAGGAATGAGGAGGACCATGCTAGTCATCTCAAAATAGTCCTTCAAACTCTCAAAGATCGAGAGTTATATGTCAAGTTTTCTAAGTGTGAGTTTTGGCTCAAATCCGTGGCATTCTTAGGCCACATTGTGTCTGGCGAAGGGATTCAAGTCTATACTCAGAAGATTGAGGCAGCGCAGAATTGGCCAAGACCCACATCTCCAACTGATATAAGGAGTTTCTTGGGGTTGGTTGGTTACTACACAAGGTTTGTTGAGGGGTTCTCATCTATTTAGTCTCCATTGACTAAGTTGACTCAGAAAACAACTAAGTTCCAATGGTCTGAAGCTTGTGAGAGAAACTTTCATGAATTGAAAACTCGGTTAACTATAGCTCCAGTATTGACCCTACCAGAAGGTACAGAGGGTTTTGTCATCTATTGTGATGCGTCCAGAGTTGGGCTTGGTTGCGTATTGATGCAGAATGTTAAGGTTATAGCCTATGCCTCCAGACAACTTAAGATCCACGAGAGGAACTATCCAACTCATGATCTTGAGTTGGCAGCAGTGGTTTTTGCTCTCAAAATATGGCTTCATTATCTCTATGGTGTTCATGTGGATGTGTTCACAGATCACAAGAGTCTCCAGTATGTTTTCAGTCAGAAGGAGCTCAATCTCAGACAAAGGAGGTGGTTAGAGTTGCTCAAGGATTACGACATGTGTATCCTCTACCACCCAGGTAAGGATAATGTTGTTGCTGATGCTTTGAGCAGGTTGTCCATGGGGAGTACTGCTCATGTTGAGGAAGGCAAGAAGGAACTAGTTAAGGAAGTTCACAGACTTGCACGGCTGGTTGTTCGATTATTGGATTCCAGTAAAGGCGGAGTTGTTGTGATGAATGGAGCTGAGTCTTCATGTAACGACCCGTTAGGTCGTTTTGAACATTAGACCTATCTCTTTCATAAAAGAACCTTCCCGTAAATTTTGAATGGTGATTTTGAACTATTTATTTAACTACGATTATTTAGTTGGTGGGTATTTATTAAACAATTAGTTTTAGAGAAAATAGCCTAAAACCCCCCTAATCTATACCCGAAATCCCAACTACACACTCCAACTTCACGGGGGTTCTATGACCCCCCTAGAGTGTTTAAAACTGAAATAATTACACCCTTCAAAAGCCACAACCGGATCTATGTTGATATGTGAATATCACTCACTTGACAAGTAGAAGTTTTATTTTTTAATTTTTTTTTTACTTTTTATATAATTATTTATCCTTTTCTTCTATATTCTCACCATCCTTCATACACCAAAGATGCATTCACCATCATTGCAAACACAAAAAAATTATTGGAGTTGCACTTGTGAGGAAGAGAGGTGAATAATGATGGCGAAACTCATCGAGGGATATTCAAATTACGTTGCTCATCGGAAAATCTGAAAATAAAGTAAGAAAAAAAGTGAGGGGAAGGAAAGAGAGAGGACAAACACAAGCAGTGATGTTGCCATTAATGGAGGTTAGCAGATCCTCTTAGGGGAGATGAAGAGGAGCCGACATTGTGCTTCACGTCATAGTCGTCGTCAATGCCGGCGACTATTTTGAAAAGGAGAAGTTGATTTACCAGCGATTGAACCATTGATAATATACCAATTTAGAGATGTAGTTGATTGATTGAGATTTAAGATCCATAATTAAAGGATCTATTAGTAAATAATATTTTTTCTTTTTAGGATTCAAATGATTTTGAATATCTAGATTGATTTTTTTCCAAATCAAATTCAAATCTGTATAACAATCGTCAAAATATTGATGAAGAAATAGGGATTAATGGTGGGGAAGAAGGAACAATGGTTTATTTAATTTGGGGAAGATGACCATTGCCCATCTCCCAATTTTATTACTTTTTCTAACGTTTTTTCCTCTTCTAACTCGCCTAGAGGAGGTGTTCTCACCTCCTATGATAGGTCAGCACTCAAGTGTGTAGTAAATAGAGAAATAAAATATTCAGGGGGGTAATAGGACACCCGTGAAGTTGGAGTGTGTAGTTGGGATTTCGGGTATAGCTTGGGGGGGCTTTAGACCATTTTCTCATTAGTTTTTAGTTGATTGTAAATGGGCCAAATCTGAAATTTATTTAATATGCTATGTAACTTGGCCCATATGTAGAAATAAAAATAATTAAATTTAGCTATTTTGATACATAACTATTTTATTTAGAAAAGAAAAGAGAGAAACGAAGAACAACAGAAACCTTACCTGAGGCGTCAGGAGGCGGCTGTGCCTTCAGGTTAATCTTCAACTAGCCTCAATATTTTCCTATTCATATTATCAGTAGGGTGAGGAGTTGTATTATTATTATATATGTTGGATTGAAAAACATTGGTGTAAGAATTATTATTATTATTATATGTTGATTTAGAAAGAGGGAAGATTGATGATATTGATGTGGAATAGTGGGTCTTTATTAAGTATAGTGTTATTTAAAGGAAAAGAAGTGAAGTGATGAATATGGGTAGAAAAGTATCGATTTCTGTGTATGTCTTTGTTTTGGTTTCTTTATGTAATATTGCAACCTTAAATATGGAGAATGACTATGCAATAACGGTCTAATGATTGGAAAGAATTTAAGTATACCTATGGTCATTATTATGGTAAGTGCTAATTTACATACTATTAAAGTTAGTGCTAAATAGTTATTTCAATCTTTAGAAATTATATAGTATTTTATATATATAGAATAGATTTGTGGGAAAGTTAAGATCTTGGAGGCTGGATTCATAGTTAATTGTATTAGGCTTTGTTGAAGGTTAAGTACACGATCGTACAATTTGACTGGATTTGGATGTTTCTTATATTATCACATTATAAGTTATGCTTTGATAAATTGAGATAGGTAATTAAATATTAGGTGTATTATATTATATGAATTTCATAACAGTTATGGTAATTGCAGGAATATGAGACTTGATATATTAGTTAGTGTCAAGATGTAGGAAATTGATTATAGATTTGAGTGGGTTTTTGAGTCTAGGATAGATATATAGTAATGTGGATGTCTATGGACTCGTTTGCTTATGACTATTGTATACTTGATAGATTGGAAACGTTCTGAGACGTTGAGGAGAGGAAAAGCATTGGAGAGTTAGCTTGCTTGACACCGGTTCTTCGGTGGAGGTAGGTTATGGTTTATTCTATGTGATAGATAGACTCTTAATAGTGATTGATAGTCATTGAGTGATATTGTGAAATTTTCTATGTACTTGGTTGTTGTGGTTTGGATGATTCATGTGTTGTTGTGATTGGTCTGTAATCCCAAGACTGCGAAATCTGTAATCTTAAACTTGTTTTATTAAAGTGATGCCTTGAATAAAGAAGGCTTAATGAAATATTGATAAGGAAGTGGAAAGAGATGATAAATAATGACAAATGAATTAACGATATAATTGGATCGGGTGTCACGTTCCGACACGATATTAATGGATCGGGTGTCACGTTCTGACACGGTATTATTGGATCGGGTGTCACGTTCCGACACGGTGTTATTGGATCGGGTGTCACGTTACGACATAGTAACATTAAAGAAAAACATATTGAATTAACTTAATATACTAAATCTCAAAGAACTCATTTCCCAAAAGAGCGTGGTGTGGAGGCCTGAGTCCTCATGTGTGTTCTTGATATTGTTAACTGATTATATACTTGATTTAGTGTTGTTGTCACTTGTTCATGTGATTTGTTGCTTGCCACCTGCTACGTGCTATAGTTGATATTATACTATTACTTTATGCATATCAGTTTCTATTTTGAGTCGGCCGATGATATCTACTTAGTACATATTGTCTTGTACTGATCCCTACTTGTGTTTCCTTCGTTTTCCTGTTGTGGAGTGCAGCGAGTGTACCACCGACTTCGACTCGCCCTCAGCTCTAGTCCGTCTCCAGCACATTAGAATTCAAGGTGAGGTATTTCATCTAGCTCGTGTTGGATTCTCTCTCGGTCATGGCATGATGTCCGTAGCTTTCGGACATACATTGTCCTATTTATTTATTTGGATATCTTTAATACTCTTAGACTTGATATTTTGAGAATATATGTCCATGATGTGATGACTTTCAGGTTTTGGGGATAATATGTAATAAACTCTAAATGTTTCTTTTATTGTTTATTTTAAGTTGTGAGCTTCCGCATTATGGTTTTATTTTGTTGTTGAACAATTAATATAAGTTGGGGTTTGTATTCGTTGGTTCTCCCACCTAGGAGGTTAAGTGTGGTGCCACTCATGATTCGTTTTGGTTTGTGACAAACTTGATATCAGAGCTTTAGGTTTGATGATCTCATCACACAAGGACAGGTCTAGTAGAGTCTTGCGGAACGGTACGGGGACGCCTTTACTTTTCTTCGAGAGGCTATAGGACTTTAGGAAAACTCAGTTCCTTTTTCTCTTTCTTTCGTGCTATTACTTGAATCCAGTTGGTATCTAGGTGATACAAATTGGTATCTGACCTTCTTCACTCTATTTCGCAGATGGTCAGAACTAGAGCAACAAATTGGGCAGCGCCAACACCAGCAAGAGAGGATGCGCCTGAGCCAACCGTAGGGGTTGTAGCCCGAGGGAGAGTAGTAGTGAGAGGCCGTGGTAGAGGTCGCGGGAGAAAGACCACCAAGGGCAGAGGACATAGAACATTGACCCCTCCAACGGCCGATGAGGTAGCGAGAGAGGGTGATGAAGTAGAGGATGAGCAGGTTCATGAGAAGGAAGCACCACCCCAGCCTACTCCAGAGATGATCAATCAGGTTCTCACTTATATCAGCGGGTTATCGGATCAGGGCCAAGCACCCCCAGCATTTTCTGCACTAGCCCCTCAGGTTCAGGGAGTACAACATGCAGCTGATGTGGCTCCCCGCATGGATGCGTCCTAGGAAACAGACACGTTTCCCCGATTGACTACAGGGCCTATAATACTAGTGACCAGCATGACCTCTTTATTAAGTTTCTAAAGTTGAAACCTCCAGTCTTTAAGAGTACTGAATCTGAAGACGCTTATGATTTCCTTGTTGATTGTCATGAGCTGCTTCATAAGATGGATATAGTGGAGTGATTTGGTATTGAATTTGTGACATACCAGTTCCAGGGAGACGCTAAAATGTGGTGGTGGTCTCATGTTGAGTGCCGACCAGCAAATGCACTACCTATGACCTGGGCAGCATTTTCTAGTGTCTTCATGGAAAAGTATATAGCCAAAACTTTGAGGGACAGGAGGAGAGATGAGTTCTTGAATATAGAGCAGGGGAAGATGTCTGTTGCTGCTTATGAGGCCAAATTTTATGCTTTATCCAGGTATGCCACTCAGCTTTGCTTCAATCCGCAAGAGCGGATTCGCCGCTTTGTGAAGGGATTGAGGTCGGATTTGCAGATTCCAACTTTACAGGTGGCTGCTTCTGCAAAATCTTTTCAGGACGTGGTTGACTTTGTGATAGAGGTAGAGGGGGTGAAGCCAGATGACTTCTCCAAGGTGTCAATGTTTAAGAAGTTTCGTAAGGGAGGTGAGTTTAGTGGTTCTTACTCCAGGGGGCAGGGTTCTAGGGGTTATCCATCCCACCCTATTCAGTCTTCATTGCAGGTTTCAACTGAGGGTCCGTCGCAGACCGGCCCGCCTTTTTCTGAGTTTGGTGGTTATCTTCAGTCTTCTTTTTCTTCACAGAGATCCACTCTCGACTCAAGGACTTGTTATAGATGTGGTGAAGTTGGGCATATCAGAAAATATTGCCCGATACAGAGCCAGGCTCAGTATGATCAGGGTTACAGAGCCCCAGCAGTTAGAGGTAGGGGTGGTTATGGTAGAGGCCGTCATTTTGGCGGACGTGGTGGCCATGGTAATGGTGGTCATTAGTCCAGCCGGGGTGGCGGGCAGGTTGGAACTACTAGAGCACAGCCCGGCAGGGGCCATGGTCAGACAGGCGACAGAGCCCATTGTTATTCTTTCCCTGGGAGGCCAAAGGCAGAGGCAGAGGCATCCGATGCTGTTATTACAGGTACTCTTCTGGTCTGCAATCGCATGGCTTCCATATTGTTTGATCCTGGATCCACTTTTTCTTATATATCTTCCTCACTAGCTAATGGACTTGAATTATGTTGTGACTTACTTGACATGCCTATTCGTGTTTCTACTCCTGTTGGTGAGTCTGTGTTAGTTGAGAAGGTGTATAGGTCTTGTCTTGTGACTTTTGTGGGCAGCAAAACTTATGTAGATTTGATTATTCTAGAAATGGTTGACTTTGATGTAATTCTGGGTATGACTTGGCTTGCTCCAAATTTTGCTATCTTAGATTGCAATGCTAAGAGAGTAACCTTGGCCAAGCCTGGGATAGATCCACTAGTGTGGGAGGGTGATTATATTCCCGCTTCATTTCGGATTATCTCTTTTCTTCGTGCTAATAGGTTGGTGAGTAAGGGTTGTTCAGCTTTCTTGGCTCATCTCAGGGATGATGCTTCCAAATTACTTTCAATTGAGTCTGTTTTCATAGTTCGTGAGTTTGTGGATGTTTTTCCTGCAGACCTGCCTGGGTATGCCACCAGACAGGGATATTGATTTTTTTTATTGATCTGGAGCCAGGGACTCGCCCCATTTCCATTCCATCTTACAGAATGGCCCCGGCTGAGTTGAGAGAGTTGAGGGCCCAACTTCAGGAGTTGTTAGGTAAAGGTTTTATTAGACCGAGTGCCTCTCCTTGGGGTGCTCCAATTTTATTTGTGAAAAAGAAGGATGGTAGTTTTAGGATGTGTATAGACTACAGGCAGCTGAATAAGGTGACTATTAAGAATAAGTACCCAATTCCTCGCATTGATGACTTGTTTGATCAGCTACAGGGTGCTTGTGTGTTCTCTAAAATTGATTTGAGGTCTGGTTATCATCAACTGAAAATACGAGCAGCGGATGTGCCAAAAACTGCTTTTCGAACCAGGTATTGGCATTATGAATTCTTAGTAATGTCTTTTGGGCTTACGAAAGCCCCTGCTGCTTTCATGAGCCTAATGAATGGAATTTTTAAGCCATATCTGGATTTCTTTGTTATTGTATTTATTGATGATATTCTAATCTACTCAAAAAGTAGGAAGGAACATGAAGAGCATCTGAGAATTGTATTGGGATTGTTAAGGGAGAAAAGGTTGTATGCCAAATTCTCCAAATGTGAGTTCTGGCTCGATTCAGTGTCTTTTTTGGGGCACGTGGTTTCTAAGGATGGAGTGATGGTGGATCCCCAGAAAATTGAAGCAGTGAAGAGTTGGGCAAGGCCCACTAATGTTTCTGAGGTAAGGAGCTTTGTTGGTCTAGCTAGCTACTACAGTCGGTTCGTCAAGGGATTCTCTTCCATTGCTTCCCAGCTGACCAATTTGACCAAGCAGAATCTTCCATTTGTATGGACGGAAGAGTGTGAAGAGAGTTTTCTGAAACTCAAAACCTTGTTGACTACTGCACCGATTCTTGCCTTGCCCGTGGAAGGTAAGAATTTCACTGTTTATTGTGATGCATCTTATTCTGGTTTAGGTGCAGTGCTAATACAGGAGAAGAATGTAATTGCCTATGCTTCAAGGAAGTTGAAAGTACATGAACGTAACTATCCGACCCATGATTTGGAGTTGGCTGCGGTTGTATTTGCATTGAAGCAGTGGAGGCATTACCTATATGGGGTCAAGTGTGAAGTGTATAATGATCATCGCAGTTTACAATATGTGTTCACCCAGAAGGACTTGAATTTGAGGCAGAGGGGGTGGATGGAGTTGCTGAAAGATTATGATGTTACTATTCTTTATCACTCAGGAAAAGCTAATGTTGTGGCTGATGCCTTGAGTAGAAAAGGAGGGAGAATGGGGAGTTTAGCCCACTTACAAATTTCTAGGCGCCCATTGGCTAGAGAGGTTCAAACTCTGGCCAATGACTTTATGAGGCTGGAAGTAACTGAGAACGGAGGATTCTTGGCCTGTGTGGAGGCACGATCTTCTTTTCTTGACAAGATTAAAGAAAAACAGTTTGATGATTGGAAGTTGAGCCGAATTCGTGATATGGTAATGCGAGGAGAGGCCAAGGAGGTTGTGATTGATGAGGAAGGCATATTAAGGATTAAGGGGCGAATATGTGTGCCCCATGTTGATGATTTGATTCAAATTATTCTTGCAGAGGCTCATAGTTCGAGGTATTCTATACATCCTGGTGCAACCAAGATGTACCGTGACCTGAGACAACATTATTGGTAGAGTAGAATGAAGCGGGACATTGTTGATTTTGTTGCCCAATGTCAGAATTGTCAGCAGGTCAAGTATGAACACCAGAGGCCTGGAGGGACACTTCAGAGAATGCCCATTCCTAAATGGAAATGGGAAAGAATTGCAATGGACTTTGTGGTTGGTCTTCAAAAGACATTTGGTAAGTTTGATTCTATATGGGTAATTGTTGATAGGTTAACTAAGTCTGCGCACTTCATTCCGGTCAAGGTGACTTATAATGCAGAGAAGTTAGCCAAGCTCTATATCCGTGAGATTGTTCGATTGCATGGAGTTCCAATTTCCATCATATCAGATAGAGGTACGTAATTTACTTCTAATTTTTGGAAGACCTTGCAGGGTGAGTTAGGTACTAGATTGGATCTAAGTATCGTATTTCACCCTCAGATCGATGGGCAATCTGAGCGAACAATTCAAGTGCTGGAGGATATGCTTCGCGCATGCGTGATAGACTTCGGTGGTCATTGGGATCAATTCTTACTCTTGGCAGAATTTTCATACAATAATAGCTATCACTCGAGTATTGATATGGCCCCATTTGAGGCATTGTATGGGAGGAGATGTAGGTCTCCCGTTGGTTTGTTTGATGCATTTGAGATGAGACCTTGAGGTACTGATCTTTTGAGGGAATCGTTAGAGAAGGTGAAATTCATTCAGGAGAAGCTTTTAGCAGCTCAGAGCAGGCAAAAAGAGTATGCAGATCGAAAGGTCAGGGACTTAGAGTTCATAGAGGGAGAGCAAGTGTTGCTTAAAGTTTCACCCATGAAGGGTGTAATGAGGTTTGGTAAGCTAGGTAAGCTTAGTCCGAGGTATATTGGGCCATTTGAAGTCCTTAAGCATGTGGGAGAGGTGGCCTATGAATTGGCTTTGCCTCCAGGGTTGTCCGGAGTACACCCAGTATTTCATGTGTCTATGTTGAAGAAATATCGTGGTGATGGAAACTACATTATTCGTTGGGATTCAGTCCTACTTGATGAGAATATGTCTTATGAGGAAGAGCCTGTAGCAATTCTAGATAGGGAGGTCCGCAAGTTGAGGTCAAAGGAGATTGCTTCTGTGAATGTCCAGTGGAAAAATCGTCCAGTTGAGGAGTCCACTTGGGAGACCGAGGATGATATGCACATAATATATCCACACCTTTTTGTCGATTCAGGTACCTTTTCTTATCATCGCCTTCTTTTGACCGTTCGGGGACGAACGGTGGGTATATTGGTATCTAATGTAACGACCCGTTAGGTCGTTTTGAACATTAGACCTATCTCTTTCATAAAAGAACATTCCCGTAAATTTTGAATGGTGATTTTGAACTATTTATTTAAGTACGATTATTTAGTTGGTGGGTATTTTTATTAAACAATTAGTTTTTAGTTGATTGTAAATGGGCCAAAGCTGAAATTTATTTAATATGCTATGTAACTTGGCCCATATGTAGAAATTAAAATAATTAAATTTAGCTATTTTGATACATAACTATTTTATTTAGAAAAGAAAAGAGAGAAACAGAGAACAACAGAAACCTTACCTGAGGCGTCAGGAGGCGGCTGTGCCTTCAGGTTAATCTTCAACTAGCCTCAATATTTTCCTATTCATATTATCAGTAGGGTGAGGAGTTATATTATTATTATATATGTTGGATTGAAAAACATTGGTGTAAGAATTATTATTATTATTATTATTATTATATGTTGATTTAGAAAGAGGGAAGATTGATGATATTGATGTGGAATAGTGGGTCTTTATTAAGTATAGTGTTATTTAAAGGAAAAGAAGTGAAGTGATGAATATGGGTAGAAAAGTATCGATTTCTGTGGATGTCTTTGTTTTGGTTTCTTTATGTAATATTGCAACCTTAAATATGGAGAATGACTATGCAATAACGGTCTAATGATTGGAAAGAATTTAAGTATACCTATGGTCATTATTATGGTAAGTGTTAATTTACATACTATTAAAGTTAGTGCTAAATAGTTATTTCAATCTTTAGAAATTATATAGTATTTTATATATATAGAATAGATTTGTGGGAAAGTTAAGATCTTGGAGGCTGGATTCATAGTTAGTTGTATTAGGCTTTGTTGAAGGTTAAGTACACGGTCGTACAATTTGACTGGATTTGGATGTTTCTTATATTATCACATTATAAGTTATGCTTTGATAAATTGAGATAGGTAATTAAATATTAGGTGTATTATATAATATGAATTTCATAACAGTTATGGTAATTGCAGGAATATGAGACTTGATATATTAGTTAGTGTCAAGATGTAGGAAATTGATTATAGATTTGAGTGGGTTTTTGAGTCTAGGATAGATATATAGTAATGTGGATGTCTATGGACTCGTTTGCTTATGACTATTGTATACTTGATAGATTGGAAGCGTTCTGAGACGTTGAGGAGAGGAAAAGCATTGGAGAGTTAGCGTGCTTGACACCGGTTCTTCGGTGAAGGTAGGTTATGGTTTATTCTATGTGATAGATAGACTCTTAATAGTGATTGATAGTCATTGAGTGATATTGTGAAATTTTCTATGTACTTGGTTGTTGTGGTTTGGATGATTCATGTGTTGTTGTGATTGGTCTGTAATCCCAAGACTGCGAAATCTGTAATCTTAAACTTGTTTTATTAAAGCGATGCCTTGAATAAAGAAGGCTTAATGAAATATTGATAAGGAAGTGTAAAGAGATGATTAATAATGACAAATGAATTAACGATATAATTGGATCGGGTGTCACGTTTCGACACGATATTAATGGATCGGGTGTCACGTTCCGACACGGTGTTATTGGATTGGGTGTCACGTTCCGACACAGTAACATTAAAGAAAAACATATTGAATTAACTTAATATGCTAAATCTCAAAGAACTCATTTCCCAAAAGAGCGTGGTGTGGAGGCCTGAGTCCTCATGTGTGTTCTTGATATTGTTAACTGATTATATACTTGATTTAGTGTTGTTGTCACTTGTTCATGCGATTTGTTGCTTGCCACCTGCTACATGCTATAGTTGATATTATACTATTACTTTATGCATATCAGTTTCTATTTTGAGTTGGTCGATGATATCTACTCAGTACATATTGCCTTGTACTGATCCCTACTTGTGTTTCCTTCGTTTTCCTGTTGTGGAGTGCAGCGAGTGTACCACCGACTTCGACTCGCCCTCAGCTCTAGTCCGTCTCCAGCACATTAGAATTCAATGTGAGGTATTTCATCTAGCTCGTGTTGGATTCTCTCTCGGTCATGGCATGATGTCCTTAGCTTTCGGACATACATTGTCCTATTTATTTATTTGGATATCTTTAATACTCTTAGACTTGATATTTTGAGAATATATGTCCATGATGTGATGACTTTCAGGTTTTGGGGATAATATGTAATAAACTCTAAATGTTTCTTTTATTGTTTATTTTAAGTTGTGAGCTTCCGCATTATGGTTTTATTTTGTTGTTGAACAATTAATATAAGTTAGGGTTTGGATTCGTTGGTTCTCCTACCTAGGAGGTTAAGTGTGGGTGCCACTCATGACTCGTTTTGGGTCGTGACACTTCATTAGTGGCAGAGGTAAAGGAGAAGAAAGAAAAATACCCCATTTTGCTTGAGTTGAAGGTGAATGTGCATAGGCAGAAAATGATGGCTTTTGCACAAGGGGGAGATGGTGTGTTGAGATATCAAGGAAGGTTATGTGTTCCAGATGTGGATGATCTCCAAGAGAGGATTATGGAGGAAGCTCACAATTCCATATATTTGATTCATCCGGGTTCCACAAAGATGTACTATGACTTGAGAGAAGTCTATTGGTGGAGTAGCATGAAGAGGTGCATCGCTGAATTTGTTGCTAAGTGCCCGAATTGTCAGCAAGTCAAGGCAGAGCATCAGAGACCGTGTTGTGTACCCCAGAGTATACTTCTTCCGGAATGGAAGTGGGAGATGATCAATATGGATTTCATCACAGGTTTACCACGATCTCGCAGGCAGCATGATTCCATTTGGGTGATTGTGGATCGGATGACCAAATCAACCCACTTCTTACCGGTGAAGACTACAAATACAACAGAGGAGTATGCAAACTTATACATTTGCGAGATAGCTCGACTGCATGGAGTTCCACTATCCATCATCTCAGACAGGGGTGCTCAATTTACCGCCCACTTTTGGAAATCATTTCAGAAAGGTTTGGGCACAAAGGTGAACCTTAGTACTGCTTTTCATCCTCAGGCGGATGGTCAAGCAAAACGCACCATTCAGACCTTAGAGGACATGTTGAGAGCTTTTGTTCTCGATTTCAAAGGTAATTGGGATGACCATTTACCTCTTATCGAGTTCGCCTACAATAATAGTTTCCATTCCAGCATTCAGATGGCTCCGTATGAGGCTCTATATGGGCGAATGTGTAGATCTCCCATTGGTTGGTTTGAGATTGGTGAAGCTGAGTTGATAGGACTAGATTTGGTTTATCAAGCCATGGAGAAGGTAAAGACTATTCAGGAAAGGTTGAAAACAGCGCAAAGTCGTCTGAAATCCTATACAGATGTGAGGAGGAGAGACTTGGAGTTTGAGGTTAATGATTGGGTCTATTTGAAAGTTTGACCTATGAAGGGAGTTATGAGATTTGGTAAGAAGGGAAAGCTCAGTCCCTGATATATTGGCCCTTACAGGATATCCAAAAGAGTTGGCAATGTAGCTTATGAGTTGGAGCTACCGTCAGAGTTAGCAGCAGTCTATTCGGTATTTCACATCTCTATGCTAAAGAAGTGTTTGGGTGATCCTTCACTTATTGTGCCTACCGAGAATATTGGTATCAAGGACAACCTATCTTATGAGGAGATTCCCATTCAGATCCTTGATCGCCAGGTTCGCAAATTGAGGACCAAAGAGGTTGCATCGGTGAAAGTCTTGTGGAGAAATCTGTTCGTTGAGAAAGCTACTTAGGAGGTCGAGGAGGATATGAAAAAGAGATATCCACATCTTTTTTCCACCAATGCAGACCTATAGCAAAGTACTAACTCTTAACGAAGTACCATTTTAAGTTTAGCATGTTGAGTTCTTGAGTTTTTTAAATTTAATTGGCATGTGTTGCTTGGAATTGTATTGTGTTGGGTTGTTAAATGTCCCCATCCCTTACAAGCTTAGTATGGGCTCATTCGAGGATGAATGTTCCCAAGGGGGAGATATTGTAACACCCCATAACTTGGAGTTGGAGAAAATGCAGAAACTGCTGCAGTACAGGTTCTATGGGACCGACCTACGGACCGTAGAAACCAGGTTGAGGTTGGAGAATGTCAAGTTTTAGGAGTTGATTCTACGGACCAAAGGTACGGTCGTAGTCTGATCTACGGACCGTAGATAGGACCCGTAGGTTGCCCTCCAGACTTGGTCGAATTTCAGTTCTCAGGGCCTGATCTACGGTGGCCATGTATGGACCGTAGATCAGATGACGAGCCGTACATGGGCATCGTCAGTTGGAAGGCCAAAGTGGTAAACTCTCTGAATCAAATGACGGAGGAACAGGACGGACCGTAGGTCGCGGCGACAGTTTTCAGTAAGGGTATTTTAGACCTTTCCCCTCTGTTCTAAACCCAAATCCCGACTTTTTCTTATTATTTTCGGGCTAAAAACAGCAGATACAGTCTAGAAACATTCATTAAACTTAGAGAAACTTGAGAGGAGAGTCAAGAGGAGAAGGGGTTAGTGTTTCAAGAATTCATCCAAATTCTTCAAGATTCGTCAAGATCCTTGATCTTACAGGTATGTAAGGCTTTCCTCACTGTTGGGCTTGTGCGTCCACACGCCAATTTACATTCAGAAGTTTAGAATTATGAAATCTAGGGTTTCATCCCATGTTCTTGAGAAATATTCGAGTTTTTTGCCTATTATACCAAATTCCAGTTAATTCTTGAGTATTGTATCCATGTTCTTGAGTAGTTATCTTGCTATGGTTCATGCTTAGATTCTGGTATGAACCCTAATTATTGAGTTGGCTGTCCATATTTTATTTTCTGCAAAGAACTCTATAAATTGAGCATTTACTGAATATTTTGAGAATTTCTTGAACTGAGACTTTAATTTAAAATGATCTTGCTTTTGAGAGAGATAGAGGGAAGTCGTGAGTAGAGTTAAAGAGGCAGTTTGAGTAACTTGTTAAATGAAACTTTGATTTTCAAAAACTATCATTTTGAGTGAGAAAGAGGATTTTGAGTTGAGAAACAATTGAGAGGGTTTTGAGAAGAGAATTTGAGGCACTATTTATTAAAGAGTATCTTTTGAGTAATTATCTCAAAAACAGAGGAAGAGTTTTATTTTTTTTTTCTTACTTGAGCAGGAGTATAATTATTGGGAGTAGTATTGAGCACCGATATGGGATGGGTTCAGACAACTCAACTCCCCATAAACCATGTATGCCAACATGGGTAAATGAGTCATACTTCTCAGATGATTTCCTTATGCCTTCGGGTAAAGCTTAGTTGATCCACTTAGTTGAGGATGTCTTATACTCCAGCAAGGTATATGACAGTTCTGGCAGCGTGCGCGAGACGCTGTATCATCATTTAGCTCAAAGTGATGGTTGTCGGTTAGAGAACTCCCAAATATGAGTAAACACTTACTTTATAATATTTTGCACATATTCTTGAGGTTGCTTTTGTATTTTTTTTTAAAAAGCTTTACATTGACTTGCTTTTGAGTATCACTTTTACTTGAGTTAGTTATGAGTTGTTTTGCTTTGAGTTGAGTTGAGGTGAGTATTCCTTGAGCCCTATCTTTTCTGTTATTGCTTTACTCAGCCATTTTACAATACCTGTGCATTCAATGTACTGATGTCATTCGACTGCATCTTTTCACGATGCAGATACAGGTTTTCAGGGTCATCAACGGGTGCTTCGTTGACACCGTTTGCACTCCAGATTGCAGTTGTGGTGAGCCTCCTAGTACTTCCGGAGGATTTGTCTTTTTATTAAGTTGTTTTAGTTTTGTTGTGGTGTTGTGGGGTCTGTCCTGACACCCGTTTGAGTTATTTAGAGGCTTCATAGACAGGTCTAGAGTTAATGGGTTCCCCCGTACTTGTTCGTATCTTCCCATGTTTGAGTCCTCCTGATGGTTTCAGTATTTGAAGTTTGAGTATTTTCAACATTTAACTATTTTAATCTTTCATTTGAGTTTTTGAGTTTATTCATGTTATGATAGGAGCCTTTTAGGCTTGGGTTGAGTCTTTCGCTGAGTAGTGAGCCAGGCCAAGGGTTCGCTTGGGGATCAGTAATGGTTCTCAAGTACCGGCCACGTCTAGGGTGTAGGCTCGGGGCGTGACAAAAAATTTCTTTTAATTAAATATTTCTCATTAGCGTGTTCACCTATCATTAGTGTAGGAAAAGTTTTGTATCTACTCTAATTAGCGCGTTCACCTATTTCTCTCTTTCCCTTCTTCGCTTTCTCTCTACCTTCTATTGTTAGGGTTTTACCTTCTTTCTTTTTCGATTTTCATTGCTTCCTTTAAGAAATTCTTTTGATTCAGCATAATACCCTAATGGAACGTAACCGAAAATCTCCTAGAAAAAGTTCGCGTTTACAAATTAGTGATGTTGATGCTTCTAATCAAAAAGTTTATCGAAGGAGTCAGATGAGGGGTCAGTTTTCAGCTTCTACTGTGGAAAATTTGCCTCGTAATGAAGTTTATGACGGTCCCAATTTTAATTTGGGATTATCATCCGATCAACATGAACAAGTTTGTATAGAGGGTAATAAGAACTAGGATACCATGCATGTTCAGAAAGAGGGTAAAAAAGAGTTAAAGAGGTAAATGTTGTGCAAAAATCGAAAAGAAGATGCGTTGATATTGCATCTACCTCTAAGGAAGTTTTTGATAGTGACGACGATTTTGAGGATTTACCTCCTCAATTTCAGTTGAACAAAGTGAAAAATAAAGTTGAGAAGAAGAAGCCAAGGAAGGATGCACATACACGAAAACGACTGCCCAATAATGTGATTCTACTGGAGAGTAGAGATCCGGTATGTGTAATTCATCTTTAATTCAACTTTAATATGTAGTACTCTCTGGTCTCTTTCATTAGGTATTTGTTTAAATTCTTTCTTAATACAAGTTTAATTCATTTTTGCAGTTTTGTTGGTTGATTTGTTGTGATTGAATTACTTGTTTAATTCATAATAGATATTCCAAACAAATCATTTTAAAAGGAAAAAACTGATATAGATGAACAAATGACTACCCGAGACAGCAGGTCTAAAAAATTATACAAGATGCTTTCTCATATAGAAGAATCAAAAGAATGAATATGTAATACCCCTTGTCTCTTGATTATGTTGACACTTTTCTACTTCAAAAGAAATTGTAGCAATGATATTTTTTTACTTCTATGGTTCCATTCAACTCCTTATATTGATTGAATAATTCATTGCAATATAAAAATTTTGTGTCCAATGAGCTCGTTGATCGTTTTTCTTTGTTCTTATTTGATCCAAGATCTTAAACATTTCCACTCCTGATTAAAATGAATGTAAGTTATTTTACTTATAATAAGATATGGCATCTGTACTTTTCTTGAATATTGAACTTAGATATCTGGCAACAAGGTTATGACTCATAATAATGGAAATTTGGAAATTATAGCCTTCTCTATTCTCTGTTATTTGGAAACATTTACTCTGTAGAGATAACTCTAGTAATTGTTATCTAGTTAGTTGATCCTGCATAATGACTTAGCATGAGGGACCAAACCACTTTGTCAGATATTGCTGTAAATTTATTTCTAATGGTAGAGTTGTTGAATTACCAGACAACTACACATGTTTATAGTTTGATCACAGATCATGTGTTAGACAATTACCTTTTAGCAATTTGATTTCTAAATATCCTCTGTTCTCTATCTAGTCATGAAAAACATTGGGGCCTGCTGTTTTTCAGTCACAATGGCCTAAAATCATATATACTGGCAATGAGTTGAGTAGAAAAACCATGTGATACTTCATAATAGATATTCCAAACAAAACATTTAAAAAGGACAAATCTGATATAGATGAACAAATGACTACCCGAGACAGCAGGTCTAAAAAATTATACAAGATGCTTTCTCATACAGAAGAATCAAAAGAATGAACAACAAAATACTAAAAGGACATTACAGGCTTTCCTTCATTTTAGTGCCTGATAACTGTTGTTGACAAGTCTCTAGTAACAACATTACATCAACCTATGACATAATTCCCTAATGACTGTTGTCATGACTTACAACATAGGATACATGATGCTTACAACCATCAGCTATTATAGATTTTCAAAATGTGAGTGACAAAAAGAAGTTAAACGTCTATGAGCAACTGCTTCCCTCAATTTGCAATTGAATTTTGACATGGCCTGCTTTATAGCCTTAACATATGTCCTGTGTTGGTAGGTGAGTGTTGATTCAAGTATGTCACATAGGGATGTTTTTGGGTTCAAGCTGGTCGAACAACAATTCAAATGTCAGATTATTCTTAAAACCTGTAAAATGTATAAATTATTCAATAGATGAGAAAATACACACATAACAAGTTGTTTATTGATTATAGTCATATCCGGAATTCTCTTGTCACTCTCATCATACCCTCTCCATAAAATTCTTTAGAAGTTATATCAATGGTAGACATTTCAAGAGATTCAATATCTGTAATTCATCTTTAATTCAACTTTAATATGTAGTACTCTCTGGTCTCTTTCATTGGGTACTTGTTTGAATTCTTTCTTAATTCTCTTTTTACTGATTGAACTTTAAATATTGTGTAATACACTTTTAATATAAGTTTAATTCATTTTTGTAGTTTGTTGGTTGATTTGTTGTGATTGAATTACTTGTTTAATTCATAATAGATACAAGTTTAATTCAGTTTATAGAGCACTCTCTGGTCTCTGTCATTAGCTTCTTGTTTAATTCATGTTTAATTCTCTTTCTTCTGATTTTACTTTAGTATTGTGTAATACATTTTTAAATATGTGCAGGAAAAAATAGGACTTTAGTATTTGTGTAATACACTTTTAATACAAGTTTAATACATTTTTAATTCACGTTTAATACATTTGTAGTTACTTGATTTACTTATTATGATTAGTGAAAGTTAGTTCAATTAATTAAAGTTGAGGTCGAATTTCTATTTATATGCAGGATCGTAAATTTTGGAAACATCCGAATGTTGTGTATATTGCGAGTAGGTGGTCATCTTACACTAATCATAGTGTCATCGACCAAATTAAAAGCTCTTTATCTGAAAAACAACTTGATTTGTTCAGGAATACCTGTTTTGGTTACTTTCTTGACCTTCCACAAGTGAACACACAACTCCAACTTATTTATTGCCTTATGAATAAGGAGTTAAAACACACTCCAGATGATGTGTTTGCTATTGAAATACATGACAAAAAGTTATTTTTTGGTCTTAGAGAATTTAGATTAGTTACTGGCTTGAATTGTGTTAGTGATGGCACTCCTGTCAATGTTCTGGATTCTAAGTGTAGTTTGTTGAGTAATTATTTCTGGAACAAATCACTGTTCAAAAGAGTCATCTACGCGAGTTGTTTCTAGCTAAAAATTTCATAGGTGATGACTCCGCTGTTTCATTGGCTGTTCTCTTCTTTATTAATGAATTTTTATTTTCATATGAGAACAATGAACACCAAATTAGTAATAGAGATTTTTACCTTGTTGAAAATGAACAATTCAATTCATATCCGTGGGGATTAGATGTCTACAAGGAATTGCTTGATTCTGTGAGGCACGCTCTTAAGTCAACCCATAAATACTATCGATTGGGTGGCTTTCCTCTTGCTCTTCAAATTTGAATTTTTGAGTGTTGTTCAAAAGTTGATGGAGTTATAGCTATTCGAGTTTCTGATTCAACTCCAAGAATCTTGAATTGGAAGACAATTGCTGATTGTCCATGGCAAAAGTATATTGAGAAATGTCTCTTCATGCCTACAAAAAATAAGGTATTTGTACAAAGTTAATACATTTTATGACATTTTTTAATTCAACTCAAGTTAATATATCTATTTTTATTTTCTTTATTTGATTTTTCAGTTTGAGAACATAGTGGCTAGTGAAGATGAAGTTTCTGAATTCAAGCTTTCTGAACCTCGTGATTACAATGCTGAAATTTTAAAATTGGAACCCAAAGGATCAAGTCACGGTCTAGACTTATTGATTAGTGAGGTTACAAAATTGAGAAAAGAACTTGTGAAGGTATATGCAAACTTGACTTTAGGCTTTATTTTTTTCAAAATTGTTATATTTTACTAATTGTGTTATGTTTGATTATCCACTAGGCCAATGAAAACAACAAAGCACTTGAAGAGAAGATAGCTTTAGGATTTAATGAAATCAAAGAATTTGTGGTGAATTCTAACAAACAACTATTGGAGGATATTTGTTTGTTGTTTGCTAAGAGTGGTGGTAGCAGCTCTGTTATCCGAAAAGCCAGGTAACCATCAAACAAGCAGGCTGGCGACACTTTTCCAGGTGGATTAGATTTTAATGGAGGTTTGTTATACTTTTAATACATTTTCTGGTTAATTCATCTCTCTGCTTGAATCTCGTGTGTAGGTCTTTCTCTGCAGAATCACACATTGTTCTTTGAGCTTCAAGTCTTGCCATGAGGTTGCCATAAGGGCATTAGCTGCTGCCTGATTCAACCTCATTTGTTTTTTATACACAATACTCCTGCAAATCACATAAATCAGTAGAGTAAGAGACTAAGAGCATATAATCACACACACTAAATGAATTTCTATTTTTTCTAGTTGACATGTTTTTTTAGAGATCTTACTGGTGCATGGCATCTCGAATCATCTTCTCAAGCATAGATTTATAAGAAGATTGTGCCTTGCGTAGTCGTCGACACTTCTCAACTCTCCTTCTTTTCTTTGTTAGGATTAGCTCCAAATCTTGTACATCTGTTTTCTCCTCCCTTAGTCTTCTGCTTATAATATGTTTTAATTACACATACAACATTCTCTCCCTATGTTAATGCATCTGTACATGAATCAAGAGGGAACGATGCTCAAGTTATAGGATCAAATCAAAATGAAGAATCTCAAGTGCTTAAAGCTTCAGTTAGATTTGCTGACGTTGAAAATTCTGAAAGAGTATCAAGTAAAATAGTTAATGAAGGGTTTTATACAAATATATTACATATTTCATATATTTTAATTCAACTCTCTTATTTTAAATATTTTTGTTGTGTACAGTTGAAGATGAAGATGTTGCAGGAATTGCTATTGAAATTTTTTTGTCCGAGGTTGCTGCTGATATAAATGGTATTAATCTTTTAAAAAGTTCAAATAAACTTCTTTCATTTTGTTCTAATAACATTATTAAAATCTTTATTTTGTTTGCAGGCCAAGAGGCTGCTGATGCTAATGCAATTTGGGTGGAATCTGATGGTAATGTAGTCAACAAAGTCAACGTAGATAAGTTTTCCGTCTGTTGATTGTAAATTAATCAATATTTCTGTTGTATGCAGATGCAACAAAGGATTGTCAAAAATCGGTGCAAACTCTTGATGACTTTATGTTTCTTGATGAAGATCTTTCTCAGATCAGAAGCATCTTATCTAAAGAAAAAAGTCCAAGTTGATCAAAACAAAAAGAAAGCGACACCGAAGAATCGTGGCAGAAAGAAAAATCCAGGAAAGTTAATAACATATCCTTACACACAGCATTTTGAATCTGGAGGAACTTTATGCGTAACACGTCAGATATTTGAGACAAAACATCCTTTTTCGTATGCAACTGGAGGAGATAATGAATCTGATTTAATCAGTTCATTTACTAAGTGGCTTTATACGGGTACAAAAAAGAGGTAATTTATTTATATTGGGAGTTTTCTGCTTACTTCTCACCATTCAATTTTTTTCCTGAATCAAGAGTTCTGGTAGAACTCAAGCATATGGTACTGACTGTTGGTTCTAATTTTAATGTCAAATGTTGTGCTTAGTTGTTTTTACATAACTAAATTTAGTTTTATATAAGGACTGAAAATTCAATTTTTTATGTTTTGATAGGGGAAAGAAACCTTATGCAGATGTTGTTAATGTTATCAATCCAGCATTTGAATTAGGTATTTGTACTGTACAAGCAAAAGACTGGTTTTTCAAATTGGTACATCCTGGACAACAATGGTGTGATGAGGTTAGTTGTATAAACTTCAGTTGGACATCAAAATTTTATACTGTTTTGTCGCTTCATAGAGTATTAGGTCTAGTTAAAATGTTATGTTTGAACTTTCTTGAGGTCAATCGAAAGTTCTTTTGCTACTTCATAAAGCAACATAGTTAATTCATTTCTTCTGTTGGAAAATAACTTGTCTGATTGCAAAAGTTGAGAAGAACACGAAGTTTTATTTTTTGAGGGAATTTAAGTCTAAAACACCGTCTTTGCGAAATCTGTAGTTACCGAGTGTGAAAGTTTTTTTTTACAAATATGAAAAAATAGACCAAAGTTGTAGTAATCGGCTATCTTAACTTTTTTCATTGAAGTGCAACCGACGTATCATGAGAAAGATACTATGGTCTTGTATCCAACACGCCCAACCCTGCAGCAGCATCTACTGAAACTTTTTTTCTATAGCTTCTTCTTGCCCTAATCTTAGGCAACTTGAATTTTTGACTGGTCCTGTTTCTCCTTTGAAATTCAGTAAAAGAGGAGAAAATAGAATATAACTGGTGTGTGTCCCTTACTTGAGACTATGTTACTTTTAATTTGAAAGAACGTGTCCCCTTGCTTGAGACTATATTACTTTTTTACATTTTAGTTCTAATTTTTTGCAGCATATTGATGTCATTTTCTATTATCTAAGAAAGAAAGGAAAATATGAAGCCAACAGTAATGTTCGATTTACAACTACTGATTGTGTATTCAAGACAAAGATTGCTCATTATTTTTTTCAACTTTGTGATGCTCATGAGAATAAGAAGAAGTATGAAGTAAAAGATTCTGATGATATTGCTCGATATATATGTGGACGCCGTTTGTTGGCAAGTACCTCGTGGGACAAAGTGGATTATGTTCTCTTTCCATTAAACATTAAAGAGGGTCATCATTGGATTTTTGTTGTGTTTGATGTTGGACAAAGGTCTTTGGAGGTGTATGATTCATTCCCGGCTAGGGAAGGGGTGAATTATCAGGTTAAAAGTATTGTTGAGATGTTTTCACATGTTTTACCATATTACTTAAGTGTGGTCAAGTTCTATGATAAGCGTCCTGAATTGAAGACAACACCGAAATACAGTGAAAAAGATGAGTTGAAGAAAATAGAGTTTCAGTTCATAACTAAAGGTGTTTGCAGACAACAAGATAGCTCCCTGTAAGTATTATCAAATAGGTATTCTTTTTATATTGATCTTCTTAAGTAGATATTTTGATAACAATTTTATATTTGAATTTTTTAGGGACTGTGGAGTTTTCGTTGCTGTATTTGCGGAGTTAGTAAGTAATGGCCAAGATATTGTAAATCAACAAGTAAATTCAGACATTCTCCGAAAGAGATTTGGAGCTCTATTATGGGAATATGCAAGAAGGAAGCAAGCGAGTGGCCTTCAAAGTGAAGACGAAAGACCTCATAGATATAGAAATATAGCTATATTAGTTTAGTATGGCTATGAAACTATATGGTGTAAAAACAGTTTATAGGTGGTCTGTTGATTGTTTTGTTGTGGAGAATTTTAGTGTATTAATTACACTTTTAATACAAATTTCACTATTATGAATATTTTAAAGATGAGTTGCATTTTTTTGCCCTGAAAATGCTTCTTTTTTTCATTTATGTTGCCTACTAGTGTGTATTTTTCTGGATGTTCATTTAGATGTTGCAGAGTAACATATATGAAGCAACTATATATGTGTAATACCATGTTAATTCATAAAGCAACTAATCTCAACATGGATACTAATTAGGAATACGCATTTTATGTGTATTTAATACACATATTTAATTAGGAATTCAACTTTAATACATGTTTAATACATTTGTAATACAACACTAATTCATAATGCAGGTTTCAACTTACAATTTTTCTCAACACCTACATATATAATACAAACGAATTATACGTAACATTTTTAATACACATTTTATAGTGATATAAAACTAAATTTTTTTATAACAGTCATCATTCATACATAATACTAGACATGTATTAAAAATGAATTAGGAGACAAAGAAAGGATCAAAATTCTTATAGTAAACTAATGAGCTTCTAAAAGAAAATGATATAACAGATTTTATTCCTTATTCTTTATCATAAGGCCTAACATTTTTGCAAGTCTTCCTGTTGTGACCATGTTGTCCACAGTTGCTGCATGTTATTTTTGCTTTTTTGAATCCATCTTCTCTCAGCTGTGTATGTCTTTTATTTTTTGGCCTTCCAGGAGGTCTCTTTCCAAGTGGTGGAAGTACAACCTCTTCAAGAACATGTGTTGGTGTGTTCTAGGTACTTTCATCTGATATGTCAGCAGTAAATTTTTTCTTGTATAGTAATTAGAGCAATATTTCTCTTAACCAGTGTGTTTTATTGTTAAAACAGCCAAAGCATGCGGACATGACAACTCATCCAATTGAAATCTCCCACATGTGCATGTGCGTTGTTGAAGACATACTGTGAATCGCGTAATACCAACAAGTACCGTATACACGTATTTATTTGTCTCCATAACCTATGAAAAGAAAAAAATATAATCAAGAGAGATGTTAGATATGAATCAGCAGAAAAAGTATTAGCAAAAATAATTTACAGAACAAACATACCCTTAATTTCTCTGATTCAGTTTTGTTACGGCGTAAAATATTTTCATACTTTTTTCCAAGGTAAAAACCTGAAAATATCGCCTTTGATCTGTTATTGTTATTCCATTTCTACACAAGCTGTCTCATGAATTCCAGGAAATGCAAGACTGTAAGAACTTTGGCATGTCTTATTCTTGAATTGACTGATTTTGCAACATTTGATATCATCATCCAAGTCCTATTAACTTCAGCATGCACACGCGCCCATTTGTTGTATCCAATGTTCAATAAGTAATCCTTAATCCTCTTATCTATCTTCTCAACTATTGTCATACATTGATAAAATTCTGTCATGGTGTATGTTTTGGCCATAGAGTAGAACAACGCAGTTACCCTTTGCTGACTTTTTCTGAAGTTTTTCATTATGTTCTGCAATAAGTGCCATATACACGCAAAATGAGGTACTTCATGATAGACTCTTGAAGTTGCCTTCATAATGCTGGCATGCCTATCGGAAACGATACACATCTCTGATCTTTGACCGAATGCGTCTCTGAATTGCTCGAAAAAACCACCTCCAAGATGCATCATTCTCTGAATCAACAATGGCATAAGCAAGTGGTAGTATACTCCCTGCACCATTACAATTTGTTTAAGACATTTTTAATACATTTTGTTGCAAGTATGATTCATTTCTAATACATAGTGCAGAAATTCAATATAGAAAGCACTAGTATCATATTCAGAAAGTCTCACCTGCTGCATCTAAGGTATTAGCTGTTAGTAGTGTCCCTTTGTAAGCTCCTTTTAAGAAAGTTCCATCAACAACTACAATTGGTCTACAATATTCCCATCCATTTATTGATGTAAACAAAGCTACAAATGCATATAGAAAATGACCATCCTCTGATTTATGCATTCTTATATGAGAACCAGGGTAAGTTGCCTCTAGTATGTGAAGATAGCTTGGCAACTTTGCATATGATTGAAATGGATCACCTCGGACTAATTCAAGAGCTGCTTCTTTAGCTCTCCAAGCTTGCATATATATGAGTCGCACACCATATTCAGCTAACATGTCATTTTGAATATCTTTTGGTGTGTAAATAGCATCTGGTTCAACACATTTACCCACAATAATACTCCCAACAACAATCTTCGTTGCTTGTCTTTTCGATAATGAATTATGTAGCAACAAACAAGTGTGTTCGCTTTCAAACTCTCTAATATTGATCATTTGAGATTTGTTCAAGCTTGAAGCTCGAAAACACCAACTACAGTTTTCTCCTAGGCAATGTATTGAATAGTTGTAGAAAAAAAATTAATATACAATCAATAATTTAAAGTAACTTAAATTTAGGTCTTACCTGGTTGAGCTTGATCTGTGTCTTGAATTGAAAATGTTTAAGAATGGAATGTCTTCTTAGTGCACTGGTGAGGACATATTTATTCTTATACACTTGATCTTTCTCAAATAAAGAGTGATTGGGATCAATAATGATGCGTGATTCTAATTCTTCTAGCTCATCAACTTCCTCACATGATCCAAAGCCAGTTAACCCTATTGCATCACCAATACCACTAAATGTATTAGAGAAGTATGAATTGTTTATAACCCTCATATCTTCATAAGTGTCTGAACATAATAGTGGAACAAGGGTGGAATTGATCTCCAAATTGACTGATTCAGTTGTTGTGACACACAAAGGGTATCTTGCCATATCTCGATGTTCCTTTTTGGTTTCAACATATAGTTTTACCCCCATAGCATTATGAATTTGAATTGGAGGAGACCTTTCATCAATTTTATATATGATCTCAACTTTACTTGTTGATGTGTCTAATGACAATTGAGCAGCAATCGTAGAAACCAGGGTGGCAAACGTTGATTCGGTATTTATCAACACACCATCTGCCAAGTAATTAATATATTTGTTGCTAGAATCCCATCGTCCATTGAAGTAAAGCAGCACAGCCAGATTAGTCATATTTTTTCCTACACCAATTTTAAAATGTATTACACAATACTAAACTAGTAATCCAATCACAACAAATCAAACCAACAAACTGCAAAATGAATTAAACTTGTATTAAAAGTGTATTACACAATATTTAAAGTTGAATCTGAAGACATAATTAAGAATAAATTAAGCAAGTACCTAATGACAGAGACCAGAGAGTGGTCTATAGATTGAATTAAACTTGCATCTATTAAGAATTAAACAAGTAATTCAATAGTAACAAATCAATCAACAAGCTTTCAAACTGAATTAAACATGTATTAAAAGTGTATTACACAAATATTAAAGTTGAATTAGTAAAAATAGAATTAAGAATGAATTAAACAAGTAACTAATGGGAAATACAAGAGAGTGGTCTATAGACTGAATTAAACCTGTATCTATTATGAATTAAACAAGTAATCCAATCACAACAAATCAAACCAACAAACTGCAGAATGAATTAAACTTGTATTAAAAGTGTATTACACAATATTTAAAGTTGAATCAGTAAAAACAGAATTAAGAATTAATTAAATAAGTAACTAATGACAGAGACCAGAGAGTGATCTATAGACTGGATTAAACCTGTATCTATTATGAATTAAACAAGTAATCCAATCACAACAAATCAAACCAACAAACTGCAAAAAGAATTAAACTTGTATTAAAGGTGTGTCACACAATATTTAAAACTGAATGAGAAGAAAGAATTAAGAATGAATTGAACAAGTAACTAATGGGAAAAATAAGAGAGTGGTCTATAGACTGAATTAAACTTGTATCTATTATGAATTAATCAAGTAATTCAATCACAACAAATCAAACCAACAAACTGCAAAATGGATTTAACTTGTATTAAAGGTGTGTCACACAATATTTAAAATTGAATGAGAAGAAAGAATTAAAAATGAATTAAACAAGTAACTAATGGGGAAAAAAGAGAGTGGTCTATAGACTGAATTAAATTTGTATCTATTATAAATTAATCAAGTAGTTCAATCACAACAAATCAAACCAACAAACTGCAAAATGAATTAAACTTGTATTACACAATTTTTGAAGTTGAATCAAAAGAAAGAATTAAGAATGAATTAAACAAGTAACTAATGGGAAATACAAGAGAGTGGTCTATAGACTGAATTAAACCTGTATCTATTATGAATTAAACAAGTAATCCAATCACAACAAATCAAACCAACAAACTGCAAAATGGATTTAACTTGTATTAAAGGTGTGTCACACAATATTTAAAATTGAATGAGAAGAAATAATTGAGAATGAATTAAACAAGTAACTATTAGGAAAAACAAGAGAGTGGTCTATAGACTGAATTAAACTTGTATCTATTATGAATTAATCAAGTAATTCAATCACAACAAATCAAACCAACAAACTTCAAAATGGATTTAACTTCTATTTAAAGGTGTGTTACACAAATACTAAAGTTGAATCAGTAAAAATAGAATTAAGAATGAATTAAACAAGTAACTAATGACAGAGACCAGAGAGTGGTCTATAAACTGAATTAAACTTGTATCTATTATGAATTAAACAAGTAATCCAATCACAATAAATCAAACCAACAAACTGCAAAATGAATTAAACTTGTATTAAAAGTGTATTACACAATATTTAAAGTTGAATCTGAAGACAAAATTAAGAATGAATTAAACAAGTAACTAATGGGAAAGACAAGAGAGTGGTCTATACACTGAATTAAACTTGTATCTATTATAAATTAATCAAGTAATTAAATAGTAACAAATCAACCAAATAAACTTCAAAATAAATTTAACTTCTATCTAAATGTGTGTTGCACAAATACTAAAGTAGAATCAGTAAAAACATAATTAACCATGAATTAAGCAACTAACTAATGAAAAGACTAGAGAGTGGTCTATAGATTGAATTAAACTTGTATCTATTATGAATTAAACAAGTAATTCAATCACAACAAATCAAACCAACAAACTGCAAAAATGAATTAAATTTGTATTAAAAGTGTATTACACAAATACTAAAGTTGAATCATAAGACAGAATTAAGAATGAATTAAACAAGTACCTAATGACAGAGACAAGAGAGTGATATATAGATTGAATTAAAATTGCATCTATTATGAATTAAACAAGTAATTCAATAGTAACAAATCAACCAACAAGCTTCAAACTGAATGAAACGTGTATTAAAAGTATATTACACAATTACTAAAGTTGAATCAGTAAAGACAGAATTAAGAATGAATTAAACAAGTAACTAATGGAGAAGATGAGGGAGTGATCTATAGACTGAATTAAACTTGTATCTATAATGAATTACGCATACAATTAAATTTAAACCTTCAAACAACTTTACGAATATGAATAAATGCAGCTAACGAATTAGTTATTGATTTGTAAGTTGAATTAAACTTGAAAAACATAATGAATTAGACATGCAATCTAATTCAAACCTTCGAACCTTTCAAAACTTCAAATTTCAAACTCTCTGCATTACTCTCTACATTTAAGCATGATTGAGAAACATAACTCACTACAACAAATATGATATATAGCTATGAAATTATTAGCTACGACATCAAATTCGTCATTAAATGTTCTCTTTTAGTGACAAAATTTATTTTTCGTGCTTAAATATATGAGACACATATTTTTAGTGACGAAATATACAAATCCGTAGCAAAGTTTTGTCCACTAAAGTTTCCCACCAAAAAAATAGTTGGCGTCATTTGTTAAGTAGTGGTAGTCACGAATTTAATATAATCGGTGACACATTATTTCGTCACTAATAATGTATCTAATTCATGACAAATTATTTTTTGTCTTAAAATTTATTAATTTCTGGACACAAAAAAAATTTGTCTCAAAAAATATGTTGTTACAATATCGACAAATTAGAGTTCGTAGTTTTAATTATGACATTTATTTTCGTCACTAATAATATAAATAATTGGTTACAAACATTTTATTGTCTTTAATCAATCTATGATTTAGTGATAACAAAAAACGGTCACAAAATATGTAAGGTGTTAAATAGTGACGACTTCAAATTTGTAGTGAATAATTAAACTATTTGCTACGAAAAAAATTCATAGCTAAATATAATTTTTTTTCCCTATAATTGTTCATAATTACAAGTGACAACTTACAAAAAGAATAATACAAGTTCTTCATAAGAAATAGACATCATCAATTCGTTAATTGGCGAGGAAAAAAAATTAAAATCAACGAATTCGGTCGATTATGTAAAAATGAAAAAATTCAATTCATCAATTTTCTTAAATTACGCAATTATAAAATGCATCACTTGAAAAATAAAATCCAGGTTATAAGTATTGTGAGTGGGTACTATTCTACCACTAGATCACTAATATTTGTTGGTTTAACACTTTTGTTTTTTATTTGATACACTTTAATCGATAAAGACGATAGAAAAAATAATTTCTCAAGTCTTGGTGCTAATTTTTTGCATGTCTATTGATTTTGTGATTGGTAAACTACATAGACTAAGTCGGTCTATTTGCTTCTGTCTAAAAATATATACATATTGAATAGTGACTTGGCATATGTATGTAGATCAACTATACATAGATAACATCAACTTACAAACTTAGACTTTGCAAAGGTGCGAAATATTTCATGAATTTCTATTAACTTTTTCCATTAGTGTGAAAATTAAAATAAACTAAAAAAAATGAAAGCACGAATGAAAGAAATTAACCAACTAAGATTTCAAATATATTATGATGAAGTATTATAGTTATGGGTATCAAAGTTTCTTTAAAACAATTGATTTACTGATCGAATTGAACCGATTATTAGATTTTTTTAACAAAATCGAAAGTTTAATTTTATATAAATTTATAATTGTACTGAATAATTTTTAAAATTTATAAACTAAATAAATAAAATGACAGAATCATACTGAATATATTTAAAGTTATTTTAAAAAATATACAGTCTAATTAAATAACTACATCTACATAGCCCATATTTTTTTATAAAGATTTTGGACGTAAGTTCAAAGTTTTATTACTAATGTGTTTGGTCCATTATTTGTACTATATGTTTCAACCACTCAATACAAAATTCAATTAATAAAAATAGTAGTGGACTTTATTATAAATTTAAAAAATTATCTATTTAAAAGATAAGTAATTTTTTTTTCATAATAATATTTTATTAATGACAATTAAAACTCATTTATCTATATAGACAATAAAAAATAAGATAGAAGTTAAACTTAAATATACATATGCACAAACATATAAACCACCAAAATGAAAAATATATAAATATTTTCCTCATAGCAAACACATTTGTACATCTTTGATTTAGTGAATGTAAAATGAGAAGAGAGAATGACTTTTAGCCATTTGGATACGGATAAATACAATATAGGGTTTATATTGAAAAAAATTATCGTGCAAACTATTGTCAAATATTGGCAGACATAAAATATAATCTGCATTTGAATTAATTGTGCGTGGTAAATTTCATGCATTTGTGTTTGTGTATAAATAATCGTATAATATATTATTTCTATAGAAGTTAAATTTGAAAAAAGTAAATAAAGTTAAAAATAAAATAAAAATGAGAGACAAGAGAGAGTTGATCGGATGGTAAGCACTCCCCTCTTCCAATTTTAAGGTTGTGAGTTCTGAATAATTGGATTAAATCATTTTCAAGATTTATGATTATATATCAATTAATATGATTAATAAATAATATAAAATAATTAAATGTTATCAATTGTTAGTAAATAGTGACAAAATATTTCTTCATCAAAGCATATTTTCAACAACGACAAAATGATAGATTTAACAACAAAATTATTAGCCTTTTTTATAATAATAAATTTGTCCGTAATTAATACATTTAAGGAAAAAATAATTTTTTGTATATAAAATATAGTCATTAGTGACGAAATTAGATTTTTTTTCAACTACGAAATACATATAACTTTAGAGACAATTGATGTTGTCACTGATTGAAGTAAAATAATTAGCAACGATATAATTTTGTCGGTAGTAATAAACTTTTTAGTGACAAAGCATACTATTAACCACAAAATAATTATACTTTTTACGACAAATAAATTTGTCGCAAATGTTTATGCATTTGGGGACGATTTTTCTTTCTGTAGTTAATATAATACTTTTAGCGACGAAGCACTAAATCGTCTTTGTATACTTTTAGCGACACACATTTAGTGACGACTGATTGAGGAATTATTTTCGTCTCACAAGATTTTTAGTGACGAAATATGATTTATAAATGACGAAATTATTTGTCCATGATAATCGAATTTGTTGTACGGACTAATGAAAAACCAACGGTGATCTGATATTTAAATAATGAATTAAGCAAGCAATTGAATCCAAACCTTCAAACAACTTTAGGAATATATAAAAATGCAGCTAATGAAATAGTTATTGATTTGTAACTGAATTAAACTTGAAAAAAATAATGAATTAGGCATGCAATCTACTTCAAACCTAGGAATCTTTCAAAGCTTCAAAATCTCTGCTCGAAATTGATTATTCTATCTTCGGTGAATTCGACAATAACTGGAAATACACATCGCTGAAGATAAGTATAGCAGTACTTGTGCAGAAAATTGCAGTGAGAAGCGGCGAGAGAACTTACTGTACTCCACAATGTGATCACCCAACCTTCACTACACAAGTACTGCCTAGATTACTCCTTAAAATCTCATCTTTATAATAAAAAAATCTTACTGTACTCCACAATGTGATCACCCATGATCTCTTGTAACACTCTGGTTAGGGCTGTTCAAAACCGAACCGAAAAAAAGTTATAGATTTCTCAGTAATGGGTTATTGGTTTAGCGGTTTTGATAACGGTTTTGATTCTTTTTGTTATCGGGTTATCGGTTCTTAACGGTTTGAGGTTTTTTTTAACGGATTAACCGATAACCCGATAGTAAATTAAATAATTATATTTTTATCATTTTGTATATTAAGTCCTTGACTTAGAGTTTAGTTTCTTACTTTTATTTTTGGCTGTCTCAAACTCTTGGGTATTCTACAATGTAAAAGTGTTTGCTTTTTAGAAAGATGTTATTTGTGAACTCATGTGCATGGTTCATTTGGTTTGTCACCTTGTTTCTAAGTGATTTTTAATAACTTTTGTTTTGTGTCAAATCTTAACGGTTAAACCGATAACAATCAACCGATAAACCAATAACCGATAAGTCAATATCTTAATGGTTCTTTAACGGTTTAGCATCTCTACAAACCGATAACCAATAAGTCAAACCGATAAATTTCAAAACCGAACCAAACCGACCGATACGCAGCCCTAACTCTGGCCCTAGCTCTTCTTATTGTTGTCCTACCAAAATGGATATCCAACTCCTTTCTAATAATGTCCTACAACATCACAATGCTGATATTTGGCTGTTGAGTTATTCTTTCTTTGTATTTGGTGGCCAGAAACTTTGAGTTGCAAAGATAATTATGAATTGATGTCAAACATTTATGGACATGGTTGTATCTTTTAACTATGAAATCTCCACTAGTTTTATCCTTACTTGCACATAACAACCAAGGACAAGTCTCTTTGCAACATCTGACTCTAACTCTGCTTGGCTCATTCACATATTTTTCAATTTGAATCTTTTCTTGGACTGCATATCTTGTCACTGCTACTCTAAATTCCTCAAAACTTCCAAAACCCAGTCCTAATTCCCAAACAATCTTTTCAGAAGTTTCATCAAACACAACTCTATTTGGGGTTTTCTTCCTTCTAACAAGTTTATGCACTACTTGGTCAACCTCTTCCCCATCTCCCCAACCTGTTTCATCATCTATTTCAAAGTTATAAACTTCATCACTTAGATAGTAAGGTTCATCACCTCCTAGCTTACCAACTAAGCTTTCCCTAATACCAATATTTGTCTCATCATACCCTATATCTGGACCTTTTTCACCAACATGAATCTGATCAGAAGTAGTACCCCTACTTCTCCTTTGTGACCTTTTGAAATGCCTATTGCTTGCCCTTATATCTATATACTCTTGATGGACATCACTGTCAACCTCAGTATCTTCATTAGTATTCCCTTCAGATCCTGATTCATCTTCCACTCCATCATCACTTGGATCATGATCTATTATAGGATCAGATGAAGGTACACAGGAAGGAGGAGACACAGTAGAAGGAGAAGGAGAAGGAGAAGGCACAGTAGAAGGAGAATGAGGAGATTCAAAAGGACCAAATGAGGTCTCAGTGTAGGGCTGGAAGGAAAAGTAGAAGGAGGAGGCACAGTAGTAGAAGGAGCTTCAAATGGAGTGCTGGAAGTTTCAGAAGGACCAGTTGTAGGGTTGGAAGGAAAAGTAGGAGGAGGAGGCTCAGTAGTAGAAGATGGAGGATGATTATTAGAGTTAGAAGCCTCATCAAAAGAATCCTCACCTACCCCACTATTACTCACATTGGGGACAAACTCCAATTCAAGTAGGGCCTGATAAGGTTTATTAACCCCATGACAAGCATACACCTCAACTTCATCCCCATCTTTTAGCATATTGAAAAGGTCAAATATAACCTTATCATTATTAACAAGGACCAATAACCCATCCCACTTAATGAAAAAGTCACAATCTATTGTATATCCTAATTCCTTAATATAGTCCCTCAACTCAAAGTAAGACATCCTATCAACATCTACTTCTAGGAATTCTGTCACTTGCCCCCCAATATATTTAGATGGGGGACCAAATTCAATTGGCCCCCTATGATACCATCTTAAAGTTATCAGAACAAAAGACATCCTGAAAAATCATGTAAACAAGACAAATAAAACATAATTCAATCACACATTTCAAGAACAAACTCTAACAAATTGTAAGCTAACACACTCAAACATGTCTACACAACAAACACAATCACTAACAGTAGCAGAATCACTAACATTTAGTAGAAACACTATCAGAACAAAATACTTGTAAACAAGTCAACAATGTACAAATTGAAGTCTACAAATGTATAATATTATAGTACAACACAATCACTAAGAGTCGCACTAAGTCGGTAACACAAAATCCCAACCTAAAACACAATCACTAATAGTCGCACAAAATCAATAAAACAAAACCCTAACCTAAAACACAATCGCACAAAATTGATAACACAAAACCCTAACCTAAAACACAATCACTAATAGTCGCACAAAATCGATAATTCAAAACCCTAACAGTAGCAATTAGTCAATAACACAATGAAACACTATAAAATCCCAACAATAGCAACTATAATAAGTCGATTCCAACACTCTTTACACTATAATAATCCCTAAAATCATAACAATAAAAAAAAAGATCTTTATCATATAATGTACGAAAATCCTTACCTATTAGACCTTCAATTCCTTGTTCCTCCAAGTATATTGACCAAGAAACATCAACAAGGACGATGATCAATAGTGTATCTTCGAAGAGAAAATGCAGAGATTTTGGAAGAAAATTGTGTATCTCATTTTTGACCAAAGCGTCACTATTTTGAAAAGAATCGGGTCGGATTGAACGGGTCAGATTGAGAAGAAAAACACGTCACTAGAGTGAGCATCACGCGCGTTGTCCCAGACGAGGGAATGGGTCAAAATGGCCCTTTTACAAAGATATTACAAACTTTTGTGTGGTGATAGGACACTTCCAAAGTTAAGGTGTGTTTTTGAAAATTCGGGATAACTTTAGTGGTGACTTTATGTTTTTCCTCATCTAAATATTTTAAACTATGTTTGGTCATATTTTATAACTATGCATTACAGAGTCAATTTTTTGCCACACAAGAGGAATGAGACGTTGTAGTGAGGTTTTACTATTTCATGGTCCCACCTATATTAATTTAGTGAGGTTTTACTTTATATATATTAAAGTATTAACGGGGAAAAACGTGAAGTACATGAAAGAATTTAAACATACATCTAACAAAACATGTTGAGACGCTATAGTTTCACCTTTTTTTCATCTCCTAGTTCCTTAATTTTGTCATTTTCCATTCAAGATAGTTCTCGTAATACCATCAAGTACTAAAAGAGTATACTAATCCAAAGAATTCAATAGAAGCATTGTCACATTGAATTTTTTGATGATATGACTCTAAACATCAGATAGATGTTATAAATGAGATAGTGTAATTGATTTTAGGAGGTTTTGATATTGATATCCACAAATTCACAAATATGTATTATATTGGAGACTGGCCTTTTGTACATTGATTATACAAAACTCAGATATAGTCATGCTCAAAGGTCTTTATATATTTATTGTATAGATATAGATTTTCAACTTTTGTACATGTTAGAAAGGACAAGCAACCTTGACTATTCCATATATACATTATCAATACCATTTCACATCCTAATTAATGAAGATTACAACAATGAAAATTTTGGTGTGCACAAGTTGACCGTTAAACTTGTATAAAATTGAACAAGTAGACACATTCATCCTACATGGTGCCCTATATAATAAAGGCATTGATCATTAAAAAAATAGTAATTGAAGGGTTATACCTCAATATTCTAATTCAGCTATTCGAAAGTTCCAAAACTACTCCCTCCGGCATGAACTAGTATCAACAGAGATATTCAGTAGCAGTAGCTCAATTTTATCCCAAATTGTGAAATAAAGAGTAGTGTTCCAAGAGTGATTCATTCTTAATTCGTTAAATTGCCTATGCCAAGAGCATAATCTGCAGTTATTCCAGCACATCGAGTAGAATTTTGAGCTTCTATTTATTTCCTTAATTAGAAGAAATAATACAATTTGAGAAGAACAAAGACCGAAGAAAATAGAAACAAATTCAGCAAAAAGGGGGGACCAAAAACTGAAAAAATGAAGACCTATTGAAAGGAAAGTACCTGGCGTCAAAAGGCTAGATGAGAAAATGAAGAATTGCTTAGTGATGACAAACAATCAAATACTTCTAGAATAATTTGTAATATGATGATGCAATCACTCTTTTGCCTTTAAAAGAAGTCAGATTTGGAAAAATAGCTTTGGTCTAGTGTTTTAAAAGGCGGGGGCGTAAAGCGGAGTGTTTTACTTAGTATAGGGTGAGACATAAGCCTCGAGACGTGGGGCGTAAGCCCAATGGATCTTTAAAATTTTAATTTACAATATAGTATAATAATCTAATAACACAAAATTATAAAAACACATCAATAGTTTGAAATAATTACAAACATGATTAAGGAAACTCATAGAAAATAAAACTACTAACATGACTATACAAGTATAAAAAATGTAATATCTTAACTTTCTAATAATAAAAGAATCATTATTTCTAAAAATATTTTTTATCATACTATACAATTTACCCCCCTAAAAGAAAATAATCAATAAAACTTACTAGTATTATAGTAAAAACATCACTCCTTCATGAATAAAAATAAAATTACTTTCAAATAGCTAAATAAAATATGATAATTTTGAGACATATGACAAAACTATGAAGACCAATGATAAGTGAAAAAATAAAATTTCGCTACGTATTTTTAAAAGAAATGTTACGTAATATATAATCACCTTCATAGTGTTACCAAATAGTGAAGATGTGATACTACAACTTGTTGTTTGAGTTACTCTCAATCTTCTTATCTCTATAGATTAAAAAATTATTATGTATCATTTATTTATTCAAGAGTTATGAGGGTCAACAATGTTAATTAAAGATTTTACCACATAATTTGTGTAAGGTCTGTTAGGCGAGCCCCGAGCGTTGGACATTAGGCGTGCTTAGGGCGTACAGTCGGGCACTTAGGGCATAAGTCTTGCAAAACTAAGTCCCGCACTTGAGTCTCGGGGCGTTTTGCTAGAGCCATGCCCAAGGCGAGCCCTGAGGCGAGTCCCAGAAGAGTCTTTTAAAACACTGCTTTGGTCCTTCTTGGTTTCATGTTTCTATATAAATTAGATATGAAAAGGCACGGGCCCAGTATAACTAATAATTTTTTCATTTTTAATTTACATGACACTTTTTTCAGTCAATTCCCAAAGAATGATGCATAAATGTGTAACAATTTAACTTTAAAATTTTTATTTTATTCTTAATAAGATAATTTATAGTCATACGAACATCTATGATTTATTTTAGATCATAGGTTCAAAAGTCTTTCTTTCTTTTTTAAACTTAATATTAAGTGAAATAACATCACGTAAATTGAGATAGGGGAAGGGGTGTGCATTCGGTTTTTCGGTTTTGTTTTATACTATTCGGTTTGAGTTTTTTGGTTTTTGGTTTTTGGTTTTGAAGAAGTATAATCCAATCCGAACCAAAATAAATTTGGTTCGGTTTGGTTTTTCTCTTTTCGATTTGGTTATTCGGTTATGCAATAATTAGAAACATAATCAAAGTTATATTTACAATTTAATATATATATATATATAATATAGTTATATATAAAATTCGAGTTTTTTTATTTTTCGGTTTTTATTTCTCTAAATCCGAAACCAAACCAAAAAATCAAACAAAATAAAATATTAATCCAAAACCAAACCAAAAAACCAAAAAGCCAATCCAAAATAGAATTTCAATTTGATTTGGTTTGGTTTTTCGGTTTAATCCAAATAGTGCACACCCCTAGATAGGGGGAGTACAATGTAACGACCCGTTAGGTCGTTTTGAATACTTGAGCTTCTTACTCTATAAAAGACTCTTTAGGTAGATTCTAAACGAGTATTTTGAACTATTCATTAATTACAATTATTTAGTTGACGGGTATTTATTAAATAATTAATTTTTATTAATTGATGGTTTATGAAGCCCATAATTTATTTAATACCCTATATCACTTGGCCCATATGTAAAACTAAATTAAATTAAAGGAGGGTTATTATTATTATTTTATCCGAATACAAATCAATTGCGGCTTAAATCCTCACGAAAGAAGAACGATAGGACTTCAGGTAATCACCCATCACATTATAACTTAAGTTTTGATATGTTGAGTATGAAATTCAATATTAGGTGTATTATAACTTAAGTTTTGATATGTTGAGTATGAAATTCAATATTAAGTTTTGATATGTTGAGTATGAAATTCAATATTAGGTTCTTTTAATATTTAAAGAAATTGAGACTTAACCCTAGGCTCAAGATTTAGGAATATGAGAATTGACATATTAATTGACATCAAGATTATGAACTTGATTATAAATTTGGGTGAGTTTTTGGGTCTAGGCAATGTATATAGTAATATGGGTGTCTACGGACTCGTTTGCTTATGAATATTGTATACTTGATAGATTGGAGACTAGCTTGCTTAACTTCAGTTGAGGTAGGTTATGGTTTATTCTATGTGATAGAGAGACTCTTAATAGTGATTGATAGTCATTGAGCGATATAGTGAAGTTTTCTATGTACTTGGTTGTTGTGGTTTGGATAATTCATATGTTGTTGTGATTGGTCTGTAATCCCAAGACCGTGAAATTCATAATCTTGAACTTGTTCTATTAAAGTGATGCCTTGAATAAAGAAGGCTTAATGAAATATTTTTAAGGAAGTGGAAAGAGATGATAAAGAATGATTAATTAACGATATAATTGGATCGGGTGTCACGTTCCGACACGATATTATTGGATCGGGTGTCACGTTCTGACACGGTGTTATTGGATCGGGTGTCACGTTCTGACACGGTGTTATTGGATCAGGTGTCACGTTCCGACACGGTACTATTAGATCGGGTGTCACATTCCGACACAATATTATTGGATCTAGTGTCACGTTCCGGCACGGTAACATTAAAGGAAAACATATTGAATTAACTTAATGTACTCAATCTCAAAGAACACATTTCCCAAATGAGTGTGGTGTGGAGGCATGAGTCCTCGTGTGTGTGCTTGATATTGTGACTGATTACGTACTTGCTTCAGTGTTGTTGTCACTTGTTCATGTTGTTCGTTGCTTGTCACCTACTAAGTGCTATAGTTGATTTCATGCTATTACTTTATGAATATTAGTTACTATTTTGAGTCGGTTGATAATATCTACTCAGTAAATGTTGTCATGTACTGATCCCTACTTGTGTTTTCTTTCGTTTTCCTTTTGTGGAGTGCAACGAGTGTACCAGCGACTTTGACTCGCCCTTAGCTCTAGCAGTCTCCAGCACACAGGTTTCAGAGTGAGCTATTCATTCTAGCTCGTGTTGGATTCTCTCGGTCATGGCATGATGTCCGTAGTTTTCGGACACAAACTACTTTGTTTATTTATTTTGGTGTCTTTGATACTCTTAGACTTAGTATTTGAAGATTAGATGTCCTTGATGTGACGACTTTCAGGTTTTGGGGATAATATGTAATAGACTCTAGTGGATTTTGTTTCTCACATTAATAAGTTTTGACCTTTCGCATTATGATTGTATTTCATAAGTTGGGGTTTGAATTTGTTAGTTTGCCCACCTAGGAGGTTAAGTGTGGTGTGCCACTCATGACTCGTTTTGGGTCGTGACATACAAACTTTAGATCAATTTTTTTTTAGAAAATTTAAGTTTTTGTTACTACTTTGCCTATTAACTAAATTTAAAATTAAAATATTAAAGTTATTCACAATTTTTTTTGTAGAAATTTTGATCAATATTTTATTGGTCTTAACTAAAATTTTAACGTAAATAAGGTAATAAAGTGACTTAATTTAGAGATTCAACTATTGATATAAATTATGAAACTATTCATTGTTAAGTTGTAAAGCATTCATATTCTACGATTTAATATGTTTTTTACGATCGTTGAATGACACTAATTTATTAGAATCTAAGTTTGCAAGTAGTAATTAAAACTAAATATGCATCTCACTACCGAAGTTCAATCTGTAGCTTATCTTTTGTAGAATTTTTCTAAGTATACGATTATAATTATATGTCAGATTAATATCTTCAAATTTATTTTGTTAATTAGTTATGTATTTTCTCGAACTACACTTATGCCTTAATTATTTTTGCCATTTTTTTTTCTAAATAATATTCGTCATGATTTTTTTTAATTACTAAATTATCAACCTTTCTTCTTCTTCTTCATCTCTTTAAAATTATGATATTTATTATTTTATTATATAAGTCACAATTATTTTTAGATAAAATAAAATATTATTTTGGAGATAGAATTTTTTTAAAAAAAGAATCTTGATATAGTATATAAGTTATGACATTTTATAATAAATAAGTAAAATAATTTATTTTATTTGTAAATTAATGTATGATTGTTGCTAGAAGAAACAAAATCATCTTTTTTTCTTTGAAGTGAAAAAGATTTTATGTAGTTTTTTTTGGGTGTGAAAAAGTGGATCGGAGAGCTCAATTATGAGTGTGAAATTTCACGGGTCAGATTAGGCATAGTTGAAATTTCACGGGTCAGATTGGGCTTGCCCATTTTTCTGGTGTGCCTAAAAACATCAATCTCAATCCACCTATATGTGTTGGTTGAGAGTTGCTTCGGGCCAATTTATTTTTAAAAAAAGAATATATATTGTTTAATATTTTTAATTTTAATTTTAAAATATTAATATCAACACCGACAACACAATGTTATATGGTGTTACTACTTGTAGTCAATTCTCAAATCAACAAATAAAATAAGAAATAATCTTTATAATACTTATTATTTACGTAATCTTAATTTTTATTTGACCCAATAGGCCTATTTAGATTGGACTAAAAAATAGTTTTCTTACTTCAATTATCTTATCCCAAAATTCAACCATGTTAAATCATTTTTTTATTGAGGAATGGTTTTCATGTAGAGCAAACGAAACAATTGTACAAGCACTTTTCAATCATATTATTAAAAAGGCGTATTAAAAAAGAAAGAGGTATAGAAACAAATTACTAAAATATTAGAATACACCAAATATGAATCTACTAACACAACTTTGTAATTATTGCATCCTCGACATCAAATTCATCATAAAGGTCAAACTGAAGCAAAATTAAGTCAAATGTGGGAAGCTTCCGATTTTATTCCACATTGCAAATGTCTCCTCTCATTTCCTATATGTTGAGCTGAATTTCGTTGGACTTTATGGTAAGATTTAAGCTCCACATGTCCAATGTTTAGTGAATTTACATTCTACTAGGGCTATAAAAATGGGTCAGGCTAGTTGATTTGGGCCAGCCTATATAAGCTTTGGAATATATATGGATCAGGCCGGGCTGCCCATTATTTTGGCAGGCCAAAAAATAGACAACCCAATCTACAATTACGTGGGTTACGGGTCACGCTGGCGAATCTATTTTATTAAAAATATTATGTATTTTATAATTTTAATTTTAATTTTAAAATTTTAACATAAATATTGACAAAACAATATTACATGGTGTTTACTACTTATTAATCAAGTCTCAAATTCATAAATAAAATATTTTTAATAATACTTATTAAATTTGACTTCAAGTAAAGATTTGGTTGTATGACTTAAATTTGTAATCATTGTCATTTTATGTAAATATTTTGGCTACAACAGTACAAGAAAATAATTTTTATAATTGGGTTTTGAACTATGTAATATTTATATGCATGATTTAAGACTTTAAGTTTGATCTCCTCTTGATAATTTTAGTATTTTGTTTTATTTAATTATTTTTTATTTAGCCTATGGATCGGACCAACCTACATTGCTCAAGCCCAATATGCTAGAGGCCTTATTGGGGCAGGGCTAAAAAAAATCCTACTCTTAAATTAAGGGAAAATTTTCAAAACAACAATATTTTAGCATATAATAGGATCCCTTGTCTACACTTTCAATATTTATTTTAAACATCAATATTTTGGTTTGTTATAAGGCTGACTTTTGTATTTATTTAATTTGAAAGAATACAAATCTTTAACAACAGAATGGAGAAAATCATGGGAGAAAATGTTTCAAAAAAGATAAAAATTGCTTAAATTTCTAATCAGTTACAATAGGAAAAAATATGAATTACCATCTCTCTCTTGTTCTTTCAATTATGATGACTGCATAATAATAAAGTAATACACATTTGTTGGCATTCAAATTGAGAATGGAATACAAACTGAGCACGATAAATACTCATTTCAATTGAAAAGTTAGACCATACAATACAAAACCTGATTGTATACCATTAGGTCGAATACAAATTTAAATCTAAATACAAACTATCTGGTATACAAAGTGACATTGAAAATACAAAATGAGCCAAATAAAATACAAATCTATTTTACTAATGTAATTAGTATGAATACCTATATATTGAATAGGTAAATAAACAGTATTTTGGTTATTTAGAATTGTGAATGAATACAAAATCAAATCTAAATACAAATTATCTGGTATATACAAAGTGACATTGAAAATACAAAATGAGCCAAATAAAATACAAATCTATTTTACTAATGCAATTAGTATGAATACCTATATATTGAATAGGTAAATAAACTGTATTTTGGTTATTTAGAATTGAAAATGAATACAAAATCAAATCTAAATACAAACTATTTGGTATACAAAGTGATATTGAAAATACAAAATGAGCCAAATAAAATACAAATCTATTTTACTAATGCAATTAGTATGAATACCTATTTATTGAATAGGTAAATAAACTGTATTTTGGTTATTTAAAATTGAGAATGAATACAAAATCAAATCTAAATACAAACTATCTGGTATACAAAGTGATATTGAAAATACAAAATGAGCAAAATAAAATACAAAATCTGTTTTACTGTTGCAATTAGGATGAATACTTATATAATGAATACATAAATAAACTGTATTTTGTTTATTTAGAATTGAGAATGATTATGAAATCAAATATTAATACAAAACTTGATGGTATACCATTAGGATGAATATGAAATCAAATCTAAATACAAACTATTTGGTATACAAAGTGATATTGTAAATACAAAATGAGCAAAATAAAATAAAAGGCATGTTTTACATATGCAATTAGGATGAATACCTAAATAATGAATACATAAATAAATTGTGTTTTGGTTATTTAGAAATGAGAATGAATGGACAATTAAGAACTTCGATTCGACAATTGATTCATCAAGTTCCATGGATTCGAGAAGAGTCTTTTCGGAACCATCGGTAGAGCGGCGGCGGAGATCTAAAACCCGACAAAGAAATCGCCTGAGCCCGATAAGCAGATAAGTTGTGGGGTAGGTCCGACTCTTGATCAGATGTAGGAGAGAGCAAAAATAAAGATTATACCTCAATTTGCACGAAGAATTGCCAGATGTTGAAATCGTACAAGTCAGAGAAATTTCTTAAACAAGTATAGAAGATAACAATGGTGGAAACGGTAGAGAGAGTAGAGAGATTTGGGGTAAAAACCTAGAGAGAATATTGTAATATGAGGTCTTTTTTTTACTTTTAACGGGATAGTGAAGTCAAACTAGGTAATTGGGTAGTGGAGTCAAACTAGATAACTGTGGGCCTGATTTGAGAAATAAAAAGATATTAAATTAATTATATTAGGATACATTATATTTGCTAAAATGATGACATAATGACATTTTTAAAAGTTATTTTAAAGTGTAGATGTTTTATCTAATTATGTTAGGGATTTTGACTAGTTTGCTAATTTTTCCATAAATTAACTCATAAAATCTTGGCCGAATCCTATCAAATCACGGAATTGGCCAAACTGGTCCCGGGCCTAGCCCTTTATTGATGGATCTACATTCTACCGTTAAAAAATATTTGATTAAAAGATGTCAATAAAGTTAAAGGAAATTATGCAATAAAGTCATTTTATTTTGTTTTGTATTAATAAAATCACTCAACTTATATTTTATAAATCTAAAAAAAATCATGTAAGCACAGAAAAAACCACATCAAATTCGATCAAGATTAGTCTATACAAGTCATATTAATTAGCATCACACCATGATTTAAACGTTAAACAAAAAGCACATACCTCATCACAAATCACATTTAATAGTTCTGGTAAAGGTGGTGAAGGTGATCTTGGATTATCATAAGTGACTCTTCTCACAATATTTCCTAATACAAGGCAATTTATGGAAGATGACTCTCTTGTTGATTTTGTGGCAATTCTTCCCGTCCAAGAAAGAAATACAAGCAACCTGGTATATATTAAAAAATATATGACCATCACGACGTTGACCAGTTAAGCCTAAACACAAACTCCGTCCGAACGATAAATTGTAGTATAGAGGCAACTAATTTAATGTAATGATCTATAGTCACTATGCCAATGTATTTTTTCAACCCCATGAAATCCCTATCAACTTGAGCCGACTTATGAGATTTGAGTTTTTTTTAACACTTTAGTTACGAAAATAGTGTTGATCTAGAGGCAATTTGTCTTGTGGTTCGAACACTGGTTCTGAAAAAGTTGTCATAGGCCACTCTTCCTTCCAAAACCACATTCATCATGTATATAAACTCTACCAATTTATTCTTTTCAAAACGTATTCCACAACAAAGAGTGGCAAACAAGGCTTGTATAATGACTCTGAGAATGATTGTAGCTAGAAGAAACAAAATCATCTTTTTTTCTTTGAAGTAAAAAAAATTGATGTAGTTTTTTTGGATGCAAAAAAGTAGATCAAAGAGCTCAACAATGAGGGTGAAATTTGAGGTATTAGATTGGGCTTTCCCATTTTTTTGGTGTGCCTAAAATCATCAATCTCAATCCACCTATATATTGGTTGAGGGCAGCTTTGGGCGAACTCACTTTTTCAAAAAGAACATTTTTTTAATAAATTTTGTAATTTTAATTTTAAAATGTTAATATTAACATCGACAACACAATGTTATATGGTTTTACTAAAGAGAGTTGAAAAAATAGTCACTCTCAAAACTTATTTGAAAATTTAGACACAAGTCTTGAAAAATTAGTCCTATAGACACTAATAATGACATCTTCAATTATTCTTCCAAAACATACAAGATCAACTCTCAAGTCTTTAATATTACACTTTAGTTCCTCTATCTCTTCAAACAAATTTTTATTTTTTCCCATCATTTATTTTCAGTTTTATAAAATAACCAAAAAAGAAAATATTGTCCAATAAGCCATCCAAAAAAGCTCCCATTTTCACCCATTTTCACTTACTTTTCTCAATTCCAACGACTTTCACTACAACATTTTATGCCTTCAGTCACCCTATAAAAGTGTGGTCTAAACTATTAAAAAATGTGACCTTTGATCAAAGGCCACACTTTTCGACTTTAGGCTACACTTTTCTAGGGGTGGCCTAAAGAAGCGTAACCTTAGACTTTAGGCCACGCTTTTCAAGTGTTGCCTTATCAACTACGCTTCAAAAGTGTGGCCTATAAGGTAAAAAGGCCATGCTTTACATTACCTCTTATAGCAACATTTTTATCTCCTATAACTACACTTTTAAGCGTGGCCTTTGCTTCCTTAATGGCTACGCTTCTGAAGCGTAGCATTTTCTAGCTTATCTACAACAACACTTCGAAGTGTAGTCTTTGCCAATAAACATATGAAAATTTCCAATTATTAAGCTATACAATTAGCATTTCTATGGCAACACTTTTGAAGTGTTGCAATGTTATTTTGGCTATAAAAATATTTATATGCCATAATTTTTTAATTGAAAAATTACAATATTATTTTACAATAAATAAGCACTAAATTAGCTGAATAAGTAATTCAAATGTATAGATTTGCAATAAACGTCAAAAAACAATGTCTTGTACTACACATACTTATAAAACAATACTTTAAAGATATGTACTAGCAACAAATTTCACAAAACCAAATATAATATATTCAAACTTTTACAATAGTTGAAAAACTCTTCATCATCCACCTCAATTGATCAAATTGACTTGTGGCCACCATTCAAATTTGATCGCCAACATTTTCCTACACATTCAAAATAAAACTAAAAATCTGAAACAAACCATGTTCAACAAATCAAACATTAGAAAGAAACCATGTTCATTATTTTCATCTTCTGATTCCTCATTATAAAAATCACTTCTTACAAATCAATCCTTACACACCATATGAAACAGAACATAGTACAAACCAAGTACCAAAATTAAGACATCTCAAAGCTAAAGCTAAGATTGTATTTTACACTAACAAAGCTAAAATTTTGTTTCAATAAAAGAAAAATATTGTTCTACTCTCAAACTAGCTAGATTAACCAAACCAAACCAACTTATCTAATAGAAAAAGTCTAGATTATTAAAATCTGCAACATTCAGTCTTTCTCTATCCCTTTTACTCATCACAAAAGACAAGCCACATCAATAACAGTAGGCCATTAAAGTTTGCATACAAGTCACAGAGACAAACCAGCACCTGAGGGAAGAAGAATCAGCTTAAAGTTTGCATACAAGTCACAGAGACAAATCACATCAATAGCAGTAGGCCATTATACACATGTAAATATGAAATATCAAGGGTACAATTGGCTTAATCTGTGCTGAAATACAGTAACAAAAATATACAAACATATCTCTAGGACATTCTGTAGAATGCGATTTACAAGGGGAAAACGAACAAACGAATGAAGCTAATTTTTGTTCAAAATATGATGATCAATTTGATTAGTACATTAGTAATATGGATAGATCAATGTGTACGTGAATAGATGATTCATATGGAGATATGATTATTGAGCTAACTCAATTACGAATTTATAATTGATTTTTGACACTCAAATTAGTTCTTTAGTTACTGAAATATGTATACAAGATCATCTACAAATAAAATATACAAAAAGACAAAATGATTCGTCCTAAGAGATGTTAAAACTTGAACTTGAAGTGTACTGAGGGGCTTCAGATTGTACCTCAAGTTGGGGAGCAGGAGCTTCTGGATCAGAGCATTCAACTTCTGCTACATTTATTGCTTCGGTTTCTGGTGCATTCAGTACCTCTATTTCTAGTGCTGCTACTGAAGCTTGGAAACCTTCAACTTCCAGTACAGTTGGTGCCTCGGTCAAGGACTCTAAGGCAGCTATTACTGTAAACCATTTTGTTTTTTTCTCTAGGCAGATATCACCATGTTTGATGTTCTTACTTAACAATCATGAATCAGCTACACATAAGTTATTTTGATAAATCTAATGACTAAAATATAGAGAAACTATTGTATCCCTAGATTACCTAAGCAACTTTCAAGACTTAAACTAAAATAACGAATAAAATGTAGGGAAAACAGAGAACAATTGACACAAAATTCATGCATATTGAAGGAACACCACTGCACCAGACTATTACACAGAACATGTAGGCTTGGGTGCTTTGATGTACAACCAAAACATACACAAATCACTTTCTTTCAAGAATTTGTATAGTATTTCTCACTCTTCAGTCATATTAAATGACGTAAGTGTTCTCTTGTAGAGTACTTTTTTTTATAAAGATAACATCTCTTGTAGAGAGCCCTATCTGTTTTCAGTGATACTTCTACAAAATTTGGAAACACATATATAAAATGTCTTCTAATTCATTAGGAGAAATAAAAGCTCATAGTATGAATAAGTAATAACACATTCATATCTCTTTGGTGATATAATTCAAATGAAATAGTTGAAGAAATAGAATAGAAACTAGCAACTAGTATTGAAATTTACTTTAGATACAAAACAATTATCAGCAACATAATCATGTCAAGGTATGAATATGTCATAAGTTTAATAACTGGTACCTTTAATCGCTATGTTGAATAACTTATTGTGGCGTGATGATTGTTCAACCTCCCAAAGTTTGGGACGTCGAATAGCATGTCACCTGATTTCTCATGGGAATTTGTAATAAATGATTTTTAGGTACTTTAGATGAACAAAATATAACAAACCAAGTAATGTCTTTATACCTGGAAGGCATTGGATGAGCATTCCTAAATAATACTTCCTCTGGCAGGAACTGAAGCAGGCAAACTGTATGATGTTCTCAGCTCCAAAGTCTCTAGATAGATGTTCAGTAAGTGAAGATCGAAGAAAATCTGCATCGCTTCAATATGATGCTACAAGCCACGCATCATCTATTGCTTCTTCACTCAAAACGTCTAAAATTGCAACAAAATTGAAAATCAGTAATTGAATAAGACTAACACAAGGATCATTATCAAATGCATCAGTTAAATTTCTACAGAAGTCACTCTGCAGAAAGTGTGCTACATAATTTTTTATTTGAATTAATGCATTTTTCATTGCTTCGGGGAGTACTCTTGAAAACTACTTACAAGTTAGACAATAACATATTCTACAGTTTTATGTGCAGAAAAGATAGCTATAAGCCTTAATTACCCCATTTCATGGTAGTAAGTGCATGTTGAACAAAAGAAACAATATTTCTCCTCTAGTCTAGTAAGCTGGAAAGAAGATAAAAAACACACACTCTGTCAACGTCAAGTTTACTAGTAAAATTCACGACAAAGACAAATAAAAAAATAAGAAGACTAGAAGGCTACTTCAAACTTGGCAATCACGTTGTAGTGAACTATCCCTCTGTTACCATTTAACTTGAAATGGTCATACTGTTAATGCGGGTCTTAGTTTTACTTTCAGACTTCATTATTATTCAGAAGTCAATCGGAGAACTAAATTTAAAATTTGAATATGTTAATATATCTTTAATTAAATTCGAAGCACGCACAAAAAATGTGAATAACCTAAGTCACGATGAAACATCAACAAATAAAATAATTTGCTTTATCTTATTATTCAAGTATGAACTTGCATTGAGGGCATTTTGAGACCAGAAGCTAACATTGTAGCACACTATATATGAGTATGCTACTAAGAAGGTAGTCATAGAAGTAATTAATTTTTCATGAAGTTTTATCCTAGTTCTTTCAAATGGTTTGAGTTTTTAATTGTTAAAATTGTGTGCTATTTACACTCTTTTAAATGTGAAGTGCTTCATGCCCTCATCACACTAACAACATCACTCAATATGAAAATAGACAATTCCTAAGACACACAAACTTTCAAATAAATATTTCAATCTTGACTTGCTCCTAAATGTCCATGGTACCTTAAAATAAAAGTATCTTACCCATACATAGGCACAGATAGTAAAAGAAAAAAAAATGAAGCACAAACATTTCAAAACTCAATCTACAACACCACTCCAGAATTCCTAGCCAATTTTAATGAACACCGAATTTAAACTATAGGTAACAAAATAAAATTGAAATTTAGATAATATGAAGATTATTTAGAGCTAAAACTGCATCTAGCATTTCAAAAACTCAAAACAAAAATATAGTCATATAAAATAAAGAATTTTGAATACCACCAAAAGGCTAGACTGATGAAGAGAAGAAGACTGGCATATATGAGCTGAGTGAGTGAATCTATCTCCGTACCACGATCTGTATCCTCTTCCGTAGAATCCCCAATTCCTCCAAACGATGCCAAAATTCTTCGAATTGTTTCTCCAGTTTCTCATACGAAGGCAAAGAAGGATTATGAAAATCACCATCAATCATCGAAGTAGATAGAAATGTAGAGTTACAACGAGATTTGCAAAGGGAAGGACTCAATAAGGTTACCATGGAGAATTTACAGGTGGAATTGAGAAGGAGAGGGAAGTAGGGTTTAGGGCGTGAGAGTAGAGATATGGGCAAAGAGAAAACTCATTCTGATTTGGGGCAAAATCTTATTTTTAGAGTTAAGTTCTTTGTATTGAGAGGTTTTTTTTAAAAAAACTTATGACTTCTTTTTTTTACCAATTAGAAATTGGAGGGAGAGTTAAAAATGTTGGAGGGAATACAATATTTTAGTGAAAATTTTAGAAAAACTATAAGGCTACATTTGTAAAATGTTGTTTTTAGAATTACAAAACTAACACACTTTTAAAGTGTAGTCATATGTATAAATAGGCGTTGTCAATTGTATTATGATATGGCAACGCTTAAAAAATGTAGTTTATACCACTAAAGAGCACGCTTTACAAGTGTTGCTATTGATTATGTGGCCAAAAGCTAAAATTTAAGGCTACAGTTTAAAAACATATCCAAAACTATTTTAGGCAACACTTCACAACTGTTGTCTAGATTAAATGTGGCCTTAGACCTAAAATGTTGTAGTGTTTTTCGACGAAATATTCCTCCTCACAACTGAAAATCTCCATTCTTGCTCATTGCCTCCATTGTTATTCCATTTTTTAAAAATATTTTCCCACAATTTTTACGAGCTTGAAAAGCTTTCAAATTTCACTCAATAACTTATTAGTAGATAGATTTCGTAGTTTAGAAGTCTTACTATAACACCTCAGATTTCAAAAGATCCTATCTTTCAGCACATAAAGAATTTGGTGGCCCATGACCTATCAAATTGAAGGTCTTTGAGTTCTCTTTCCAAAGCCTTCAAGTTTGCTTAATTCCGAGCTCGAAGTAAAACGTTATGGGCATTTGAGTGAAGCCTCTCTATTAAAGGCATCCCATTCATTTTTAGAAGGGTAGTTTGGTCTTTTCCTTTTTCAACTAGGTAACCACGTTTTGTTCACCCAAATAAGGGTCTAATCAGATTTAGGCCACTTTTTCACGTTCCTAAACACTTAGAGTTTTAGAGTGGGGGTTCAAGAGGAGAAAAGGGCAGGGTTTCAAGCATTCTTTCAAGAACTGAGGATTTCGCCAAGAACATTGTTCTTTCCAGGTATGTAAGGCTTCTCACATTGATGGACTTCTTCGTCCTCACACCACACATCTAATTTATCCGCAAAATCATCGTATCTAAAGGATTCTTGCATAGTTATTGATTTTGGTTCAATTCTTTAACAATGGAGGTTGTGAATTCTTTTGTGTTGTGGATCTTTGGTAATAGTTGTATTTAAAGAGGGTTTGTGTGAAAGTTTCTATGAATTCGTATTGGGTTTGAGAATCAAGCAAACTTTAGGAGGAATTACTCAATTCTAAACTAGTTGGGATCCTATTTTGGCTTGAAAAATTCGTCGGTTTTCTAGGAAGAGGGGTGGGGCGGCGCGCCACCAAGGCACCAGGATTACTGCCCAGTAGTTTGGGGCCTGGCGCTCCGCGTCAACAGTGCGTCCCAAACCTGGGTCAGTAGTTTGGGGCCTGGCGCTCCGCGTCAACAGTGCGTCAGGGGTTGACTGGCCTATTTCCTTTCGTGTTTCTTTCTGAACGTGTTCCTTTAAGTCATGACTATGTTTCCCCTTCTTCGTATTTGCTTCTAAAGGCTCCATTCATCCTTGAAAGTCCCTATATGTCCTAATCACATGTCTTAATTTACATTCAAAACTAAAGTGAGTTTAAGAGGAAAGTTCAAGAAGTCCTTTTGAGTTAAGTTAAGAATCTTTGTAACCCGTAATGGTTTTGAGCTAAGCTTTTGAGAAAGTAAATATAAGTAATGAGAAGAGTCGTATTCATGTTTGAGAGATGATATAAGGGAACTAAGTATTTCCAAAAGTAATTCGTTTACATTTAAAATAGAGAAACTTTGATTTTTAAATAAGTTTACGAGTTCAGAGATATTTCAGACCACTACCTCTTTTAAGAGGAACTTTTGAGTAATTACCTCAAATTGAGAAAGAGAATGTTTTAACATTGAGCATGAGTATATATTTTTTGGGAGTAGTATTGAGCACCTATATGGGAATTAGTTCAGACAACTCACATTCCTCATAAACCATGTAGCCAACATGGGTAAAGGATCGTACTTTTTAGACGACTCCTTATTGCTTATAAGCATAGCTTGGTGGATCCACTTAGTTGAGGTGTTCTATACCCCGGCAATGTATATGACAGTTATGGCAGCGTGGGCGAGATGCTATATCATCACTTAGCTCATAGTGATGGTTGTCGGTTAGAGAATCTCCCAAATAAGAGTAAAGAGTATCTTATTGTATTTTTATACATCATTGAGTTTACATCTGTTTTATAATGTAATAACTATAAAAATGACTTTGTTGTATTCTTATAAACTTATATTTTATATCCAAAATTTTAAAATATTAAAGAGGCCCATGACCTCACAATCCTACCCCACTTTTTCCCACCTTTTCATAACCTAACCCTAAAATATAAATCAAAAAGAAATGTAGTGGCTATTGCTCAAATTAAGTTTTGAAAGTGTCCCCATTCCACTCGTGTTACTACTTGTTAATCAAGTCTCAAATCAACAAATAAAATAATCTTAATAATACTTATTATTTACATAATCTTAAGTTTTATTTATTATTTATTTGGCCCATTAGGCTTATTTAGATCAGGCTAAAAAATCATTTTCTCACATAGTCTTCAATTATATTATCCCAAAGCCCAATGTACCCTGTTAAATCATTTTCTTATCCAGGAATAGTTTCCATGTAGAGCAAACGAAACAATTGTATAAGCTATTTTCAATCACATTATTGAAAAAGAAAGAAGTATAGAAACAAAGTACTAAAATATTAGAATACGTCAAATATGAATCTACTAGCTCACCTTTGTAATTATTGCATCCTCGAAATCAGATTCATCATAAAGATCAAACTGAAGCAAAATTAAGTCAAATGTGGGAAGTTATCAATTTTGTTCCACATTATAAATGTCTCCTCTCATTTTCCATATGTTGAACAGAATTTCTTTTGACTTTATGGTAAGGTTTAAGCTTCACATGTCCAAAGTTGAGTGGATTTACATTTTTCGGGCTAGTCGATTCGGGCTAGCGTATATACGCTTTGGAACTTTTTGGATCAATCTAGGCTGCCCATTATTTTGGTGGGCCAAAAAATAGATAGCCCAATCCACAACTACGTAAGTGATTGGTCGCGCCGAGCCAACCAATATTTTTAAAAGAATATATTTTTTATAATTTAAATTCTAATTTTAAAATTTTAATATAAATATCGACAAAACAATATCACATGGTGTTTACTACTTGTTAACCAGGTTCAAATCCATAAATAAAATAATTTTAATAATACATATTAAATTTGATTTCAAGTAAAGATTTGGTTATTGTATGACTTAGATCTGTAATCATTGTCATTTTATGTAAATATTTTGGCTACAACACTAAAAGAAAATAATTTTTATATTTTGGATTTTGAACTTTGTAATAGTTATATCCGTGGTTTATGAATTTAAGTTTGAAATCCTCTTGATATTTTTAGTATTTTATTTTATTTAATTATTTTTTATTTAGCATATGGATCGGCCTAACCTACATTGCTCAAGCCCTATATGCTAGCGAGCTTATTCGGATTGAAAAAATAGCATCTTCCACATTATTATTGGCCTGCACACTATCATCGGCCTGCAGAATGATGAGATCAATAATATTATGAGATTCTCGAAGCCTAAAATTGTAAAGTTTACACACCAGACACCAAAATCTACATTTTTTTGTAGTTAAATATCTTAATATTTAGCTAAAACTTTGTTTTCTATTATTGTAGGAAGTTTATATGGGATGTGTTCCAAATAAGATTGCTAATGGCAAGCATTACGGAACACACTCTATACTAATAATATGATGGAGAATTTAAAATGGAATAGAGTATTTTTCATATTTAGGAATTAATGGGGATAAAAGATATGCTAAAGTTAAGCACCGTTTAATAAAGGGAAAATTATGCATAATAACAAACTATTAATTTAAAATAAATGGTATAGCTACAGTTACATTCAATTGTACTCGTAGCTTATGTTTCACAAATATTGCTATCCTCTAGGACCCACCCTCTTGTATAAAATATAAATCAGAAAAGGGAATTTATGATTATATACATTTCACTTCCCCTCTTTTCTCTCCACACTTCCCTCTATTTCTCCTAAAATTTCTACCCAAATCAGTTTGAATTTCAAATTCCTCCCGATTGTGGCATCAAAATTTTTAGGTAACCGCCTAAACGTGTCTAAATCAATTTATTTTTTATTTTTTCCTATTTTTCAATTTTACAAGTTATTTCATGAAAATTCATCTCAAATCCTCATTGCCACAGTTATTTCACCAATACAATGGATGATCAAAGTCCTTGACGAGAATAACTAGAGGTATACACTTGCACGGCAAAATTTTTGATGATCCACCATCATTTTCTTTGGGTCTAACTCAGGATTTTGGAAAGGTTGCATGTTCTATAGCAAAATCTAAAGCAATTGAAGAGGTCAGATCCAAATTTAAGAATGACCCAATTAGGATGGATGAAATTATTGCAAAGTCAAAGCAAACTGGCATCAGAATTGTTGAGGGAGCTAACAAAGATCAGGACGATTCCAGTTCCATAAAGAAGAGGAAAGGAAAAATAGTTGATTCTACCATCGATCAGACAAAGACAAGCGACGACATTGTTTCTGGCTCATTGGAACTGAATGAATCTGAAGAAATACAGATATATGTATATTCATTAATTTCTATATATTAAGATTGTATAATAATCCCTATATGTTAATAATTTTCTACTGATTATGATGTTTTATTTGTTGGTTTGTATAGATTTGTATAATTTTTATGGTTATTTGTTTGTATATTATACAACAACATAAAATTTATTTATACAATTAGGTTGAATATACAAAGTTATTCTATAACTAAATACAAACAATTATACAATTAAGTTATTCTTAGCTACACAATTAGATTGAATATACAAAGTTATTCTATAAATATGTTTGTATATGTGTCATATTTATACATATTAAGCTCTTTCTATATAATAAGCCCTTTATGTATAACAATCCCTGTCCCTTTACAGATTTGTGTAATTTCAACTATTTATTTCTATTTTCTTTTATCATTAATATTAACATTGTAGATTCATTTATACAGTTAAGTTGAATCTGTAAAGTAATTGTATATTAAAGTAAAATTGTATATGAATTATTTTTTCAGGGTGTTAGATATTTATTCAAACAAGCACCAATACGCACACTTGACATGCAATGTTATACAAATATCAATGCAATGCATCTGTTAATTACAAATCTCTCTCCAACTCAGCAGAACTTTTTTTGTGGAACCACTTGTTTTGTTCAATTGGCTACCATGCACAGATGTCATGTGCAAGCACAACTTATTAGGCGCATTATGTTGAGAGAGTTTGTCACGACCCAAAAATGGACATGATGGCACTCGTCTTATCCCACCAAGACAAGTCAGCCTAAAACCCAACTAATACAATAAATGCGGAAGTAAAACCAGAAAAAAGAGACTAACACCATCTAATAATGCGGAATACATAGTCAACTTATTAAAACCCCCAAAATCTGGTTGTCACGTGCACAAGCCTCTAATGTATTACAATGGATTTGAAAGAAAACACAAGTCTCAAATGACATTGTTTCTAGAATAGAACAAGATCATAAATAAGGAGTAAGAAGGTTTGCTGAGATGACAATCAGCTACCTCACAAATCTCCATAGGAAGACTCGGACAAGAAAATAAGAGAGGGAATCATGAAGATCCGGGCTCATAACCTACAAAAAATTGTAGAAGCAAGGGGTGAGTACCAAACCACACGGTACTCAGCAAGCAAACTTCTAAACACAAGCTAAGGGTATGGAATACGGGTACTCCTTACACCCCAACCAAACCTCCACAACTACAACCTGCATAAAAACCAGCCCAACCTAATAGTTCACAATTTACATAGCACATAGTTCAACCATATCACTTCAACAATTACAGATCAGCAACACACAAGATAAAGTTCACCAATCACAAGTTCCACAGAAAAGTACTCATAAGTTCACATATGATAAAGATGCACAATGCAATGAAATGAAATGTCAAGTATAGTGATGCATGTCTGGCCTAACGATACACACCCGCTGTCTCTCAATCCGGGACCCATGGGGGACATATATGTCCATGCATCCGTCGCGGCGTGCGACACGACTCTCGATAATGAAATCCGTCAGGCGTGCGACACGTCCCTCGATAATAAAATTCGTCGCGGCGTGCGACACGACCCTCGAATCATAGTATCCGTCGCGGTGGGTGACACGTCCCTCGAATCATAATATCCGTCGCGGCGCGCGACACGTCCCTCGAAATGGTACATCCTCTTTAATTTCTTATTCTTTCTCAATTCACATAACACTTGTCGCAACCATGTCTCAGAACCAATGCAAATAACATGTTCACATAAATAATGAGGAGATGACCATTTTCATAAAAATGCACACTTCATAACAACACAATCGTGATACAACACCAACACCAACAATGAATCAATAAGCCTTTCAAACCATTCTCAACACATCACACACCAATAATTAATCACATTGCCTTTTATTACCCCTTTTTCATCATTAAAATTATTCAATATGGACAAGTCAACCCATCACCAAGTCCCATTACTCCCCAACACATACCACAAGGAAATACACGAATTCTATACACTTAACAAAGGTTGAGAAATTCACTTGCCTCAATTAATCAACAATTCACTCCGGGACTTGAGTCTTCCCCTTTCGTTGGAATTCCAAATCAATGCAATCTATTCACATGAATAATCACAATAAGATTTCAAAACTAACAACATCTATATTACTATATGTCTAACTCAGACCCAAAAACTCACCCAAATCTGTAATCAAGTTCCAAATCTTGATGCTACTTAACATGTCAATTCTTTCAATTTCTCTAAATTCCAAGCCTAGGATTAAGTTTCAAATCCTCCAAATAACATAACTCTACTGTCATTCATATAATACAATACACCTAATATTTAATTACTTGACTCACTATGTCAAAACTTATATCAAAATATAAAAACCATGAAAAGAAACTTCGAAACCAACAACAACGGAAAAGAGGAAATACTACGAAGGATCCAACCTAGCAGTGGGTTAAATTTCCAGCCACCATCAATTCCTCACTTATTGTATCCCATAATTAAGTCATCCTAACCAAACTTATAAACCCTCCAATCAAATTTCACTTCCACCACTAAGCTTTGTCTACTATCCCTAAGTGAATAACATACTGCAACACTCATTAAAGATCAATTCTATAGGCACCCAATTATAATTGCCCATTAGTTAAGAGAACTTAGTTCATTAATTGCATCTGCACACAATATAATACATGCATTATCCTCCAACCCTTAGTGACCACGTTATGTACTGAAGCAAAGGATGAAAATTTTTTAAACCCTTACCTGAAGATGATGCCACTTCGTGTTGACGCCGCACGTAAGTCGAGTGGAATTCTATTTTTTTTTTCCTTAAAATATGACCCAAAATTTTCAACCCTAATAATTTATTTCCCTATATGGGTCAAGTGATATAGGGTATTAACTAATTTAACAATTTAGTCCATTAATCACCAATCAAATTAATTATTTAAAATCACCCGCTAATTAAATAACCATAGTTATCGAATAATTCAAAATTTCCAAAAATTACCTTCCGGGTCATTACAGAGTTGGAGGGTAGTTCAAAAGATGTCATTCTGATACATATAAACGGCATCACTCTTCGTTTCACCATCTGGGGGTTTGCCATTATTTCCGGTCTTAACTGTTCAAACACTGATTCAGAATTTATTTTTAATACTGAAGAACCAAACAGAATTATTCTTCAGTACTTTGATGGCCAAAATTCCATCACTAAGCAACAGTTAGTTGATAGTTTTACAAAAAAGGTTTGGGGTGAGAACGGCGATGACGCACTCAAGTTTGCAATTCTATTTTATGTACATTCATTTATCCTATCCGAAGAACCAAAAGGTACAATAATTGATAGGAAAGATTTTGATTTAGTGGAGTCAGATAGATACATGGAGTACCCATGGAAAAAAAGGCCTACGATAAACTAGTCAAATATTTGCATAACAAGATTAAACATGATAAACAATATTACAGGATACATGGTTTTCCACTTGTTTTGCAAGTTTGGTTGTATGAATGTTGTTCTGAATTTGAACTAAAAATTACTGTCAAAGTATCTGATCACATCCCTAGAAATATTAACTGAAAGACCAAAGGATTTCCCTCGGCTAGACTACTTCATGAAGGGCATGTTCCGAGAGGATAATAATTCGGTATGCAGTTCTATTTATACATCTATTTCAAGTTAAAATTATTAGGCATGCATATATATAAATATATGTATATAGATCAATAGGTATCATCATACTTATACATGTACTTATGATCTAACTTTCAATTATACATATACAACTTAATAAGTTTATACATATACATAACATCTTATTTTCACTTATACATATTCAATTTCACTGATTTATAAGTCTATATGTTAATATGAACATGTGTATATTTGAGTTGCAGCTTATTTTCCAGAATAAAAGTCCAATTCCTATGGAACTTATGATTCTTGATTTGCTTCCCGAGTATATCAAACCAGAAGCATCTCCAACACATATATCAGTTCCAATTGATTCGGATGATGATTTTCAGGATCCTCCATGTATAAAGAACAACAAAGGAAAAGAGAAAATTGATAGTGGATTTTCACCTCTTAAGAAGAAAGTAAGACAGACAGTCCCTCATATTTCGAAGAAGACACCACCCAAGGTTATTGCAAAACAACCTATTATAAGAAAATATTCACGACATGTCACTGTCCCAAAAAAGGCCAAGTTACCTCCTCCAAAGAGGCAAGCTAAACAACGTTCTAATGTTGCTAGCAATCAAAGAATTAAGCAGGATGTTGAGCTTAAAAAAATGGATGTCACTTTTGATATAGCATCAAGTAGTAGGTCATCTGATTTCAGTGTATCGTGCGATGAATTTGATCAATTCAAAATATTGATATTGAATTTTTTATTTTACTTTTAATTCTATTATTATTTAGTTTCTTAATTATAACGAATGCAAATTAACTAACTATAAATTTTAGATGAAGAAAGAGTTTAGTGATCTAAGGAAATTGATTGAAGACAACTTCAAAGTTGTGTTGAAGTCCATCAACAACAAGAAAACAGAGGAAAATACATTTGCCTTTTATATTAAAAAAGATCTAAATACAATTCATGCTTTTATTTCAGTTGGATGGTATAGGTGTTTCACCTAATGGACCAACAATCAGTGTCGGTCAGTCTGAAGAACATGCTCGACATTCAGATACTAGAGTAAAATGCCCACCTGATTATACTGATTTAAATGATTTAGTGGTATTATGCCTCTTTATTTTTTTTATCATTCAAAAATATCTTTCTTTTTGTATAATCTGTTCATTTTCTTAAATATATGTATTCCTGAAGTTTGTCCAAGCAACAGTCCCATCAAAGTCTTTAGAGGCTGGTATTCATCCCTCACATGTTCATTCACCATCTGAACACTCAGGTGTAAACTCCTTAGCTCAGTCATTGAACACTGATGATCCACAAGTAATATGTATTTGAATATAATTTTCTTTAGCGCAAAGCTCATTAGCAGTCATAAAATACAATATAAATATATTAATTATACATATAGAGTTAATTGTATAAATTAGTATTATTATACAAATATATTCATTATACATATACAATTAACTGAATGTATATCTCATATTGTTTAAGCTCCTATGCATTGTGTATACAATTAAATCATATACAATTAATTTATCATCTATATAATTCTATATATATTATAAGTATAATTAGTAATGTAATTTTTTAATTTATTTTGTTCGATCATTTCTTAAAGATTGTCTGTATGGAGAATTTGCAGCAGGTTCACAATGAAAATATAAATATTTATAAAATTTCTTTTAATATACAAACCATATAAATATTTGTTTTTATATATGTCTTCTACTTTATAAAAGAAGGATTGTCAAGAAATTCCTATTGAAGTCAACAAAGAAGAATCAGACTTTACGGATGTTCAAGCACAGTTTAATAAATCATCATTTGTATGTATCTTCTGTTTTGATATTGAAAATTTTTACTTTACAATTGTATATAATCTGTTCACTTTTAAACTTTTTATGTGTTTAATTTTCATAATAGGAAGAGTTGTTGAATGTGATATTTGTTCAAACTAAGAAGATGAAAAAAGAGGAAGATCAAGATTCAAACGAACCAGCCTCACTGGATGCACACGTATCAAGTGCTGAAGAAGTTTTCATATGTCCAGCACCGCTTCAGATGATACCTAATGAGGAATCAAGGGTGGCAACAATTATACCAAAAGCTCAAGATAAAAGCATAGTGTTACATCCTAAGTTAGTTGTGATTGACCAGACAAAGGCGTCCAGGTCCATACAATACAACTCCCTATTTGACATCATTCGGCTCAAATACTGGTATAGAATTATATTTTATTACATAAGGTTACATGAATTGCTATAAATATTATTTAGCTATCGCTGATTTACGTCATTTTACATTTTTCAGATAGTTTATCAAAATTGTCCCTCAAGTTTGACTTGAAACATCCTTTTGTTTCAATGTCTGATTCTAATGTTACATCTCTATACATGCATTTCTGGAATTGGTTAATGAAGGCCTTCTTGTTAAGCATAATATAAAGTAAATTTTTTTGTACAAACTATTTTTTAAATTTAACTCTATAATGTCAAATTTATCTTAATATATTTTGTAGGAAGAACTATGAGGACTGATACAAAAAGAACAAGGCTCTCTTAAAAATTTGATTTCATTTTGAAATTGTTACTGTCCAAGATAGGAACTGATTATACAAGCTTGTAAATAAAGGACAAGTGCTCGATGACTCGGTACGTGTGTTACTATTTCTTTTAATATACTATTATAATAATTGTATAAATATCACTTTATTCAAACTTCAAAATGAATTTGTATAGCACATAGATGTTCTTTTGTACTATATACGAAAAAGAGCCAAGTACTCAAACAGCAACACATTCACTTTTACCACTATGGATTGCAATTTCAATAATTTGATTCACAACATATGGAATGCATATTATGACACCGATAGTGTTATCAATAAGGCTAGTACAGAGGAGACGATTCTTGAGTACATTAATGGATACAGAATGCATGTTGTTGCACCTTGGCATACAGTGGATAACATTCTCATTCCTGTTAACGTTAGGGAGAAGTTACACTGGTATTGATTGTTGCATCCTTTAATAACCAATGTTTATACATCTATGATTCTCTTGGTGGTGCACTACACAATTCATATGTTGATAAAGAGATCAAGAAATATGCACAACTTATACCCATGTATCTTTCTATGTCTAGTTTTTACGGAAAGAAAGGATTCGACGTATCCTCACACCCGAAATACAAGTCCCATTCTGAGTTTGTATCGTTTGAAATTGTTTATGTCAATAATATACCAAAGCAAACACAAGGAAGCCTATAAGTTTATATACAATTCATTTGTCTTTTATAATGTTACTATGATTTATTAACAAAATGTATAATATATTTTCTTTTATTTAGAAAATTTGTGGAGTATATGTTGTTGCTTATGCAGAGCACATCAGCAATGGCAATGTGGTTCCAAATACATTTGATTCAGACTTAATACGTATTAGATACGTGGTATTGTTGTGAAATTATGGCATGCAAAAAATTCAAGTTGATGCCACTAGTGATAGTGAGGCACATGAGAGGCCAGTCAGGATTCACAGAGATTGTGACAGTACTGAAAGGATCACAATTCAGTAGAGCACTAGTTCTGATTTCTCTCTTTTTTGTATATCTGAATCACATTCGAATTAACTTTTAAAGTTTTGAACCTTTTCAGATTTTTGTTGAAATATACATATCCTATCATCTTTTATTAGATCAATTTTTTTCAGCTGCTTTAAATTTATATGTTTATAGATAATATTTATACAAATCAGTATTATTAAATACCAATGGTATATTATTATATTCAATCAGAGTAATGATCAACTTATCATAAACGATCAATACATATTAAAGCTTGTTGTTATTACATTATTACTTATAAAATTATACAAAATTAATTTTATGACTGCAAATACTTTATGTATATTACCACACAAACTACATTATACAAATCAATTGTATAATTTCAAATTATATACACAATCAAATATAAATTATGAATAGACCATATAGAATTATCTATACTTAATGGCCAACATATATTCAATTATACAAATACATTATTATTTTTTCATTAAACACAAAAAAATTGTACTGTACATTTTATACTCGAGCTTGAATACAAAAGGCGAAACAACTTTCACAGTGAATATATCAGTAAAAAAATAATTCAATTCTTACCATTCCATCTCAAATAGTTTTAAACACAAAAAACAACTATAAAGAGTATTAAGGTAAAATCTAAAGTTACATTTCAATATAAAACTTATTAAACTTCTTGTGGCCTATTTCGACATGAACGCTTGTTGTGACCTGCAACTCTACATGTGCTGCACATATTTTTTCCTTTAAGCCCAAGCAATTCACGTGCTATTTTTGCACGAGGTTTCTTTTTTTGACCTTCCTGGAGGTTTTTTGAATTTTGGAGGACGAACTTCATCATATAATATGTATTCATGTATCACCCATTCTGTTACATCAGGCAATAGATGAATTGGTAACTCATAAATCTTTAATATTATTTTTGGTTTGTATAAGTCAGAGCAATATCCATCAGGGAGTAGACTTTTTTACTTTAATACAGCCCAAGCATGCTCACTTGGTATTTCTTCATACTGAAGTCTTTCATAACTACATGTTTTCTTCTTTAAACAGACTACAAAATTCCTACCATCATCATTCACATTGTGCAAGTATTCAATTGAAGGCACAACCTGTTATTATACAAAATAATATTTATTAATGTAAATATACATCTTTCTCCATAATTAAATGTTAATATTATAAAATATACAAAAAACATACCCTCATTTGTGTGCTCATTGCCTCATTTTCTATCAGTATATTCTAAAATTAACAATCAATGGGGTAAACATGCAGCTTGCCTCATGTTTATTATCATAATTCCATCTGCCAAACATTAGTCTGACCTCTTCCGAAAAATAAAAAATTGGTAGTTCCCTCGCTGATACTAGTGCTGCATTTATACTCTCTGCAATGTTAGATGTCATAGCCCATCCACGAGGAACCTGTGCATAACACCTAGCCCACTTATCATAACTAGGCAATTCTAAATATTTTTTAACTCCTACATCAACCTTTTTTACTATCTCTAGTAACCTATCAAAATCAAGTTTATTGCATGTCGTTGTCATTGTATAAAATACAACCCTTAGCTCCTTGTGCGACTTTCTAAATTTCTTTTCAACATTACCCCACAAGTGCCACATACAAGCATAATGTAGCACATTATTATACACTCTCGTCACTGCATTCCTCTCAGACACAACACATATATTACTCTTTTCTCCATACGCCTCCCTTAGTTGTACGAAGAACCAAGTCCAAACGACGTCATTGTCCGAATCAATTACACCATACGCTAGTGGAAAGATATGTCCTACAATATTAGTTATATTCAAATTCATATATAACCACAGAGGTATATACATATACACACATATATACATATACAAAATCGATTGAAACATACCTGTTCCATCCATAGTACTTGCTGCAACAAACGTCCCATTATATGGTTCTCTTAAGTGACTTCCATCCACAATAACTACAGGCCTGCAATGATTAAAGTCTTCTATGAAACTATTCAATGCAACAAACAATTTTAAGAACTCATTATTATCTGTTTTTTTTAGACGTATATGCGATCCTGGGTATGTAATTTCCATAATATACAAATACGCAGGGAGTTTGTTGTATGATCCAGAAGTGGTGCCCCTCAAGAAAATCAAGACCTTTTATTTAGCTCTCCAAGCGAAAGAATAGTTAACATCAACTCCGAGATATATTTTGACATCACTCCTTATATCAGAGGGTGTATATTTTCTCTTGTGATCTACAAGCTTAGGCTTAACAATTCCACCAATCAAATTGCTTGTTGCATGGCTTTGTGAATATACTTTATCCTTCAAAGGACCTGTATGATCTGCACTGAATGCTCTGATTCTAAACATACAAGAGTTATTAATGTTTGATGCTTTCATTAACCACTCACATTTTTCAGAAAAACATTTCAGCGTATAACTACATAAAAAAATAAAATATAACATATTAGTAAATGAAGAATAAAAACATTATATACATTTATATAAATAATTATACACAAACAGTCATATACAAATGAATTATATACATATACAATTAATAGAATTCCAAGTCAGATGTACAGATATACAAATGATTTACCTGATTGCATTTGACCTCACCGTCCTATACTGAAATTTCTGTGCAATTGCATATATTTTCATTACAAATTTCAGAGTTTTTTTGTCCCTATACACTTGGTCCATCTCCACAATTTTATTACATGGATCTGAAATCACTTCATCACAGCTTCCTGATATCAAAGCACAAAGAGGCTTTACCAATTCTCAATTGTCAACTGCTTAGTCTCAAATGCAACAATCTCATCTATACATATTGATCCAATCACACCCTGTCCCTGATTTGAATTTTCACACAGTTCACTGTTTCTGTTACAATTATCCATTTTGTTTATACAAATTGGATATTTGTTGAATTCATTTGCTCCCTTCTTTAGCATGACATACACTCTAGCGCACATGTCATTGTGTATCGACATTGGTGTATTACTTTCTTCAACCTTGTACTCAATTTTCAGCTTATGACATTGATATCAATCCCAAGTTGAGTTGCAATAACATTATACAGCTCTGTGTGTGATGCATTTTTTTAAAAATCACACCCTCAATTGTATAATCAACGTAACTATTTTTATTATCTCATCTACCAGAATGCATAACCAAAATTGCTAATGAAGTCATTTATGTAGCAACTGTAAAAAAATTATTGTTACATATATATACAACATTCCACAGATATATCTTTATACATATACATTTGTCAATCCTAACATAAAGAACATATACATATACAATTCACAACTAATACAGGATTATATTCATATACAAATTACAATTATATAATACGTTTACATATACAATTGAAAAGACTAACACACATAACATATACTTATACAATTTACAACTAATAAAACTCTGTATATATTAACAGAATACAGAATACATAATATATAATATATATATATATATATATACATATATATTACACTTATTCAAAGCTATACATATACAATGCACAAGCTTAACCCATAGAATATACACATATACAAAATACAGTCAATATACAAACGCAAATTTCATTCATATAGCTGAACTCATACTGCATATATATATACAAATCATCCTATTGTTCAATGCAATTTATACAGATCACCTTAAATCATGTCATTAGACTTGAATGTATAAACTACTTAACATTCCATTCTTCGATCGTATATACAAAGTGAGAAGAAAATATATACAGATTAAAATGAATTATAGATTATGCTGCTAATATACAGTACAAAAAACACTGAATGTCAAAAATTCAAATCTGTATTCAAACGACGAACAATAATTTTTGCCCGATAAATTCTAATTACAATTTTTTTTATGCAGAATTCTAATTACGAACTGAATTGAATACAATACGAGTTTTCAATCATATGTATTTGAAGAAATTATCGTTATATACATTCAAAATCAATTTTCTGGAATGTTGAAAATCAAATCTGAGTTTCAAAACTCCCGATATACATCAATTTCTTTCAAAAACATGAAAATCAAAATGATTTCCAGCATTAAATACTTTACCTGATGTTGATTTCTAATATCTACTCTCTGTATTGCTCTAGATTACTTGATTATACGAACCCATAGACAATGGAGTTCATCTTGCTGAAGAACTCATATATGGAAAGGAATCTTATTGAAATGTAATGTGCGTGATTTATGGGATTAGTTTACTTTTCAATAACATAAATTAGCGCCTTTATAGTTAATTTTGTTTAAAAATATAATTATATACAAATGGAACCTATTTCGCGATTATACAAATCATATGGGTCAATAGCAAATATAATATGGCTACGGAGCGCAAATAGCTAAACTATAGCTATAGTGCGCTAATATGATTATTATTTCTGCTATATCTAAAATTTTTCTCTTTAATAAAACATAAAAAATTTAACTCTGTAATGTTATTGCTAATATGTATATTACAAAGGATTAATTCAAAGGAATAAGATGATGGTCATTTGTTTGCAAAACAATTTGTTGGATGTTGTTGTCTAAAATTTTATTTACTTATAAGAAGATGAGAATGGTTTAATTTAAAACTTTAAAAATTTAACAAATATAAAGAGCAGATAAATTTTAATTTTTTTTTAGTTATTTCAACGAAAATAAAATCACGAAGCTCACTATTAATAAATCGTAAAAGGGTCATATTTGCCTTGGTTATACTTTTTCAACATATTTTCTCTTTTCATTCAACTTTATGATCATATTTGTTCTTGTACTCTTAAAAAGGATCATATTTACCTCTACGGCGTTAAATCCCCATGTACTCAATATATTTGCCATTTTCTTTCAATTTTCATATTTGCCCTAATACTCTAAAAAGGGTCATATCAATCAGCATTTCCTCCGCATATTTGTGCTCTTTATCCAACTTTGAGGTCATATTTATTCTTGTACTAATTGTACCATTAATTCAATATTCTTCTTTCTGTTGTTCTTTGTTTTTTCAAATATGCATCATTTTTCATTTATATTCCTACATCAAGCACTTCGATGGAAAAATTAACCAAAGTTAGGTTCTGGTCGTTTGGGGGCCGTAATGCAGCTTTACATTTTCAACAACTATAATTTGAGAATCAACACATATCAAGTGAAATGACAAATTTGCCCTTGGTGATCCCAAACTCGGATCTTCCATATAGTGTTAAGTGTATAATAGAAAGATCATATAAATTAGTTCCTAAACATCATAATATCATTATGTCGAATTATCCATATACTGGTACAAATTTCCTAAATATTTGAGTTTTTACCATTTTTATTCTGAAAATACAATTATAAATGAATGCAATATGATCCAGTATCAAGATATTCAATGAGTATTAATCACATGCAGGATGATCCAACATCAAAATATCAAATTAATATCGATCAGTCATCCATGGAAGTGAGCTCATTCAACATTAGAGAGTAATTTAATAACATATCATGTGATCTGTGAAAGGAATTAAATTTTATTAAACAATTAAAGATATTGATCCCTTGTGGAACCAGAACCAAATGATTATGAGCTTTGCAAGAAATGGTTAAATGAACTATTTAGGAAAAAAATAGTCTATTATGTTTACCGTCCCTACCTTGAACTTCTTTTTTATAACAAGAAAACTCGCAATTGCTATCCTTCGGATGTTCATCATCTAGATTATAATCCTAATATATTTAAGTTGTAGAACATTCCACCATACATGAAGGTATTAGACTCTAACTTCCATAGACATTTAATAGATGGTCAGGGTCCTTGTTCCAAAGTGATATCCCGTCACGACCCAAAAACCGGGTGTGATGGCACTTGTCCTATCCCACCAGGACAAGTCAGCCTAAGCCCAACGAGATAGAAATAAACAATTCAAGGAGAATAACAATAAGCAGAAGACTTTCAAAACTTAAACAAACCCTTCCCAGAACTGGTTGTCACATGTGCAAGCCACTAATACAGAATTGAAATGAAATTACAAGTCTCAATGTGTTTGTATCTCAAATAGAAACAAAGCATAAATAAAAAGGGTCGAGAGAGATCGCAAGCATCAAACAGCTACCTCTCAAGTATCCTCAAAAGCCTCGGAGTAAGAAGAAGAGAGAACTAGATCACAGTCTGGGCTCGAAACCTATACAAGTGTAGAAGCAAGGGTGAGTACCAAAACATACGGTACCCAGCAAATCAACTAACAAACAAAACGAACTAATAAAATCCACGAACTCTCTTACTTCCAACCGAACCTCCATAACTACAACCTGCAGAGAAATCAGCCTAACCTAACTACACAATTCATAAATTACAAGGTCAACAACAGCTCAACAACATCACCGAAATAGCTCACATTAATATCAAGTATATCAATCCCAGAGTCACAAGGCATAAACACAACTCCACAATGACAAGAATGAGACAATGTAATGCAATGCAATGTCAAGTAGAATGATGCATATCTGTCCTACGATACACATCCGCTGAATCTCAGACCGGAACCCATGGAGGGCACACATGAACCATGAATTTGCCGGACCAATTTCCCTTCTGCATAATCATCAATCACCGGAACCATTTCCCATCGACATAATCATCACTCGCCGGAACCATTTTCCATCGGCATAATCATCACATGCCGGAACCATTTTCCATCGGCATAATCATCAAAGTGTCTCATCATAGTGTTTCAGAACCAATGCACATAAGCATGTTCACACAAATAATGAGAAAACGATAGTGTTCACAATCACAATGCAACTCATATAAATGCAAATCACGTCACACTATCAATAATATATCAACATCAACAATTACATCATTTACAACAAGATCAATTGCCTAGTCTCCGATTCACTACTTCTTTCATCACAAGTAGGATTAATCACTAAGCAAGAGTTTCAAGTCTAATTCCATAATCCACAATGAGCAAAAGACATATTCATCAACTTCACAATCACATCGAGGCTGCATAGCATTTCATCAATTACATATCAATGTCAAGATCACGGCCTATCACACTTTTGCCTAACACTTTGACACACATAGCCATTTTATTATCAAGCCGATCAATTTAGATTGATTCATACAAGAATTCAACCCATACCTCAATCTCATTACTCCCCAACACAATCAAGAAAGAGAAATTCGGAATCCTACAAGATTCGCAAAGTTTTAGAACTTGCCTTAACCGAAATCACAATCAATCAACAACCAGAGCTTTTCCCTTTCGAAAATAATCCAAAGCAACACAATCTATACAAATTATGAATCGCAATCAAATTTTGAAACCAACAACATCAAGAACACGAAATTCAGGCAAAGAGATCCAAATGGCTCAAAATCTGATTTTGAAAACAAGGTTTGACTTCGGAAATTCTCACATGAAAATGATCCTCAAAGCATTATGAATTCATTAGTGAAAACCATTTTGAAAACGGAATTCAAACCAGTCCACAATCACCATTTGATCAAAATTCGGAGTTCATGCAAAACCCCCAAAAATCTAACTTTAAAAACCAAAATTTCAAATTGAAATCATGATAGAATCAATGGGTAATCAAGGTTTAGAGTTAAAATCAGTTATCCAATAGGTTTCCACAAAATTCTCTCTTTCAAATCGCCTTTCCAAGCTTCAAAATGTTGAAAATGGTAAAAATGGGACATTTTCTGAATTAACACTTTTTCAGGCATAAAATGACCTCCGCGGACGCGGCCCACTAAGCCCGTGAACGCGAAGACCAACACTGCAGTACTCCGCTAACGCGGACAACACTCTGCGAACGCAAAGACCAACTCGCGCCAACACTCCGCGGACGAGGAGGCCAACCCACCATAGCTCTGTGAACTCGCTCAACACTCCTCCGCGAATGCGGAGGCTAAAATACACCAGATACAGAAACTAGAAATCAATAATCCAACAAGTCTATGAAAGGCCCTCGGGATTCGTTCAGAACTTCGTGCACTCAAACCAGATATGCCACCCTACTAAATTCGACGTTCTGGACCCAATGGAACCGTCAGAATTCGAATTCTAGTTCTCCTTAACCCAGAACCCGATAAAGCACAACTAAACTAACTCTAAGCCTCAAAAATTCAAAACAAGCTCGGGACCCCTAAAAATTCAATCAAGGCCACTCCTAGGCCTAAAATCATCCCCCGAATCCAACGGAGTTGTCTGAATCAAATTCCGAGAATTCAATCTTCGAATGTTGATCAAAGGCAACTCTATGATCAAAATTTCATAATTTTCCAACTCAAGACCTCAAATCCACGATACAGCCCCAAATTTGATTTCGTCAACTCTCCTAGACCATATTCCACATTTCGGAGTTGATAGAATTGATGGAATCTCCATCCGAGACCCGAAACTTTGAATGTCCCCAAAAACCACATTTTTAACAACTTAAGCCTTTAGAATTCAAAACTTTCCAAAAACCATAACTTAATAAGAATTTCATAAAACTAACTTCGGATATTAACCAAACATGACTTGGGGAAACTCTCGAGAGGGGTAAAATGGACATTTTACAAAAATGATCAAAAATGACCTTCAGGGTCATTATATTATCCACCACTAAAAAACCATGTTCGTCCTCAAACATAAAGCAAAAGAAAGAACCTGGAGCCTCGAAAAGATGAGGATATATGGCACGCATGTCAGACTCGGACTCCCAAGTAGCTTCTCCAACTGAACGATGTCCCCACTGCACCTTCACTGAAGCAATCTCCTTGGTCCTAAGCTTACGGACCTGCCTATCTAGAATAGCTGTAGGCTCCTCCTCATAAGTCAAATTAGGGCCCAACTCTACCGAATCGAGTCTAATCACATGAGACTCATCCGGAATGTACTTCTGAAGCATAGAAACATAAAACACAGGATGCACAGCTGACAAGCTAGGTGGTAAGGTCAACTTATAGGCCACCTCTCCCACTCGGTCCAAAATCTCAAAAGAACCAATGAATCTAGAACTAAGCTTGCCCTTCTTTTCGAACCGCATAACACCCTTCATGGGGACACTCAGAGCCAAACATGATCTCCCTCTATGAATACCAGGTCTCGGACTCTTCGATCGACATAACTCTTCTGCTGACTCTAAGTAGTCAACAACCTACTCTGAATCAAACGAACCTGATCCATGGCATATCTAAGCAAGTCAGTGTCTAAGGAATCCATCTCCGCCGAGTCAAACCATCCAATCGGCGATCTACATCGTCTTCCATACAACGCCTCAAATGGGCTATCTGAATGCTGGAATGATCGTTGTTGTTGTAGGCAAACTCCACTAAGGGCAAATGCTGATCCCACCTAGCACCAAAATCAATCACACAAGCACGGAGCATATCCTCAAGCACGTGAATCGTCCGCTCGGACTAACCATCTATTTGAGGGTGAAATGTTGTACTCATATCTAAACGAGTATCGAACCCATGATGTAAAGCCCTCCAGAAGTGCGAAGTGAACAATGAACCTCGATTTGAGACTATAGATATCGACACCCACCCAAATAAAATCATAACCACCCACGGTGGTAGGTAAATCCACAACAAAATCCATAGTGATCCGCTCCCACTTCTAAGTAGGAATGACATCCTTTGAGACACACCTCCAGGCCGCTGGTGCTCACACTTGACCTGTTGACAGGTCAAACATCTAGATACAAAGTCTGCAATATCCCTCTTCATACCACACCACCAGTAATGCTGACTCAGATCATGATACATCATCGCTGTCCCTGGATGGATAGAATATCTAGAACAGTGGGCCTTCTCTAGAATCAGTCTAATAAGCTCGCCCACCTTAGGCACACAAATCCTACCTCAAATCCTCAAAACTCCATCGGAATCAGGTACAGCCTCCTTGGCTTCGCCTCTCGTCACCTTGTCTCGAATAAGACACAACTTCTCATCCTCAAACTGGCACTCTCAAATCTGCTCAACTAAGGAAGAACGGGCATCAATGAACGCAATCAAACCACCGCTCTCCTAAAAAACTTGCAACCTGACAAAGTTGTTGGCTAACCTCTGAACATCTCTAGCCAAGGGCCTTATATCAACACTGATCGCGGCGAGACTCCCCATACTAGGAGCCTTCCTACTCAAAGCATCGGCCACCACATTGGCCTTCCCAGGATGATACAAAATGGTTATATCATAATCCTTAAGCAACTCAAGCCATCTGCGTTGTCTCAAGTTTAGATCCCTCTGACTGAAAATGTACTGAAGACTCCGATGATCGGTGAAAACCTCACAATGAACCCCATACAAGTAGTGCCGCCACAACTTAAGTACAAAGACCACCGCCGCAAGCTCTAAGTCGTGGGTAGGATAGTTCTTCTCATGAGCCTTCAACTGTCTAGAAGCATAGGCAATAACCTTCCCCTTTTGCATCAACACACCTCCCAAACCAACTCCGGAGGCAACACAATATATGGTAAAACCCACACCCTCCTCGGGCAAAGTCAACACAGGAGCAGAAGTCAAAAAAGTTTTGAGCTTTTGAAAGCTCGCCTCACACTCATCGGACCAATGAAAATCCATGGTCTTTTGAGTCAATCTAGTCAACGGTGCTGCAATAGTAGAAAAGCTCTGCAAAAACCGTCTGTAGTAGCCTACCAACCCCACAAAACTCTGAATCTCGGTAAGAGAAGTAGGTCTCGTCCAGCCCTTAACTGCCTCAATCTTTGCCAGATCAACCCTAGTACCCTCCTTGGACACCACATATCCCAAGAATGCCACAGAATCGAGCCAAAATTCACACTTGGAGAACTTGGCATACAACTTCTGCTCTCTCAATCTCTAAAGCACCAACCTCAAGTGACGGACATGATCCTCCTCGGTCCTGGAATATATCAAAATGTCATCGATGAACACGATCACGAAGAAATCCAAGTACGGACGGAACACTCCGTTTATCAACTCCATAAATGCCACAAGGGCATTAGTCAGCCCAAAAGACATCACCAAGAACTCATAGTGTCCATAACGAGTCCGGAAAGCTATCTTAGGAATATCCGATGGCTTAATTTTCAACTGATGATAACCGGACCTCAAGTCAATCTTAGAAAACAACGCTGCACCATGAAGCTGATAAAAAAATCATCAATGCGAGGAAGAGGATACTTGTTCTTAATAGTTACCTTGTTCAACTACCTATAATCAATACACATCCTCATAGAGCCATTTTTCTTCTTAACAAAAAGAATCGGTGCTCCCCAAGGTGACACACTAGGGCGAATAAACCCTTTGCTCAACAAGTGTTGCAACTGGTCCTTCAACTCAGCCGGAGCCATACGACACGGGGCAATAGAGATGGGCTTAGTGCCCGGCTCCAAGTCAATAGGAAAATCAATGTCCATGTCCGGAGGAACACTAGGAAGATCAGTAGGGAACACATCAACAAACTTCTGAACCACAGGAATGGACTCCATGGAAGGCGACTCAACACTAGTATCCTGAATAAAATCCAAATAGGACAAACACCCTCTATCAATCAACGTTTGGGCTCGGATATAGGAGATAACCTTACTAAGGTAAGAACTACTGGTACCTTTCCACTCTACCCTCGGAACACCATGCATCGCTAAGGTGACAGTCTTAGCATGACAATCAAGGATCGCATGGTAAGGAAAAAGCCAATCCATACCCAATATCACATCAAAATCTACCATCCCCAAAATAATCAAGTCTACCCAAGTGTCGTACCCAGCCAAAGCAACAGGACAAGATCGATACACTCGATCCACCACTAAGGGCTCACCCACAGGTGTAGAAACATGCACAGACTCAGGCATACTATCACATACCAAATCAAATCCAGATGCAAAGTAGGTAGACACATAGGAGAAAGCAGACCTTGGATCAAATAATACAGATGTAGATCGATGGCAGACTAGAACGATACCTGTGACGACTGCATCAGAAGACTCAGCCTCGGGTCTCCCCAGAAAAACATAACACTGGGCTCCTCTACCACCTCCTATCTGAGCCACACCTCTACCTTCACGCTGAGCCAGAGCACCACTACCCGAAACTCTACCGCCTCTACCTGTTGTCTGACCCTTACCTCGACCTCTAGCCGGAGGTGCTGGATTTCTCTCTAGAGCTGTTGAGTAAGTACGATGGGGTCCTGTATGAGTCTATAGAGGGCACTATCGCATCAAATGACCCGGATCCCCACAACTATAACAATACCTCGGAACGGTGATCTGCTTTGACAAACCAGATGAAGTACCACGGCCACCCTGGCTAGAACTGTGAGACCCACGCGACACCTGTCCACTCTCAGTCACTGGCATGGAAGCATGTATCAGCCTCTGACGCTGAAATGAGCTAGCACCCCTCTGAGAACCTTTGCCTTCAGACGAGGCACCAGAAAACTGACTGCTAGAACGGGCCCTCTTGGGGTCCCTAAACTCTTCTCGAACCAACAACTCCGCCTCCCTGGCGATGCTCACAATGGACTGGAAGGAAGCACCCTCACGGGATGATCTGAATACATATGATCTAATGGAGAAAGTCAACCCCCTCACAAATCTGCGGACCCTCTTTACCTCATCTGGAACCAAGGACGTGGCATGAAAATACAGTTGACAGAAACGTGCCTCGTACTCCGCAACAGACATGTCACCCTGAGCCAAACCCTTAATCTTCAGCCTGCTCTCTTCACGCACACTCCAAGGAATGAAGCAATCTCGAAAAGCACTAAAGAAAGCATCCCACTCAACCGGAGGACATCCCACAAGCATGGACTCCACCCAAGATCTTTACCATTCCCTGGCTGGCCCACGGAGCTGGAGAGCAACAAAACAGACACCCCTCGCATCTACCATCCTCACCGCCTCAAGCATCTCACGGTACAAGGTCAGAAACTCATGAGCATCCTCACTCTTACCACCCTAAAACTATGGTGGTTTCATCCTCTGAAACCTCTCATAACACTTCTGGTCCTCCACTGTCAGAACCACATATGGAGCAACCTGTGCACTGATAGCTGGCGCGGGAACGAATGGTGGTTGACCCACCTGATTCTGAACTCCCAGACCCTGATGCTGCTCTGGGGTTTGTGCCCCTGCTCTGCTCTGTGATCCCTGTGGTGTGCCTGTTGCACCCTGGGTAAAACTCTCCATAACTCCCAGCATCCTCAATAAGGTCTTCTGAAACAACGGTGCTGTGAACCCTAGATGAACCTGTTCCTCACCAACCTCAACATGTGGATCTGGGAAGCCTCTCTACCACGGCTTCTAGAAGGTGCCGCTCCTCGTGCACGACCTCTCCCACATGCTACTCCATGAGCACGACCTTCAACTTCGGCTCTACCCCTACCACTGACTGGGGCCTCAACCACAGCCTCGGGGACTGCCTCCCTTCCATCGCTCAAAATAGAAGCTCTGGTCCTTGGCATCTGCCAAAACAACACGCGACACTCGGCACTAGCGAAAGGGACCACGCACAATAAGAAAGAATGAAATAAGTAAAGTTTCCTAACAACCTTTATAGCCTCTAGAATATAAGTATAGACGTCTCCGCTCCGATCCTCGAGACTCTACTTAGGCATGGATTGTACACGTGAGACCTATGAAATCAGGGCTCTGATACCATTTGTGACGACCCATAAACCGGGTCTGATGGCACTTGTCCTATCCCACCAGGTCAAGTCAACCTAAATCCAATGAGACATAAATAAAAACAGAAATAAACAATTTAAAGAGAATAACAATAAGCGGAAGACTTTCAAAACTTAAACAAACCCTTCCCAGAACTGGTTGTCATATGTACAAGCCACTAATACAAAATTGATATGAAATTACAAGTCTCAATGTCTTTGTATCTCAAATAGAAACAAAGCATAAATAAAAAGGGTCGAGAAAAATCGCCAGCATCGAACAGCTACCTCTCAAGTATCCTCAAAAGCCTCGGAGTAAGAAGAAGAGAGAACTAGATCACAGTCCGGGCTCGGAAACTGCACAAATGTAGAAGCAAGGGTGAGTACCAAACCACACGGTATCCAACAAATCAGCTAACAAACAAAACGAACTAATAAAATCCACGAACTCTCTTACTTCCAACCGAACCTCCATAACTACAACCTGCACAGAAATCAGTCCAACCTAACTACACAATTCATAAATTACAAGGTCAACAACAGCTCAACAGCATCACCGAAATAGCTCATATCATTATCAACTATATCAATCCCAGAGTCACAAGGCATAAACACAACTCCACAATGACAAGAATGAGACAATGTAATGCAATGCAATGTCAAGTAGAGTGATGCCTACAATACACATTCACTGAATCTCAGATCCAAACCCATGGGGGCCACATATGGATCATGTATCCAACAAAATCATTTCCCATCGGCATAATCATCAATCATCGGAACCATTTTGCATCGGCATAATCATCACTTTCCGGAACCATTTCCCATCGGCATAATCATCATAGTGTTTCAGAACCAATGCACATAAGCATGTTCACACAAATAATGAGAAAACGATAGTGTTCATAATCACAATGCAATTCATATTAATGAAAATCATGTCATACTATCAACAATATATCAACATCAACAATTACATCATTTACAACAAGATCAATTGCCTAGTCTCCGATTCGCTTCTCCTTTCATCACAAGTAGGATTAATCACTAAGCAAGAGTTTCAAGTCTAGTCCCATAATCTACAATGAGCAAAAGATATTCATCAACTTCACAATCACATCGAAGCTCTCATAGCATTTCATCAATTACATATCAATGTCAAGATCACGGCCTATCACACTTTGGCCTAACACTTTGACACACATAGCCATTTTATTATCCCCGTCGATCAATTTAGATTGATTCATACAAGAATTCAACCCATACCTCAATCCCACTACTCCCCAACACAATCAAGAAAGAGAAATTCAGAATCCTACAAGATTCGTAAAGTTTTAGAAGTTCACTTGCCTTAACCAAAATTGCAATCAATCAACAACCGGAGCTTTTACCTTCCTAAAACAATCCAAAGCAACACAATCTATTCAAATTATGAATCACAGTCAAATTTTGGAACTAACAACACCAAAAACACGAAATTCGGATAAAGGGGTCCAAATGGCTCAAAAATCCGATTTCAAAAACAAGGTTTGAATTCAAAAATTCTCACATGAAAATGATCCTCAAAGCATTAGGAATTCATTAGTGAAAACCATTTTGAAAACGAAATTCAAACCAGTCCACGATCACCATTTGATCAAAAATTCGGAGTTCATGCAAAATCCAAAAAATCTAACTTTAAAAACCCAAATTTCAAATTGAAATCATGATAGAATAAATGGGTAATCAAGGTTTAGAGTTAAAATCAGTTACCCAATAGGTTTCCACACAATTCTCTCTTTCAAATCGCCTTACCAAGCTTCAAAATGTTGAAAATGGGACATTTTCCGAATTTATACTATTTCAGGAATAAAATGACCTCTGCAGACGCGGTCCATTAAACCTACGAATGCGGAGACCAACACTGCAGTACTCCACGAACGCGGACAACACTCCGCGAACGCAGAGACCAACTCGCGCAATTCTCCGCGAATGCGCCAACACTCCACGGACGTGGAGGTCAACCCATCATAGCTGTGCGAACGCGCTCAACACTCCTCTGCGAACGCGGAGGCTAAAATGCACCAGATATAGAAACCAGAAATCAGCAATCCAACAAGTCTCCGAAAGGACCTTCGGGATTCGTTCGGAACCCCGTGGACACAAACCAGATATGCCACCTTACTAAATTTGACGTTCCGGACACAATGGAACCGTTAGAAGTCAAATTTGAGGTCTCCTTCACCCGGAACCCGATAAAGCAAAACTAAACTAACTCTAAGCCTCAAAAACTCAAAACAAGCTCGGGACCTCTAAAAGTTCAACCAAGGCCATTTCTAGGCCTAAAATCATCCCCCAAATCCAACGGAGTTGTTGGAATCAAATTCCGAGCTTCCGATCTTCGAATGTTGACCAAAGTTAACTCTATGATCAAACTTTCATAATTTTTCAACTCAAGGCCTCAAATGCACGATACAGCCCCAAATATGATTCCGTCAATTCTCCCAGACCAAATTCCACATTCCGGAGCTGATGGAATCGACATAATCCCCATCCGAGACCCGAAACTTTGAATGACCCCAAAAACCACAATTTTAACAACTTGAGCCTTTAGAATTTAAAACTTTCCAAAAACCATAACTTAACAAGAATTTCATAAAACTAACTTCGGATATTAACCAAACATGACTCGGGGAAACTCTCGGAAGGGGTAAAATGATCATTTTACAAAAATTACCAAAAATGACCTTCAGGGTCATTACATATCCAATATTATCACTAACAGGTTAAATATGGATAGGTCGAATATTTTATCCATTTTTGTTTATAGCATATGTCCGACCCGGACATATCCAATGTCACTCCTGATTTCCAACAGCAACTAAGGAAATTCAAGAAGAAGATAGGGGGAAAAGAAGACGATTCTAGCAAAATGCTCTTTGTCTTTATTCCTCTCTCATTCTTCTCTTTAGTGGTACTTTTCTCCCTGTTTTGCGTCTCTTTTTTAGGTTTTTTTGTTATGATCTCAAACTATAATTTTGGTGTAGTCACCTAATTTTAGGATAATTAGAAAACCAATTAATCAACAAAACATGTTTATGAAATCAATAGATTCTAGGTAAGAGTTCAAGTAATTTCGAAAGGAAGGTATTAGCACCCTTCAGAATCCACAACGGTGGGTCCCGGCTGAACCCTTTTTTTTCAAATTGAGGATAAAAATAATGTACAAGTATAATAAACATGAAATATACACAAATAATAAAGTAAAACAATAATATGAGAAATGACCTAATGTTTGCCTATCGTTAACAATATACATAAAGAAAATATTATTTGAATGTCTTTCGAATCTCTCTTGGAAAGGACCTTTGGGTACCTGTAGAAACACTTAGTAAAAGTGTTAGTAATGAATACATATTAAACCAAAATAAATAAAAGAAATAATAATTCAAAAATAAAACCCGTGTTATATACATGGTAGACCTTGGAAATCGACGATAATTTTTTCATCAACCAATATTAACTTGCAATGTATATAAACTTAAACTAAATTTTTTCATCTTTTGAAATGGGGAGGCCTCGAAAACCGACAGAGAGATTTTTTCACTGGCCAATTTTAATATAAAATATGTATGAATTTAAACTAAAATTTTCGTCTTTTGAAATTGGTAAGGCCTCAAAAATCGAGGGAGAGATTTTTCATTGACCATTTTTTATAATATATGTTTGTTACTCATTAAAAAAGACCATTGAAAAGAGAACTTGCCAAATACAATCTGAAAATTAACCCTCGGCATATTAACTAATGAACATGATGAAAAAATTATAGAAAAATTAACGTAACTATTGAATAAAGACCAAAATATTAATAACAAACGCAACAAAATATAGCACGAGAATGATCAAAAAATAAAATAAGAAACAGTGAAGTAATTGCAAAAAGAAATATAATTTAAGCTAACAAGAAAACTAACCAAAGTCAACCACCAAAATATATTATTAATATCAATAAGCAACAACAATCAAAATGGTGAAAGAAACAGTGAAAATAATGATCCAAATATAACTTAAGCCGACAATCAAACTAAAAATCAACCCAAAAAATATAAAATCAGCTTCAAATGTAAAGAAAAATAGAATCAACAGTACAGTGGCATGGTACCTTCACCAGAGATAGAGTTTTTTGGTACTTCGTCGAGCTTGCTCGTTTCTGGTTGGAAGGTTAAGGATAAACAGTAGACAAAGACAAAGGAAGGAGGAGATGGAGCTGACCTCGCTGTTGACCTGGGAGTAGGCTTGCTAACCTTCGGCCATAGTGACTAATGACGAGAGAAGTTGCTTAGGGACCTACGGAGCTAGTGACCAAAGCGGAGTCAATTCATATTAAAACCAGAAGAGGGAATATTGAGGAACTGAGATGATTCATCTTAGTCTTAGTATGTCGGGTATGTCTTTGGCCAAGCCCAGGGATTGACAAATCTATATTGGTGGGTCTATCTTCTTCTGGGCGAGCTGCAGAGCAACTTTTTCTTTCTTTCATTCCATCTGTCTTGGTTGATTAGTTAAAGAGAGCGCTTTGATAAGACTGTTCCGCAGAGAGTGTGGCTAAACACTTCTTCACCTTTCGGCCTTCAAAGGAATGGTCAGGCGAGACATCTTACGATGTCATGATGTGCCCATTCATATGGCCATTCCTTTAATACTTCTGGCTCTCGGGAGTCTCTTTGTAGGATATTTGGCCAAAGTGTGACCAGTTAGCCCATAAGTAAGTACTGTGACAAAGCGGTTGTGCTCACCCGACATGATCGTATGAGGTCACAATTCACCCAACACGATCATCCGGAGTGAACAAGAATTGGGGATCGGATGCGGGCGAAATTCCCGCCAATGGTTGAGATGTTCAGTTGACTCCCTCCCCCTTTGTGGGGGTCCCGACCCCTATGAGTGTACGCCGACCCCTACACGGGAGCGATAGCGAAGCCAATCCGGGTAGGCGCACAATCCTTATAGCATAGCAACCATTCCACTTATAGGCTCCCGAAGCCTTGATTCGATTATTTTCCAAGATGTTTAACCGGGTATGTAAGCCATGTATCTGGGAGGAACAACAATAAAAGAAGGGCTTTCAATTTTGGTCTTGCAGCTATTTTCAATATATATATAAGAATCCCTTTAGTTAGAAGAAAGATTATATATATGCCCAATCTCTAGTGGTGGTGGAACCAACCAAGATGTATGTCGTCCGACCTGACCTCAGACTATTTCTTCCTGACCTATTTGACTCTCTGGCCATAGTTTCCAATCAAATTTTAAGTTGAAAGGAACAAGTTGTCCAAAAATTAGCTCAATCGGACAAGGAACGAAGCGGGAATCGCATTTTGAAAATAACTGCTAGGGCTGAAAATAGGGTGCGACAATTTGCACTCTTTTTCTCACTTTTCTCTCTATTGTGGCTGCTGATCTCTCTTGTGTAATCTGGAAATAAGACCTAAAGAGAAGTCTTACTTATGTACCATAATATTGATCTTATGGGAAAAAGTGGATTGGTCCAAATTGGGCTTAAATTTATCTACGTAGGAAGGGAAAAAGACCCAAAAGCCAACAATTCTCCCCCTCCCAACTATGTGGCATTATATCAAAAATGATTTTTAGAGGCAATTAATTAACGGCAATAGCTTAATTGCTGCTAAAAACATATTTTTAGCGGCATTTAGCGTTCTTTGTAAATGTCCCTAAAGCCTATAGCGACACTAGATCCAATAGCATTTAACTAATGCCGGTAAAGGCTTTATCACTCTTTGTTAATGTGTATATTTATTGCCGCTAAAAGTTGTTTTTGTTGTAGTGTGGAGGAAACCACCATCCCGACGATCATGCAACATTCTTCAAAATTCCCTCTTGGCAAAGCTTTAGTCATCATGTCGGAATCATTATCATTCGTATGGATCTTTTCAAGTTCAAGCAACTTAGAATCCAACATATCTTGAATCCAATGGTATCTTACATCAATATGTTTAGACCGATCATAAAGTATAGAATTCTTTCCAAGGTTAATAGCACTTTGATTATCTTAATAAAGCACATACCTCTCTTGAGCACAATCACGTTCCCCTTAAAATCTCTTCATCCAGAGCAACTCTTTACAAGCTTCAACAACAGCAATAAGCTCAGCTTCTGTAGTAGATAAGACAACACATTTTTACAACCTAGATTGCCAAGACACAGCTCCCCCATCAAAAGTAATCAAGTAGCTTGAAGTAGATTTATGAGTTTCAACATCACCAGCTATATCTGAATCAGTGTAACCATGAGAATAGGCTTTCCTGTCCCAAAACACAAACTCAGACTAGAAGTGCCACAAAGATATCTCATAACCATTTTACAGCATTCCAATGCTCTCTTCCTGGATTAGAAATAAAATGACTAACAATACCAACATTATGAGCAATATATGGTCTTTCACACACCATTGCATACATCAACCTATACATCAAATTACCAACGACTGAAGCATAAGGAACTTTCTTCATCACTTCCTTCTCACCATCACTGGAAGGACAATGTTTCGTGCTCAATTTTGAAGTGCATAGCTAAAGGTGTACTGACAACCTTAGCTTTGTCCATGTTGAACCTACGAAGTACTTTCTGAATATACTTCTCTTGTGATAACCACAACTTCTTGGCCTCTCTATCACGGATAATTTGCATGCCAAGAAACTACTTTGTTATTCCCAAATCTTTCATAGCAAAAGACTTATTCAACTCTTACTTCAAATTTTTAATCTAACAAGCATTATGACCAACAACAAGCATGTCATCAACATAAAGCAAAACAATGATGAAGTCACCATCAGAGAATTTTTGCACAAAAACACAATGGTCTGAAGAAGTCTTCTTGAAGCCCTGCTGACTCATAAAAGAACAAAACTTCTTGTACCATTGCCTAGGAGCTTGTTTTATACCATACAAGCCCTTCTTCAATTTGTAAACATAATTCTCTTTTCCCTTGACTTCAAAGTCTTCTGGCAGCTCCATATAAATTTCATCATCTAAGCCACCATAGAGAAAAGACGTTTTAATATCCATTTGCTCAACCTCTAAATCCAGACTTGCAGCCAAGCCTAGAGCCATGTGAATGGATGACATCTTAACAAATGGAGAGAATATATCATCAAAATCAACTCCCTTTTTCTGGTTAAATACCTTTACAAATAATCTAGCCTTGTACCGTGGAACTAGGTTACCATCTTCATGTTTCACCCTGAAAATCCACCTATTTTTCAAAGCTTTTCTGTCTTTAGGTAGCTTAACCAAATCAAAGGTATGATTATCATGTAGAGACTTGATTTCATTTTCCATAGCAACAAACCACCTTTCTTTTTCTTCACTTTTCATGGCCTCATCAAGACTCTCAGGTTCTCCCCCGTCAGTCAAGAGTACATACTCATTGGGAGAATAAGAAGATTAAGGTATTTTCTCTCTAGTAGATCTTCTGAGAGAACTCTCTGGAGCTTCAATAATAGTTGGTTGTTGACCAACTACATCATCTTGCACTGGAGAATCAACATCATACAGGTCAGTATGAAGATGATATGAACATCATCTTCATTATCAACTTGATTTTCATCATGTTGGAGATTTCCTTCAAGTGCAATAGTCAAAGGAACTAGATCAACATCAACTAAGCTCTCATTACTCTGAGAATTAACTTTCTCAGCTTTGTCAAGATCTTTAATTGTCTGCTCTTCAAATAGCACAACGTCACGACTTCTAGCAAGATTCTTCTCAACTGGATCATAGAAATGATAGCCAAATTCATCTTGACCATAACCAACAAAGATACATTGTCTATAGTTTTAACATTCAACATTGACCTTTCATCCTTAGAAACATGCACAAAGGCTTTACACCCAAATACTTTAAGATGATCATAAATGACATTCTTACCAGACCAAACTATGTCAGGGACTTCACCATTCAAAGAAACAGTAGGAGATAAATTGATAATATAAGCAGCAGTATTATGTGCTTCTACCCAAAAGGAATCTGGCAGCTTAGCATCTGCAAGCAAACATCTGACCTTCTCAACTAGACTCTCAACTAGAGTTCTGTTTATCCTCTCTACTAAATCATTTAGTTTAGGAGTCTTTGGAGGAGTTTTTTGATGCCGAATACCATGCTCTCTACAATATTTATCAAAAAGACCAATATATTCACCACTATTATCTGAACGGATGCATTTCAATTTCTTCCCTGTCTGTCTCTCAATCAAGGCCAAAAAATTCTTGAACACATCAAGTACTTGATCCTTGGACTTCAAAGAGAATATCCAGAGTTTGCGAGAATGATCATCAATAAAAGTCACAAAGTAAAGTGCACCACCCCGAAACTTTACCTTAAAAGGACCATACAAATTAGAATGTACCAACTCCAGCAAATCAAGCTTTCTTGATGGCGGATGACTCTACAAAAGAAACTATTTTTGTTTATAGGCAAAGCAATGAACACGGTTCTTCAACTTTGCTTGTTTCACTCCAAAAAGTAAATTTTTCTTAGCCAAATTATCAATCCCCTTCTCGTTCATATGACTCAGTCTTCTATGTCATAACTCTGATGAAGTATCATTCTCCACCAAGTTTATTGAGCCTCTAAAAATTGAGCCCTGAAATATATACAAGTTACATAACTTGTCACCTCAAGCCACAATCATTGACCCTTTATTAAGCATCCACTGGCCAGCACCAAAGGTGTTAACATAACCCTCGTCATTAAGGTTTTCTATAAAAATCATATTCATGCGAACATTTAGAGCATGCTTGACATTGTTAAGAACTAGTCTCAAACCATTGTTATTTTCCAAGCAAATTGTGCCAATGCCAAGTACCTTAAATTTATTATCATTGCCCATTTTCAACATTTGTAAATTACCTAGAGTGTAAGAAGAAAATAATTCCTTCTTTGGCATGACATGTGAAGTAGCACCAGAATCTACAAACCAGCTAGGCTAATCACAAACAAGATTAATGGCATTTTAACCACAAGTAATAAGAAGATCATCCTTAGCAACAATAGCAACATGATTTTCATTATCATCATCTTTCTTTTGTTATCTCATATCTCTCTTGTACCTGTAGCAATGTTTTTTGATATGTCCATTCTTGTGGCAATAGTCATATATAATGTTCTTATATTTAGATTTTGACTTACCTCTACTTTTATATATGTCATTCTGACCTCTGAACTTGCTTCTCCCCTATCTTCAGTAACCAAAATATCGGAGTGTGAAGCTGAGGAAGATGAGCCTTGCGATCTTCTTCTCATCTCTTTATTTAAGACACCACTCTTAGTATATTCCATAGTTACAACACAACAGTGAGCATAATTAGTCAAAGAAACTGGAAGAGTTTCAAAAGAGTCTGGCAGAGTATTAAAAAGCCAGAGTCTCTGTATTTCTTCAACAAACTTTACACCCATTATGGACAACTGGTCAAGGACATCCTAAAAATCATTTATATGATCATAAATAGGATTGCCCTCTTTATATATGATATTCATTGATTGTTTCAGCAAGAATAATTTGTTATTGTCAGTCTTCAAAGCATAAATTGTCTCAATCTTATACCATAAGCTTCTAGCATGTATCTCATTCATAATGTGATCTTTGAAATTATCTTCAACTCATTGTCTGATATAACCACAAACTTGTAGATGCTCAAATTCTCAATCATCATCATTCATAGACTCAGATTTATTGAAAGCAAACACGGGTAAATGTTTTTTCTTGACAAATAGAAGATCTTTCATCTTACCATTCAAACACACCATCTTTCGCATATTTGACTTTATCATTCAAGTCAACAATCAACAATAACCTAATGCTCTGATGTCACTTTGTTAGGAAAGGCAAGTACAAACAAATGTGCATGACAAGGCAATAGCGAAAGAAAATCCAAGTCTTAACTTTCCCTTCTATTTGAACGAAGAGGAGACAAACTGATTCAAGCACAAACACTGTTTGTGGTTACTAAAGCACAAACCTTTAATAAGCATCCACTGGCCAGCACCAAGGGTGCTAGCAAGAATCAAACTGACGATGCGTACGAGGTAAAAATCCATAATGAAGTACATATTCAAATCTTCCACTTTCAAGTAGGAATACTAATGACTTGAAACAAACCTCCAGGCTTTTGATACTCAACCTTTACTTGTTGACAATTTGGACACTTAGCCACAAATTTTGTGATATATTTCTTCATCTCTTTCCACCAATAGACTTTTCGTAAATCACAGTACATCTTGGTGGCTCCCGAGTGAATGGAATACTGAGAACTATGGGCTTACGATAAAATTTGCTCTCTCAACTCATCAACATTCAGAACACATAACCAACCTTGATAATGAAGCACGCCATCTCCTCCTTGGGAGAAAGCCTCGATGGCCTTTTTTAGCACCGCTTCTTTCAACTCAACCAAAGTCATATAAAGATTTTGCTTAGCCTTCACATCTGACACAAAATACGATTCTGACCCATTTTAAACAATGACACCTCCTTCGTCTGAACCAACCAAGAGAACACCAAGCCGAGCAAGTCTATAAGCGTCACGAACTAACTCTTTCTTACCATATTCCACATGGGCCACACTATGCATTGACCACCATATTGGCCTTGCCCATGTGATAGAGGATGCTCATGTCATAGTCCTTCAAAAGTTCGATTCATCTCCGTTAGCGAAGATTTAGATCCTTTTACTTGAACACGTATTGCAAACTTTCGTGGTCGATAACACGTCCACATAGACTCCAAACAAGTAATTTCTCCAATCTATAAAGCAAAGACAACTTCAACCAATTTCAAATCATGGGTAGGGTAGTTCTTTTCATGGACATTAAGTTACTCTAATGCATAGACAATGTGTAATACCCCGGATGCAAAAGGATGGAAAAATTCCTGATTTCTAGGTTACAGTCAGTAACAACAGAGGCCACCTACGGTTCATAGGTTGACTTACGGCACGTCGTCCAGTGCACGAGTCGTAGATGGGACCCGTCATTGCAGTGTCCAAATTGGCAGCCTCTGAATCTACTTACGAAAGGACATGACAGGTCGTAGGTCTACCTACTGACCGTAGGTAGGGGTTCGACAATTATTTTAAAAGGGGTCATTTGGCCTTTTAACCTAATGGCCTATTTACTAATCTAAGTCGGTTAACTTCTCCTAACACTATATAATGCCCTTTTAATCCTAAAACTACCTTTTCCAATTACTTTACAATTTTTCCAAAAAATTCTCCTCTCTCAAATATTCTCTCTCTAGAAGTTAAAAGAAGAAGAAGAAGAAGAAGAAGAAGAGGCCAAGCTAGGGTTCAAGAAATCAATCTTTTCTTCATCAATTTCTTAAGGAATTGAGACCCTAAGGTATGATAGTGTTCATCCATGGAGCCCTTTCCCCCATGGAATACCTAAAATTTCCAATTTTCAACCTAGAAGTTCTCAATTGAATTAGGGGTTTTCTTCCATGTTATGGGTTCTTTGTAAAGTTGCTTCAATTGATTGATTTATGAACTTTGAAGTACAAATTGAGTTGAATTACATGAAATTTGATGAATCCCCACGAACCCATGCCAATTCCCCCAAATTTTGAAATTATGCTTTTGTTGATGGGTTGAATTATAAAGTGACGAATTATATGAAATCTCTATGAATCTATGCACGAATTATGATTCCTAAGATAAGACTTTTCATGATGATATTATGAATGACCTAAGGATGATTTTTATAAAAGTAAGTATGTTCAATCAAAACTATGATTTTTCTCTATTATGTGGGTTTCTTCAATTATGATCAAATTGACTTGTTTATGGTCTTCTAAGCATGAGTAGGCATTGAATTGCATGATTTAAGATGAATTCTTATGAACCCGTGTTAGCTCTATGAATTTCAAGTTTTGAGCATGATGAATTAAGTAAAGATGAAATTTATGAAATCATGTATGTCTCTTATGAAGCTAATGATGAATTGAGGGTGCTTTGAAGTTGAAGCATCAAATTTTATGATATGTTGATATTATAGTTAAGTTTTGAAAGGATTTCTCACGTAATACTCACTCTATGAATTTGAAATGAACAGGAGGCGATTACCCATATTCTTAAGGAGATATTCTAATGAAGAGACAAGAGGCGTCACCCATGTTCCCTAACATAGACAAGGGGCGATCACCCATGTCTACTTATGATAATTGAACTATGTCTAATCCGTGGGAATTATGTTTAGCACCGAGTGGACAAGTGGCGATTACCCATGTCCCATAAACTATGTACCACCATAGGATGATGGTCTATGATAGACACTAGCTAGTGGATCCACGTAATCTAAAAAGTTATGGTCTTACCTTGGCAAGTAGGGCAACCCTCTTTCGATGTAGGGTAGACACCTGATTCCATGTTGATAGCTCACATGGTCTTACATGTCGGTTAAGGCTACTTCCCACAACTATGAACTAAGGTATTTTTATGATGTTCCTCAAGTAAAGTAAAGATGTTTAGCTTGCTTTTACCATGGTTTATGTTTCATAATTTCTAACCTTTATCGTGTTTGAGCTTGGTGATTGCATGTCATGAAAATGTCCCGTTTTAGCATGTTTTAAATGTTTATGTGCGTTGCTATCATACTTGGTACTTGATTGTACTTACGCATACTCTTGCCTAAATTGACTTTTTAATGTAGGGACTGGCGATTGTCCATCTATTCGTGGCTAGAGCTTTAAAGAAGGATTGTTGAAGACTTGGTGAGTCCTCATCCATTCGAGGACATAGCCTAGTTGATTTTACTTTTATGTTCTTTCATTTGGGCATTGTATTAGGTTACGTCCCAAACTTTCTTTCTCATTCTTATGATAGATTGGCTTCGAGACATGAGATGTAGACTTCCGCTATTTTTCTTAAAAGCTTTTATATGATATTGTTTTTGTACTCTTAAATCTGTATGATCTTGTATGCATGTATGCTAAGTGACTTGTATGAGGTCTTTCGGGGTCTTGTACGTCATGTCACGTCTAGGGGGTACCATGGGTCGTGACAAACTTGGTATTCAGAGTACAAGGTTTTAGAAAGATCCTAGGATGTCTCATAAGTCACGTCGTGTAGAGTCTTGTTCATGAGTGTGAAGCGCGCCACATTTATGAATGAGAGGCTATAAGATGTTTAAGAAACTTCACTTCTTTCATTACTCTAAGTCGTGCCATAGAGTTTAACTCTATATGTCTCTCTCTCCTAATCCCAATCCTATGTGTTTCAGGATATAGCGACTCGAAGAGCTTATGCTAGAAGGAATGTGGGAGAGAATGTGGATCAACAAGCTCCTCCTCAAGCTCCTCAAGTTCCGGCCGACCCTTTGGCCGAACAAGTGACCAATGCGGAGTTTAGGGCTACTTTTTAAGTAGTTGCTCAAGCCGTGATGACTCAAGCCAATAGAGAGGTTGTGGCTCCCGTGAACCCAAATGTGGGTACAACGGCATCAAGGGTGAGGGATTTCACAAGAATGAACCCTCTGAAATTTCATGGTTCTAAGGTGGAGGAAAATCCTCAAGAGTTCATAGATGAAGTGTACAAGGTACTAATGATCATGGGTGTGACGCCGGAAGTAAAGGCGGAGTTAGCCGCTTATCAACTTAAGGGTATTGCTCAAGTTTTGTTCAACCAATGGAAGAGTGATAGGGCAGATGATGCTGGTCCTCTTGATTGGGAGAAATTCAAGGTTGCTTTTCTTGATAGGTTCTTTCCCCTTGAGATGAGAGAGGCAAGGGTGCTTGAGTTCATCAATCTTCGTCAAGGAAACATGAGTGTGAAGGAGTAAGCTTTGAAATTCACACAATTGTCTCGATATGCTCCTTCTATAGTTGCCGATCCTAGGGCAAGAATGAGTAAGTTTATTTCGAGAGTGTCCGAAATGGTGGTTAAAGAGTGCCATACCAACATGCTTGTCAATGACATGGATATTTCTTGTCTCATGGTGTACGCCCAACAAATAGAAGAGGAGAAACTCAAGGAAAGGTCTAGAGAGGCTAAGAGGGCTCGGACCGGTGATGGTAAGTTTTCACACTCAAGGGCCGATGGACATGGTCATTCTAGATTTCGACAAAGGTCTTCCGGTCAAGGTTCCTCTAATGCCCCTTCTAAGTCCAACAAAGATAAGGTGTCCAACCCTAGACCTCAAGGAGGGAATGGTGGTGGTTATTCATCGACTACTTGTGCTAAGTGTGGAAAAAAGCATGAGAGTAAATGTCTAGCCAGTTCTAATGCATGCTTTGGTTGTGGCAAGATGGATCACAAAAAAGGGATTGTACCTTAGTGGCTAAAAATGAAGGGAATAACCGTCGACGAACTCAACCTCAAAATTCATCGGGTTCTAGTGGAAATCAAAAGCCAAACCGATTTTATGCACTTCAAGCTCACCATGAGCAAGAGGGTTTTCCCGATGTGGTTACCGGTATGTTGAAAGTTTTTCACTTTGATGTTTATGCCTTGCTTGATTCCGGTGCTACTTTGTCTTTTGTGACGCCATATGTGGCCATGAGGTTTGATGTTGTTCCGGATGTGTTGTTAGATCCTTTTCGTATCTCTACTCCGATTGGTGAATCCATTGTGGCTAGGAGAATCCATAGAAATTGCCCCGTCTCCTTATCCCATAGAGTCACTCATATTGATGTTGTAGAGCTTGATATGTTAGACTTTTATGTTATTCTTGGGATGGATTGGTTGCATTCTTGTTATGCTTCTATTGATTGTAGGACCCGAATGATCAAGTTTCAATTCCCAAATGAGCCTACCCTAGAGTGGAAGGGGGGAAATTCCATGCCTAGAGGTCAATTTATCTCATGTCTTAAAGTTAGAAAGATGATTTCTAAGCGTTGCATATACCATCTTGTTAGGGTGAGGGATGTGGATTCCGAAACCCATACTTTTGAGTCGGTCCCCATTGTTAAAGAGTTTCCAAAAATATTTCCCGATGATTTACCCGGTATTCCTCCCGAAAGGGAAATAGACTTCAGTATTGACCTTCTCCCGGATACGCAACCTCTCTCTATTCCTCCATATAGAATGGCTCCGACGAAATTTAAGGAACTAAAAGAGCAATTGAAAGACTTGTTGGATAAGGGTTTCATCCGACTAAGTATTTCTCCATGGGGTGCTCCAGTCTTGTTTGTAAGGGAGAAATACGGTTTACTTCGTATGTGCTTTGACTATCGCCAATTTAACAAGGTTACTATTAAGAATAAGTATCTTCTTCCAAGAATAGATGACTTGTTTGATCAACTTCAAGGGGCTAGTTACTTCTCTAAGATCGACCTTCGTTCAGGTTATCACCAATTGAGGGTGAAAGAAGATGATATTCCGAAAATGACTATCTGGACTAGATATGGCCATTATGAATTCCTAGTGATGTCGTTTGGGTTGATAAATGCTCCGGTGACATTTATGGATTTGATGAATAGGGTATTTAGATAATACCTTGACATGTTTGTGATTGAATTCATAGATGATATTTTGATTTACTCAAGGAGTGAAGGTGAGCATGCCGATCATTTGAGGATTGTATTACAAGTTCTCAAGGACCATCAACTCTTTGCGAAGTTTAGTAAATGTGAGTTTTGACTAAGGTCCGTGGCTTTTCTTGGACACAATTTCTCCGATAAGGGTACTGAGGTAGATCTTAAGAAGACGGATGCGGTTAGAAATTGGACTAGACCTCTATCACCTTCGGATATTCATAGTTTCTTGGGTTTAGCCGGTTATTATGTGCATTGAGTATGAGTTACATAAGTCTTCATGAAATGATGTGTTGAACATGCTTTAGCTTGGAGTTGATGTTTTCCTCCTCGGATATGTGCATTATGTGACTGCATTCAGCTTTTGTTTCTTACCCTCCTTATGATGTCTTGATTCTCATTCGAGGACAAATGTTCCCAAGGGGGAGATAATGTAATACCCCAGATTCGGAAGGGTGGAAAATTCCTCATTTCTGGGGTTACTGCCAGTAACGACGGAGGCCACCTATAGTTCGTAGGTTGACTTACGGTCCATAGGTGGGAACTGTAAGTGGCAAGACCAAGTTTTCAAAAATGTCAAGTTTCAGAACCCCAATGACGGCTTGCCAGGATGGCTCGTCGTCCAGTGTATGAGTCGTAGATGGGACCCGTCGTTGCAGGGTCCAAATTGGCAGCCTCTGAATCTACCTACGGAAGGACAGGACCGAAATGACCCAAATGCCCGAAAATGTGCTTCGGAAACACCTATAATTGTAATTTCCATATATCTCAAAATACGTGCATGATTTCGGAAATTCGACTTCATATTCTTATTCGTGGGGTCAAATTGAGTGGGAAATGGGTCTAACCCGAATTTTAGAGCAACCGTATCAAAATTCGAAAATCGCAAAAATTGCGATTTTGAGGGTCAACTTTAAAGGGGCATATCTCTTAGCACACAAGGAACTGGAAGGTCTGCAACCTATCAAATTAAATCTCTTTGAGTTAGCTTTCCAACGCACTTGGTTTCACCTTAGTCCGAGTTAGGATGAGGGAGTTATGACCATTTTCGTAAAACCTGTCTGTGCAGATTTGCAATTCCAGTGAGCTTTTTTTTTAGGCGGGTTGGAGACTTTTTTTATAAAAAGGGGATATGTCCCATACTTAGTCATTTTTCTTAACTCCAAAAACACTCTCTAAGCCCTCTCCAAAAATTCCACCAAGATCTTCAACCAAATTCAAACATCTCAAGCTCTAATTCCGGATTCAAGACTCAATCTCAAGCTTCGATTCTCCATTCCAATCTTCATCAAGGATTCTCCAAAGTTGAGGTATGTGGGTTTGATTGTGGAAACCTTCCTTTCCACAAGTCCAACCATTTATCCTCTATTTCTACTTCAAATTTATGGGTCCTCATGATCAATTATGAACTCTTGAATTATGGAATTACTACTACACACCCTATTATGGTCCATTTTGCATATTATCATGAAATGGAATTATTATGTGATGTTTATGGTTTACATGCTTCCATGATCAAATTATGAAGGTTGATATATATATGTATGTTGTTGGTGGGCTGATTTATATGGATTTTGGAATTGGTTGGACTTAGTATTCTTGAAATACATGATTTCATTTACATGAACAATTGCCCACCTTGTGTTTGATAAAATGCCCATTATAGAATTCTTAGGAAAGGGAAGGTCCAAGGTACGTCCTATGAGACGGATGGTTATGTAATTACTGAAATGATGATGAAATGGACACATGTATATGATTTTCTCTAAATAAGTGTTGTGAGTCGACCATGCCTAGTACGGGGGGTAGTAGGCCCGTATAACCATATCGAGGGGTTTTGTACCTTGGTTGCCTAGTACGGGGGGTAGTAGGCCCGTATAACCATATCGAGGGGTTGGTACCTTGGTCCCTAGCACGGGGGGTGGTAGGCCCGTGTAACCATATCGAGGGGTTTGTACCTTGGTCCCTAGCACGGGGGGTGGTAGGCCGGTGTAACCATATCGAGGGGTTTGTAGGTCCCTAGCACGGGGGGTGTAGGCCGTGAACCATATTGAGGGGTTTGTACCTCTTTCGCCTCTCCAAGGGGGTGGTAGGCCTTGGAAATACTATATTGATGGTCACTCGCCACACATGTACTACGTCCCATTAAATATGATTTTTATGTAAGCATCATTATACATAATTTTTATTAATATGCTATCTATTTGGTTATGATTATGCATTTTTCCTATGATGTCCATCTAATGTAGCATTGCATTGCATCCCATATACTTAGTACATTCAAATGTACTAACGCATACTCTATGCCTACATGATGTCACCATGTAGGGACCGGAGCACCGCTTGACCATCCTCCTCCGCGTGGCTAGTACGATTTTCTATAGTGGTTATTGGTGAGTCCTCCATTTCGGGGACGTTGCTCATGATCTTTTGCTATGTATAAAACTTTTCCTTTCTAGTTATGTTTTGACTATGAGGGTGAGCCCGGTAGTTTGTCTTGGCCCCGCTAAGTACTCATGTTTAGAGGTGGTGTTGGACAAGTTGTGTATTATGCTTGAGCTTGACTCATCTATGGTATTTATGTATCATTTCTTTTTTTTTTTGCTCCCTTAGTCCCGATTTCCCCCTTGATTATGCTTATCGTTTATGGTCATTTAATTGCTTCCGCGACCAAGGATGTGTAATGATACGCTATGAGGCTTGTTTGGGGTTCCTTCGGGTTCCCCATTCGCCGGTCACATCTAGGCCCTAGGCTTGGGTCGTGACAAACTTGGTATCAGAGCACTAGGTTGAATGATCCTCGGAGTCCAACACACCGCGTTGATTAGAGTCCGATTCATGGTTGTGTTGTGCACCACAACTATGAGTAGGAGGCTATGAGACGTTTTAGGAAATGTTTCCCTTCTCCATGTTCTAAGTCGTGCTGTAGAGTTGAATTAAGTTCTTCCTTAACGGTTGTTCTTTGCTATGCTAGATCATGTCTAATACAAGAGGAAGACGAGCCCGACTCGTTGCGTGAGTCATATAAGGTGTCTACTCCTATTTGGTGCATATATTGTTGCTAGGAAGGTCTATAGAAATTGTCCTATTTGCATCTTGCATAAAATATTGCTTGTGATCTTGTTGAATTGAACATGGTCGATTTTGATGTTGTTCTTGGGATGGATTGGTTGCATGCATACTATGCTTCTATTGATTGTAGAACCCGAAGGGTCAAGTTCCAATTCCCAAGTGAACCCATTCTTGAGTGGGAAAGCCAAAATGTGGTAGTCAATGGTAGATTCATCTCTTGCATTAAAGCCCGTAAGTTGATCTCTAAGGGGTGTCTCTATCACCTTGTGAGGGTTAGGGATGTGGAGTCCAAAACCCTTCTTATAGAGTCGGTTCCGGTCGTAAATGAATTCCTTGATGTCTTTCTAATGACCTTCCCGGTGTTCCTCCCAAAAGGGAAATAGATTTTGGCATAGACCTCCTCCCCGATACTCAACCCATTTCTATTCCCCCTTACCGTATGGCCCCGGCGGAGTTAAAGGAGTTGAAAGAACAATTGAGGAACTTGTTGGAGAAGGGTTTTATTAGGCCTAGCCAATCACCATGGGGTGCACCGGTGTTGTTTGTGAAGAAGAAAAATGGGTCCCTTAGGATGTGTATCGATTACCGGCAACTCAATAGGGTCACCGTCAAGAATAAATATCCTCTTCC
>JAGDQO010002167.1:0-33515 GCA_018342035.1 Solanum appendiculatum | reverse complement strand
ACGTAATGATTCATAACTTGTTGAAAGGCTTGCTCTACTAAGCTTGAATCCATGATTAATGAACTATTCTATGAAGGGACAAGAGGCGATTACCCATGTTCCCTAATGTAGACAAGAGGCGATTACCCATGACTACTGATAATGAAATCATGAATAATATAAGAACAAGTGGCGATTACCCATGTTCTTAAGGATATATTCTATAAAGGGACAAGAGGCGATTACCCATGTTCCCTAATGTAGACAAGAGGTGATTACCCATGTCTACCTAAGATAAAATGAACTATGATAATTCCATGGGAAATATGCTTAGTACCGAGTGGACAAGTGGCGATTACCTATGTCCCATAAACTATGTGCCACCATAGAGTGATGGTCTATGATACATAATCTAAGCAGTTCATGGTCTTACCTTGGCAAGTAGGCCACTCCTTTTCGGTGTGGGGTAGACACCAGATTCCATGTTGATAGCTCACATGGTCTTATATGTCGGTTAAGGTTATTTCCCCGCAAGTTAATGAACAAGTGTTCTCATGATGATGGTTTAAAGTAAAGTAAAGAAAAGATGAATAGCTTGTCTTGGCCATGTTTTATGCTTCATGTTTCTTATGTTCTATCATGTTTTAGCTTGGCCATTGCATGTCATGATTATATGTCATTCTAGCATGGTTTATATGCACTTTTATGCATTGCTATTATACTTGGTACTTGATTGTACTAACGCATACTTTTGCCTACATTGATTCTATTGATGTAGGACTTGGCGGTTCTTCTCATTCCACTCGTGGCTAGTCAGTTCCAGTGATAGTGAAGATTTGGTGAGGCCTCCTATGTCGGAGGACCAAACCTTGTTACTTTTTCATTCTTTCCGTTATGCTTTTGGATATTGTACCGGGCTGCGTACCAAACCTTCTTTTCTATTCTGTTATGTTAGATGGCTTGAGACATAAGTTGTAGACTTCCGCTGTTTTGTTGTATAATGTTCTTCGTAATTATTTTCTCTATCATCTTGTATGTTATGTATGCTAAGGGCTTGTGTGATGCCTCTCGGGGTCTTGTACGCCGTGTTACATCTAGGGGCTACCCTGGGTCGTGACAGCCATGAAGCATTAGACGGCTCGTGAAGCTTTTCCTTTGAGGCCCTTCATTAGTTTTTGAGTTAGTGTCAATGTTTTCTTTTCCCAAGGTGTTTGGTACCACAAACTACGTCGTTTTAACCCTATTCTAAGCCTAAACACGTCGTTGCACACCAAATTAAGGGCTTAGAAAGAGTTAACCAATCTCTTTACATTCATTAACACTTCAAAACATTAGAGCAAGGTTCCAAGAGGAGATAATCTAGTGTTTCAGGCGTTCTTCGAGTTTCATCGATCCTGCCAAGAACTTAGTTCTTCCAAGGCATGTATGGAAACCCATAAAGTTTGATTGAGTTCGTCCACGTGCCCTACATCTTCATTGAGTCGAGTTGAGTTAGAGTTTCGAGTTTCCATGAATTGAGTTCTTGAATTATCTATAAATTCTATGGAGTTCTTGTGTATTATTACATAGGTGTTGATGATGTCTATGAGTTGAGTATTCGAGGTATACATTCATTTCTTCATTCACATGAACCCTAATTGAGTTTTTGGCATTGGTTATTTTATGCATTGATGGAGTTTTTAAAGCATGATTTGTGAACATTTTTAAATGAGAATTAGTCAAGTCCGAGTTAAGTCTGAAAGGTTCTTAAACTTCTATTAATTTGAACACGAGTACTTTGAGTATAAATAATTGATTAAGATAGAGTCTTGAGGAGATATGAATAAGTTTGGAAGCATGCTTTAAATGAAATAATTGATGATTGAGATGAGATTAAATTTGATGAGAGTCCAATGAGACTAGATGAAAGATTCGAATAAATTGATCTGATTGAGCATATGAGCACATTGAGTCTTTTGGGAGAAGTATTGAGCACCAATTTTGGTAAGATTAAATAACAACTCAAACCCCATAAACTACGTAGCTAGCGTAGGATAGAGGCTATGCTTCTCTCGTCCCAAAAAGAGGACTTTGATTGATTGTGGATCTAATGAGGTTGACCGTCCCTTACTCCGGCAAGGTATTGGGCGGTTGTGGCAATGGCAATGCAAAGCGTTGTATCATCACTAGCTCATAAGAGATGGTTGTCAGTTAGAGAAGCTTACTAAAAATGAATGGTTTGAGTTGGTTGAGGTGCATATCATTGAGTCTATTGTCAACGCATTGGTTATTTTTAAACTCGGATGCTTATTGAGTTGAGTCGATTTCTTAGTTGAGTCCTTTGAGTCGAGTTGCATGATGTTGAGTATTATTGATTGAATTTCCTTTCAGCTATTTTACATACCATACTTTCCATGTATTGACACTATTCGGTGCTACATCCTTTTTATGATGCAGATATAGGTGTTAAAGATCCTCAACAGGCGCTTCGGAGGGACCTTTTATTTCTTATTGATTTCCTTTATTAGAGTAGTTCTTTTGAGGTAACCGTGGGCCTATCCCGGTACCTTCTTGTAATGAGCTTAGAGGCTTCATAGGCAGTGCCAAAGACAGTGACAGGGTAGAGTTGATGTTCCCATTTTGAATTTTTTTGATGTTGAGTTGATTTGAACTTAGTATTTAAACTATCCTTTTATTGAGTTGTTGATTGTTAGCCCACTTGAGTGTTTTCTTTGCTTCATCTAAGTCTTTCGCTGAGTGATCGAATGAGTAATCAGACCAAGTGGTTCGCTTGGGACCAACAATGGTCTTCGAGTGTCAGCCACACCTAGGGTACCCTATCGAGGCGTGAAAAACTTTGTATCAGAGCACAGAGTCCAAGAGTCCTAGGGTGTCTATGAAGCCGTGTCTAGTAGAGTCTTGCTTATGGGTGTGTCGTGCACCACAGTTATAATCAGGAGGCTATTAGGAATTGTCTCACTTCTTCCATATTCTGAGTTTGTGCGATAGAGTTTAACTCTATAAAAGATCCTTTCTGATTTGTGGGTTTACACATTGCAGATCATGCCTTCTAAACGTACCGCCAGCAAGAGGAACACTGCCAGCACCGAGGTTCCGTAGTCCAAGATGCCCTCAGAGTCAAGGGTGAGAACTAGGGGCCGACCTACACGGCCTACTGAGGTGCCCCAAATGCATACTACTCAGCCTGCTCCTACTTCTGAGGCCGATATATGAGGAGCAATTGCTATGTTTACCCAGTTTGTGGCTGCCCAGTCCGGTCAGCAGAGCTCTCCAACTCCTAGCTCTAGTTCTTAAGAGTCGTCTGCCGCTACGAGGATTAGAGATTTTCTGAGGATGAGTCCGCCAGTCTTCACAGGGTCTAAGGTTGAAGAGGATCCTCAAAACTTCATTGAGGAGATGTGGAAGAATCTGAAGGCGATGCATGCTACTGAGGTTGAGGGAGTTGAGCTGGTTTCCTATAAGCTCAAGGATGTTGCTAATGTTTGGTATAATCAGTGTTAGGAGAGTCGTGGTGAGGATGCTGAGCTTGCTATTTGGGATGAGTTTGAGAGTGCATTCCTCGATCACTTCTTTCCCCAAGAGCTGAGGGAAGCAATGGTTGAGGAATTTGTGAATCTGAAGCAAGATGGGTTTATTGGGAAAGAGTTGAAAGAGCAGTTGAAAGATCTCGTAGATAAGGGGTTCATTAGGCCGAGTGTCTCACCTTGGGTTTGGCTGGTTATTACAAAAGTTTGGCTGACCCACATCTCCGACTAACATAAGGAGTTTCTTGGGTTTGGCTGGTTATTACAAAAGGTTTGTAGAGGGATTCACGTCCATATCATCTCCATTGACTAAGCTGACTCAGAAGAAGACTAAGTTTCAATTGTCCGATACTTCTGAGAAAAGTTTTCAAGATTTGAAGACTAAACTCACTACTGCCCCAATGTTGACCCTACCCGAGGGAACCGATGGCTTTGTGATCTATTGTGATACGTCCAGAGTTGGATTGGGTTGTGTGTTGATGCAGAAAGGTAAGGTCATAGCTTATGCTTCAAGACAGCTTAAGATACATGAGAGGAATTATCCGACTCACAACCTTGAGCTGGCAATAATGGTGTTTGCATTAAAAATATGGCGCCATAATTTGTATGGAGTTCATGTGGATGTGTTTACTGATCACAAGAGCCTACAATACGTCTTCAGTCATAAAGAGCTAAACCTGAGGGAGAGGAGATGGGTTGAGCTGCTCAAGGACTATGACGTGAGTATTCTCTACCACCCAGGTAAGGATAATGTTGTTGTAGATGCGCTTAGCAGGTTATCAATGGGAAGCAACACTCATATTAAGGAAGGAAAGAAAGAGTTGGCTAAAGAAGTGCATAGGCTTGCACATTTGGGAGTTCACCTTGTGGACTCCAGCGAGGGAGGTGTCATGGTTTAGAATGGGGCTAACTCCTCATTAGTTGTTGAAGTGAAGGAAAAGCAGGACAAAGACCCTCTGCTACTTCAGTTGAAGAAAGATGTTCATAAGCAGAAAGTTATGGCTTTTTCCAAAGGGGAAGATGGAGTGTTGAGGTATCAAGGCAGATTGTATGTGCCAAATGTTGATGGACTCTGAGACAGAATCATGGCAGAGGCCCATAGCTGCATATATTCAATTCATCCAAGTTCTACAATAATGTATCATGACTTGAGAGAAGTCTATTGGTGGAATGGTATGAAGAGGGAGATCGCTGACTTTATTTCAAAGTGCCCAAATTGCCAACAAGTCAATGTTGAGCATCAAAGGCCTTATGGAGTAGCTTAGAATATAGTGTTTCCAGAGTGGAAGTGGGAGATGATCAATATGGACTTTATTATAGGTTTACCGCGGTCTCGTAGACAACATGACTCTATTTTGGTGATTGTGGATAGGATGACCAAATCAGCACACTTCTTGACCACTAAGACTATGGATTCAGCCGAGGATTATGCGAGGTTTTACATCAAAGTGATAGTCATATCAGATGGTCAGGCAGAGCGTACAATTCAGACTCTCGAGGATATGTTAAGGGCGTATGTCATTTATTTCAAAGGTAATTGGGATGATCACTCGCCGCTTATTGAGTTTACGTATAATAACAGTTTTCGTTCGAGTATTCAGATGGCTCCTTATGAGTCCCTCTATGGGAGGATGTGTAGATCGCCAATTGGGTGGTTCAAAGTTGGTGAAGCTGAGTTGATTGGACCTGACTTAGTTCATCAAGTTTTGGAAAAGGTGAAGGCCATCCAAGAGAGGTTGAAAACTGCACAGAGTCGCCAAAAGTCCTACACTAATGTGAGGAGAAGAGATTTGGAGTTTGAGGGAAATGATTGGGTGTATTTGAAAGTTTCACCCATTAAAGGTGTTATGAGATTTGGGAAGAAGGGGAAGCTTAGTCCAAGTTACATTGGTCTTTGTCAGATTGTGAAGAGAGTAGGTAATGTCTCCTATGAGTTAGAGCTCCCGCCAAAGTTAGATGTCGTTTATCTTGTGTTTCATAATTTTATGCTTAAAAAGTGCTTGGGAGACCATTCACTCATTGTTCCAACAAAAAACATTGGGGTGAAAGATAGTTTGTCTCATGAGGAGGTTCCTGTCAAAACTCTTGATCGCTAATTTCGGAAGTTGAGGACCAAAGAGGTCGCTTCAGTCAAAGTTTTGTGGAGAAATCAATTTGTTGAGGAGGCTACATGGGAAGATGAGGAGGATATGAAAGCCAAGTACCCGCACCTATTCGTTCCTCCTAGTGTCGATATTGAAGGTACCATTCGTATCCCTATTCCTATCTCTAAGTTTAGTAATTTCTCGAGTTTGAGAAATTGAGTATGTTAATCTTGAGTTTGAGTATTTGAGTTTGTGCATTATATTCGTGCCTTGATGAAAATCCTTAGCTTGGTCATCATTCGAGGATGAATGTTCCCAAGGGGGAAATATTGTAACATCCCGAAAAAAAAATTTCTAAGTGAAGACTCGAACCCATCTTAAAATTTGTATAAGATCACAACGAGTGATTCTAAATTGTTCTTTGATTCAAAGGTCCATTCTTTAGTGTGTGAATGAATTTGAATATGAATAAAGGTCACAAGAACCCCTACCACAAAGTTGAGTAGAAAGTTTTCTTACCGATTGACTTTCAATATGAGATTTTACTTGGGTTAACTTCAAACGACTATATTTCTAAGCATATAAAGAATTAGGTGTCTCACAAACTATCAAATCGAAGGTCGTTGAGTTCTCTTTCCAACGCCATAAAGTTTGCCTAATTCCGAGCTCGGAGTAAAATGTTATGCTCATTTTAGTGAAGCCCTGTCGGGCAGATCATCTTCACGACCCACTTTGTGGGCCGTGGTGCTCTAGACGGCCTGTGAGGCCTATCTTGAAGGTTACTTCATCAACTTTAAGTGAGGTTTCACCCCTAAGACTACTGTGAAGAACTACGGTCACCTAAACGGCCCGTGGAGCTTCACACGAGCCGTGAAGTGGCTCGTGAGAGAGGCTTGTCAGACTTGTAGTTATGAGTCCACTTCAATCGACCATATATTTCTGCATAAAATTAATTAGGTGTCCCATTACCTATCAAATTAAAGGTATTTGAGTCCTCTTTTCAATGCCACCGGGTTTGCGCCATTCAAAGTTTGGAAGAAAACGTTATGCTCATTTTAGTGGAGCGCTATCAGATAATGAAGCCTCACGACTGGCTGTAAGGGTCGTGAAGCATTAGATGGCTCGTGAAGCCATTCTTGTGAGGCCCTTCATCAGATTTTGAGTTAGTGTCAATGTGGGATTTTCCAAAGGTTTTTGGTACCTCAAACTACGTTGTTTTAACCCTATTCTAAGCCTAAACTACGTCGTTTTATAGAAAATTAAGGGCTTAGGAAGTGTTAACCAATCTCTTTACGTTCATTAACACTTTAAGACATTAGAGCAAGGTTCCAAGAGGAGAAAAGCTAGGGTTTCAGGCATTCTTCGAGTTTCATCGATCTCGCCAAGAACTTTGTTCTTCCAAGGTATGTAGGGCAACCCATAACGTTCGATTGGGTTCGTCCACGTGCCCTACATCTTCATTGAGTCGAGTTGAGTTTGAGTTTCCATGAATTGAGTTCTTGAATTATCTATAAATTTTATTGAGTTCTTGTGTATAATTACATTGGTATTGATGAAGTCTATGAGTTGAGTATTTGAGGAATACATTCATGTCTTCATTCACATGAACCCTAATTGAGTTTTTGGCATTGGTTATTTTAGGCATTGATGGAGTTTTTAAAGCATGATTTGCGAACGTTTTATAATGAGAATGAGTCATGTCTGAGTTGAGTCAGAAAGGTTCTTAAACTTCCATTATCTTGAACACGAGTATTTTGAGTATAAATAATTGATTGAGATAAAGTCTTGAGGATATATGAATGAGTTTGAAAGCATGTTTTAAATGAAAGAATTGATGATTAAGATGAGATTAAGTTTGATGAGAATCTAATGAGACTAGATGAAACGATTCAAATAAATTGATATGATTGAGCATATGAGCACATTGAGTCTTTTGGGAGTAGTATTGAGCATCGATTTGGGTAAGAGTAAATAACAACTCAAACCCCATAAACTACGTAGCCAGCGTAGGAAAGAGGCTATGCATCTCTCCTCCCAAAAAAGAGGACTTTGATTTATTGTGGATCCAATGAGGTTGACCGTCCCTTACTCCGGCAAGGTATTGGACGGCTGCGGCAACGACAGTGGAAAGCGTTGTATCGTGACTAGCTCATAAGTGATGGTTGTTCATTAGAAAAACTTCCCTAAAAATGAATGTTTTGAATTCTTTAAGGTGCATATCATTGAGATTGTTTTCAAAGAATTGGTTATTTTTAAACTAGCATGATTATTGAGTTAAGTCGATTTCTGAGTTGAGTCCCTTGAGCCGAGTTGCATGATGTTGAGTATTATTGATCGAATTTCCTTTCAACTATTTTACATACCGTACATTCCATGTACTGACGCCATTTGGCGCTGAATCCTTTTTAAGATGCAGATATAGGTGTTAGAGATTCTCAACAGGTGCTTCGTTGAAGATCACTCCGTTCCAGCATTTGGTGAGACCTCCTTGCTTTCGGAGGGATCTTTTATTTCTTGCTGATTTCCTTTATTAGAGTAGTTCTTTTGAGGTAACCATGGGCCTGTCCCGGTACCTTCTTGTGATGAGCTTTGAGGCTTCTTAGACAGTGACGGAGACAGTGACAGGGTATAGTTGATGTTCCCATTTTGAATTTTTTTGATGTTCAGTTGATTTGAACTTACTATTTAAACTATTTTTCTATTGAGTTGTTGATTGTTAGCCCACTTGAATGTTTTCTTTTCTATATCTTAGTCTTCTACTAAGTGATTGAATAAGTGATCAGACCAAGTTGTTCGCTTGGGACCAGCAATGGTCTACGAGTGCCGGCCACGCCTAGGGTACCCTCTCGGGGCGTGACATTTTTTGGATGGATTGGTTGCATTCATGTTATGCTTCTATAGACTGTAGGACCCGAGTGATCAAGTTTTAATTTCCAAATAAGCCTATTTTAGAGTGAAAAGGGGGAAACTCTATGCTTAAGAGTCTGTTTGTTTCTTGTCTTAAAGATAGAAAGATGATTTCTAAGGGTTGCATATACAATCTTGTTCGGGTTAGGGACATGGATTTCGAAACCCCTATCTTTGAGTTGGTCCCTATTGTAAATGAGTTTCTGAAATTGTTTCTCGATGATTTACCTGGTGTTTCTCCCAAAAGGGAAGTAGACTTTGGTATTGACCTTCTCCCAGATACGCAACCCATCTCTATTCCTCCTTAATAAATGGCTCTGGCAAAACTTAAGTAATTAAAGAACCAATTGAAAGATTAATTAGATAAGGGCTTCATCTGATCGAGTATATCTCCATGGGTTGCTCTTGTTTTGTTTGTTCGAAAGAAACATAGTTCACTTCACATGTGCATAGGGTGTTTAGAAAATACCTAGATATGTTTGTGATTGTGTTCATAGATGATATTTTAATTTACTCAAGGAGTCAGGATGAGCATACGAACCATTTGCGGATTGTGTGGCAAGTCCTCAAGGACCAACAACTCTTTGCAAAGTTTAGTTCATGTTAGTATTGGTTGAGGTCCCTGGCTTTCCTTGGTCACATTGTTTCCGGTAAAGATATTGAGGTAGATCCTAAGAAGACGGATGTGGTTAAGAGTTGGCCTACACCTCTATCTCCTTCAGATATTCAAAGTTTCTTGGGTTTTGCTAGTTACTATAGAAGAAGGTTTGTTGAGGGGTTCTATTCGATTGCCTCTCCATTGACAGCATTGACCCAAAAGAAAATTAAGTTTGTATGGTCTGAAGCATGCGAGAAGTCTTTCCAAGAATTGAAAGATAGGCTTACCTCTGCTCTGGTGTTACCCCTACCGGAAGGATCCGATGGATTTGTTGTTTATTTTGATGCCTTAAGAATTTGGTAGGGATGTGTCCTTATGCAAAATGGGAAGGTGATTGCTTATGCTTCAAGGAAACTTAAGATTCATGAAAAGAACTATCCTACCCATGACTTAGAACTAGCGGCGGTTGTGTTTTCCCTAAAGATTTTGAGGCATTACTTATATGGTGTCCATGTTGATGTCTTCACCAACCATAAGAGTTTACAATATGTGTTCAAGCAAAAGGATCTTAATATTCGCCAAAGGAGGTGGCTTGAGTTGTTAAAGAACTATGACATGAGTGTCCTCTATCACCCCGGCAAAGCGAATGTGGTGGTAGATGCCTTTAGTCGATTATCCATGGGTAGTATTGCTCATGTGGAGGATGATAAGAAGGAATCGGCTCGAGATGTTCATAGATTGGCCCGATTGGGTGTTCGGTTGATTGATTCTAATGATGGAGGCATTGTTGTTCATAATGGTTCAGAATCGTCCTTTGTGTCGGATGTAAAAGCAAAGCAAGGTCTTGATCTAATTTTGACAAAATTGAGGGAAGCAGTGCTTAAAAAGTCCGTTGAGGCTTTCTCCCCAGGGGGAAATGGTGTACTCATATATCAATATCGTTTGTGTGTGCTGAATGTTGATAACTTGAGGGGGCAGATTTTATGGAAAGCCCATAGTTCCCGATATTCCATTCACCTGGGAGCCACCAAGATGTACCATGACATGCGGGAGGTCTATTGTTGGAATGGGATGAAAAACGATATTGCAGAATTTATGGCTAAGTATCCTAATTGTCAACAACTGAAAGTTGAGAACCAAAAGCCAAGAGGATGGTCCCAAGATATTAGTATTCCCACTTGGAAGTGGGAAGACTTGAATATGGACTTCATTGTTGGTTTACCACGCACCCGGTGACAACATGACTCGATTTGGGTTATCATGGATCGTATGACAAAATCAACTCATTTCTTTCCAGTCACTGTTTCTTATTCGATGGAAGACTATGTTGAGTTGTACGTAAGGGAAATAGTTAGGTTGCATGGAGTGCCCCTATCCATTATATCTGACCGTGGTACACATTTCACTTTTCAATTTCATAAATCTTTCCAAAAGGGCCTTGGTACCCGTGTTAAGCTTTAGCACGACCTTCCATCCTCAAACTGATAGGCAAGCAGAGCATACGATCCAAACTTTGGAAGATATGTTGAGAGATTGTGTGATTGATTTCAAGGGTAATTAGGATGATCATTTGCCTTTGATTGAGTTTGCTTCTAATAATAGCTACCATTCGAGTATTGATATGGCTCCATTTGAGGCTCTTTATGGTAGGAGGTGTAGATCTCCTATAGGTTTGTTTGAAGTTGTCGAAGTCGCTTTGATAGGTTCTGAATTGGTACATGAGGCTATGGAGAAAGTTTGGCTTATTAGAGAAAGGTTGAAAACGGCTCAAAGTCGACAAAATTCCTATGTTGATTTCAAAAGGAGAGATCTAGAATTTGATGTTGATAATTGGGTCTACTTGAAAATCTCACCCATGAAGGGTGTAATGAGGTTTGGAAAGAAAGGGAAGCTTAGTCCTCGTTATGTGGGCCCATATCAGATTTTGAGGTCAATTGGTAAGGATGCTTATGAACTTGACTTGCCTAATGATTTAGCATCGATTCATCTGGTTTTCCATGTCTCCTTATTGAAGAAATGTGTTTGTGATCCGGCATATATATTGCCATTGGAGAGTTTTAGTGTAAAGGAGAGTCTTTCTTACGAAGAGGTTTCGGTTGAGATTTTAGACCGGCAGGTTCAAAAGTTGAGACACAAAGAGTTGCTTTCGTAAAAGTTCTTTGGAGGAATCAGTTAGTTGAGGGTGCTACTGGGGTGGCTGAGGCCGATATGATATCCCGTTATCCTAATCTCTTTCTCTCCACTCCTACTCTTGCCTGAGGTAATAAGTTCCTCATGGTTCACTCTTTTGGTATCATGTGTTTGAGATATTCCCATGAGTCCTCATTTATGCATGTTCATGAAAAAGCTTAATTTTTTAGAAAATGAGTTAACTTGATTGATTTCTTCATGTTTATGTGAATTTGAGCATATGTTGCATATAAACCTTATGAGATTTTCTGAACATGCTTAAGCTTGGAATTGATGTTTCTCTCCTCGGATATGTGCATTTATGTGATTGCATTCATGTTAGGTTGTTAGGTATAGTTGCTATCCTTCTTATGATGTCTTGATTCTCATTCGAGGACAAATGTTCCCAAGGACGAGATATTGTAACACCTCAGATTCAAAAGGAAGGAAATTTTTTGTTTTTAGGACTGATGCCAGTACCAACGGAAGCCATCTACGGACCGTAGGATGACTTACGGGCCGCAGGTGGGAACCATAGGTAGGTCTAGTAGGTCTTTCTAGACTTACTGAAAATTTTAAGGGTTCAAGGTTGGACTAACGGTTGGTATGTACGGCCCATCAATGGACCTACGGACCGTACGTGGGTTCCCATCATTTGAAGGTCCAAAGAAATACTTTGTGAATCTTCCTACGGTTGGACAGGACGGTCCGTAGTTGGATCTACGGACTGTAGGTCGCAACCGTAGGTCGAGATCCGGTAGTTAATTTTAAGGGTTTTTTGGTCTTTTCCCTAATTGACCTATTCCTAATCTAAGTCGATTAAGACCTAATCCTAGACCCTATATAAGTCTTCTAAGTCTAATTCTACCCATTCTAATCAATTCTACACTCCCTCAAAAAATATTTCCCCAAATATTTCTCTATCTAGAAGATTGAAGAAGAAGAAGAAGGTTCTAGGGTTTTCAATCAAGTCTCCTAAGTTCACCGTTGATTTCAAGCTTTTGGCATCAAGGTATGATAGCTTTCACCTGTGGATTCCTTTCCTCCATAGGGTTCCTAACTTCTAAAATTTTGTAAAGATAGATTCTTCAAATTGAAATTAGGGTTTTTCTCCTATCCTATGAGTTCTTTCAAATTATGATCTAATGGGTTGAATTGAGTATTTTTATGCATGAATTGAGTTAATTGAATGATTTTAAGGTGAAATTATATGAGCCCATGCATGATCTATGATTTTTAAGCTATGAGTCTATGATGAAGTTTATGAAGGATCAAAAGACGAATTTTATGAAGTTATGCTGTTCAAACTATGAATTATGATGATTTAAGATTTTGCTTTGAGAGTGAAGCATAAATGTTGATGATGTTGAATTGTGAAAGGATTATTCTCACATAAAGGATACATAAGGGTTGAAAGGTTTTCTCAACTAAACTTGAATTAAAGATTAAGGAGCTATTCTAATGAAAATCTAATTTTGATTGGCTATTTGATGTGCCTTCCATAATGAGAGACAAGAAGCGATTACCCATGTTCCCTAATGGTGAGACAAGAGGCGAATGAAAATCTAATTTGGATTGGCTATTTGATGTGCCTTCCATAATGAGAGACAAGAAGCGATTACCCATGTTCCCTAATGATGAGACAAGAGGCGATTACCCATGTTTATTAATGATAAGATAAGCTATGAATTATGACTTTTTCGTGGGATTTATGGTTTGCACTAAGTGAACAAGAGGCGATTACCCATGTCCCTTAAATTATGTGCCACCATAGGTTGTCTTGATAGACATTAGCTAGTGGATCCACTAAAGCTAGAAGTTATGGTTCTTACCTTGGCAAGTAAGGACACCTCTTTTCGGTGTGGGGTAGACAACAGATTCTATATTATAGTTCACATGGTCTATGTCAGTTAAGGCTAATTTCCCACATAATGAACTAAGATTACTTTCTAAAGGCTTATTAAGCATATGTTGTTTTAACACAATTTCCTTGCATTGACCATTGCTTTTACTTCATATTTTCTATCATGTCATCATATGATTTAACTTGGTCATTGTATGTTATGTAGCACCCCTTTTTAGCATGATTTTGTAACCTTTATGCATAGTTATCATACTTGGTACATTCTTGTACTAACGCATACTCTTGCCTACATGTTTCTTATAAGTGTAGGATCCGGCTTATCTCCATCCTCCCGTGGCTAGTTCATTGTGATAGAGACTTTGAAGGCTTGATGAATCCTCATATGTTCGAGGACATAGCCACCTTTTTCTTTTATGCCATTTTCTTTTAAGACTTGTATGGGTTACGTCCCACTTTCATTTCAATGATGTATTAGATGGCTTTGAGACTATGTTTAGAGTTCCGCTAGTTTGATATAAATTGTCTTTGAATTCAGTACTTACTATTATCTTGTATGATGCATGCTAAGTGGCTTGTATGGGGCCTTTCTGGGTCTTATATTCCATGTCACGTCTAGGAGGTACTTTAGGTCATGACACTTATGTGCAGGCATTCTTTGGAAAACTAAAGTTTGATGAATTTGGAGCTTAATATCACTGAAGCATATCAGTGAAGGAACCGGTGGCTCATAAAAGCCAACTCCCGTCTCACTAGCTAAACATTGACTTGACTAGAAATCAAAGGCCTTAAGCACCGATTAACAACTAGTGCGGAATAATTCTTGATCGACATTTCACCTATCCTAATATAGGTGCTTTTGAAGAATTGAAGACTAAAATAGCGCTACGATTGGTGCTAAACAATTCTGGATTGGCATTTCACAGATGTAGCACAAGTCTGCCGAGGGAAGCTCAAGGACAAAAGCATAATTAAAGGATAAAGTGCTTCCATTGGAATGTTTCAAGAATATAATAGGGATTTGTGTAAATATGTACTATTATCTTCTTCATAATAGGCTATATTATAGAGAGTCTTCTTTATGAAATTTGTAGTGATAGAAAGTAGCTAAGAATTTTTCTTGCTTGATAAGAAAGAAAACCCAGATTTGTGTACTTTGATAAGCTTGAATCTCACCTTTTACTATCAAGTTTTGTTTGAAATGGAGTATTCCTATTTGGGTATACCTTTTTAAAAAAAATTATGAGTAGCTAAATTTGTAGCTAGGTGTGTGTACTAGATATGGGCATAAAACGTAATGGGTGTTGATTAATTAGTTTTAAAATTGGTTGTTAAGCATGGATCTAATGTGGTCTCTTAGTTTTTATCTAAAAATCAGTGATTGCAAATATTATAAGAGCTCTATAACATTGTTTTGGCTTGAGAAAGTAAAATGGATTTAGGTAAGACTCATCGGTGAGGACTTGATAAAATTAGTCATTGGATTAGAGCTAGAGATAGTATAATGGAACTAATTTCTCATTTAATGATATGACCTAGGGATAGTCTATTCACTCAAGTAATATTTAGTGTTTTGTTGTTAAGGTTCTTGGAGTTCAAGAGAATCCAAAGGATATACCGTTGATAGTTCGAGAGAATATCAAATGTACCCTTGACCAAACGCTATCCATGTAATGACCAATTTGAAAATTTTAATTTTTGCTTACACCCCTAGTAATTAATCTTGGTAAAATCCATTTGTGTTATCTTCTAGATTTTAAAACTATATTTAAGCGTAATACTCCTTATTGATCCTTTTAGATTCTTTCCCAACCTCATAAGTTGGATATTATTTTGTTTACGACCACCTATGCCTTAAATATGGGATGTAGTTGTGCATTTATCAAGAATGTGTAAAAACCTAGACTTAGTTAATTAGCATATTTTGGCCTACAAACGAGTACTAATTTTCTTATGAATGTATATGGATTAATAAAATTAGCGAACTTCTTGACGCTTAAGCTCAAGATATGACTCTCTATATAATTTGATATACTATTGTTTTCTATGATCCGGCCTGTGTTAGGAGTGAAATTGATTCATGTGCCTTGTGAGGTGAGAATTTTTAGCGTATTCCATGTTTTGCATCTTAGTAGAACTTTCCATACATATTATTGAAGAAAAATAAAAAGTATTTCTCTAATAGATGAAGATGATAATTGGCCTTTCTGATATGTTTTGTTAAATTGTAGCCTTTTTAGATATTATACCACTAATTGTCGTTTTGAGTCTGTAGCTTTTCGTGTGGTAGCAATATTTTTACCTTGATCCTTTTGCTGATTCCTCTGTATTTTCACCATACTTATTGAAATACCATACCATAGACTTGTGTTAAAATTGTTAAATTTGAAGAAAAAATAAAGGTCAAAATATAAAAGGTGACCAATAATAGTAGTTGCAAAGTGTTGAAAAGGCCCTTTTAAAAAGATTGTGAAATGAAAAAATGAGCAATAAAAATGTTCGGTATGAATAATTAGAGAAAGATTCTTGATGACATGTGAATTACTAATGAAAATAGTTGATGTCACGACCCAAAGTACACCCTCAACATGACATGGCGTATAAGACCCCAAAAGGCCCTACACAAGCCACTTGACATACATATGTACAATATTATAGAGAAAAGTAAGAAATCTCAGAAGAATGTAAAGAGTTTGACATAAGCAAAAGTACATCAAAGTATAGACAGGCAATAAAGTGGTCGGGACGTAGCCCGGACACTACATACAAGTCTGAAAACTAAAACATAAGGAAAGCAATGAAAGTGATCATCCTCGGAGTATGAGGACTCGCCAAGTCTTCAAGTCTCTAAGGTCATCAAATAGCCACGAATGGTAGGAGAGGAATCATCAAACCCTACATTAATGAAACAATATAGGCACACGTTTGCATTAGTACATGGAATGCACTAAGTATGAATGGAATACAATAAAACATGAAAATAATGATCATAAGGGGACATAATCAACAACATGATATGTATGACCAAGCTAAACATAATAAAATCATTTAAGAAGGATCGTAAATCATGAACATGGTCAATGCATCATAAAATCATAGAGAAAGCTTCATAAAACATTTGTAAGTAACTTAGTTTATTTTGTGGCATATTAGCTTTAACCGACAATAGACCATACGAGCTATAACATGGAATCCAATGTAACTCTAACATCGAGAAGGGAGAGTCTACATTCCAATGGAGAACTCCATATCATATCATATTCTATATGTGAATCCACTAGCGAGGCCTTTTAAGGCAAACCTATGGGGGCACATAGTTTGGAACTAGAGGTTGCTACTAGAGACTATCCTATTTGAGCCCCCACCTCAAAGTTCTCTCGGTACTAAATTAAATCCCAATGGAATATTCATATTCATAAACATATTATCATATATGGAAAAACGCAATTAAAATACTAATCTAAGCTAAAACATCATAGAGTAGCTCATTAAATCTTTAATCAAGTGTAAGTTAGAAAACCTTTCACCAAGCCATGATCCCTAAATATGTGAAAAAACCTATCACAATTCATTCATTCTTATTTTAAAGAAACCTAGATCATAGATCATTCCTTTCCATACATAATGCATAAGTTCATGAAAACATCATTCATTTATTCATAACTTTTCTTCAAATTCATGCAAATTAGGGTTCATGGTCAAAATTATGATCAATGCATGGGTCCATATTGAATTGATTGGAAAATATGTAATTGAATCTAAATAATCATAATATCATCAAAATCAACAAATTAAATCCATACAAATTGAACCCATGAGGAATTGGATGAAAACCTAATCAATTGAATTAAAAATGAATTGGAGAATTGAAGAATCTTTAGGTACTCAATGGGTGAATTGAACCCATTGATGAACTCCCTACGTACCTTGATCTTGAAGCCCTAGAATCAATGGTGAACAAGGAGAATTGACCTTGAAGATCCATAGCGTCTTCTTCCTTGATCTAGAGAGAGAATTTTTGGAGAAGACCTTAGAGAGAATTTAGGAATTTGATTGAATGAGGGAGTTGGGGAATTTTCTAAGTGTGAAGGGTAGTTATACGGCTTAGAATTTGAGTCACAACGACTTATTATAGTCATTGAAAGCATACGAAAAGGCCCAAATACCCTTTAAAAATAACTGTCACACATGACTACGGTTGTAACCTACGGTCTGTAGGACTTTCTATGGCCCCTCCTGGTCTACTATAGAAGTAACTTCAGAAACCCAAATATTAAATCATTTCCCTAGAGACTTTTAAATGGTCTGTCAAACTTTCTATGGTCCGTAGACCTCATCCGTAGAACTCAAGTTTCATTTCAAATTTTCACTAAGTTTGGAACCTTTCTACAGAACCTTTCTATGACCCGTAGACCAAATGACGACCCATCAAAACCTTCCATAGTACTGAGATCCTAAATCAAATCTCTGAATCAATCCTACGAGTCAGTCCTACAGCCCGTACAGTCATAGATTGGACTCGTAGTTCACTGCTATAAACCAAATTTCTGCACTTTCCTTTTCCTTTTGACTTTCCAACTTCTGGAGTATTACAGTTGATGAATAAAGGGCTGAAAATTATTGATGAAAAGAAAGGAAGTAAAAGTGATAGAAATAATAGGTGATGAAGTATAACACCTCGGAAGTGCTAACTCAGATAAAGTTGGAAAGTGCAAAAAAAGTTGTTGAAGTCTGTGATTTTGGGTTGCACAAAAGGACTTATGGACCCTATAGGGTTTCACGATCCGTGGATTCCTCCCGTGAAGTGAACTTCAGAAGTAGGAAAAATTGTTCAACCAAGACGGATGGTTTCTATGGCTAGTGGAAGGTTCTACGGACTGTGGATGGGTTCATAGACCAAGGTTCCACAACATCATAAACACCATGGATTTCCTATCACTTATGGAAGGCCAGAATGAGCCAAGGAAAGGTTTACGAACCGTAGAGTGATCTGTAAAGTGCAAACTTCAGAACTCAGAATTTCTTCCTTGTACGAACCACTTCACGGACCATAGAAAGTTATACGGTCCGTGGATAGTGCCTGTAGAAGTTGTTCGACAGTTTTTAATCAAGGACTTTTTAGTCTTTTCCCATTCTTTTTATACCTTATACTACGTCATTTTAGCCTATTCTAAGTGGGTATAACTAATTCCTAAGACCTCTAACCTCCCAATTTCTCTTATTCTCTCAAAATCAATTTCTTTTCTCTCAAGTTTCTCTCCCAATGAAAGATCAAGAGTTCCAAGCTTCAACTCTTTTCTTCCCAATTCAAGTTAGGGTTTTGATCAATGTATGTGGGAACTTCATCAATGGGTTCTTTTTCACCCATTGAGTCCCAAAGAAACCTCAATTTGTCAATTTATAGTTTTTCTAAAACTAGGGTTTTATGATTTTTAATGTGTTCTTACTGAATTTCAATTTTTTTGCATATAATTTGTCTTATTATGCATAAATTGATTATAATTTAAGGTTTTAAGTGATATTTTCATCAACCCAAAATATGCAAGTATTTTCATGATCATAATTATGCTATTTTCACATGCAAGTTTTATGTACCAGGTTTCTATGAATATAGATGATTTCGGATGAAGTATCATTCAATTTGTATAATTATCATGATTTAGACACGCCCAGATAAAGTCTCTCAGAAAGGTTATGTTATCATGGTTTAAGTAACTAATCAAATTATCAAATTTTTCATGAATGATTCAGTAATATTAGATTATTATTGTTCCCAGATTTATGCATGATTTCCATTGGGAATGTACTTATTAGCACCAAGTAAACCTAGGTATGAAGGCTCACCTATTAGTAGAGGCATGATTCTTTTAGTAACAATCCCTTTTCCCTAGAACTACGTGCCACCATAGGATTTTATCTCAAATAGACATTAGTTTGTGGATCCATCTTAGTTGAGAATTCATAGTCCTTACCTTGGAAAGTAGGACACTATTTTTTTGGTGTCGGAGCAGCAAATTGAACTCCATGTTGTAGCTCACATGGTTTATGTTGGTTAATGGTATCTCCCACATTGTGATATGATTTTTTAGATATTACACGACCTTGCACTATGTTTTCAGATCATATCATCAAGTTTTAGGTTAGGTTTACTTAGTCATTGCATTAGGATATTTTACAGATTTGTTATGTTCTTTCGTCAGGTTTATGCAATTTCCTCATGCTCGGTATATTTTGAGTACTGACAGAATGCTTTTCAGCGTATATTGTTTCATAATATAGTTATGTTTTATCTCATTAAGCCCACGGTTATTCTTGCTCCGATCAGCCAGCTAGTAGTGTTGGTGAGACCTCATCTTCTCGAGGACATCATTTATGATTTCTTCCTTGTTTTTACCTTTAGTTTTAAGATCGTTTAGAGTTAGCTAGGGACTTTTCCTAGCAACTCACAACAAATTAGAAGCTTTCAGACAAACAATTAGGCTTTTCTACCTTTGTTGTCCTTATATAAAATTTCTCCTTCATGTTATGATAGTTGTTTGAGACTTTATTCCTTTTCTGATTTATTTTTTTATGTATGCTATCTTAGTGTCATGCCATCCATTGTGGTTAGCTTGGTGTAACTTGTGGCTATAGGCACCATATCACATCTAGGGGTTTGTCTTGGGTCATGACAAACTTGGTATCAGAGGCAGGTTCAAGTGTCTTAGGGTGTCTGAAAGTTGTGTCAGTAGAGTCTTGTTCATGGATGTGAATCATGCTACATTTATGAATGAGAGGCTACAAATCATTTAAGGAAATACTTCACTTCTTTCATACTCTCATTCATGTGATAGAGTGAAAATCTATAAAGTTTGCTTCTAACTAATGCTTTGCACATTTTAAGAATCATGCCTCCAAGAAAAGTTTACGTACGAAGGAATCAAGATATGGAGCAACAATTGCCTTTGCCTCCGGTTGACCCTTTGGCTTAATAGGTTACTAATGATGAGTTTAGGGCTGATTTTCAAGTGCTAGCCCAAGCCATGACTGCTCAAGCCAATCGTGAGGTTGTAGCTACCATGAACCCAAATGTGGGTATGATGAAAACTAGAGTCCGGGACTTCACTCAGAAGAACCCTCTAGAATTTCATGGTTTGAAAGTGGATGAGGATCCACACGAGTTTATTTAGGGTATTTAGAAGGTCATTGGGATCATGGGTGTAACTCCAGTTGAGAGTGTAGATTTGACCACTTATCAGTTGAAGGGAGTTGCTCAGATTTGGTTCAAACAGTGGAAACAAAAAAGGGTAGTTGATGCAGGCCCGATGCAGGCCCATTGAATTGTGACAAGTTCAAGGATGCTTTTCTAGATAGGTTCTTCCCTCTTGAGATGAGAGAGGATAAGGTGCAATAGTTCATTAATTTGAGGCAAGGCAACATGAGTGTGAAAGAGTATTCCTTGAAGTTCACTCAACTTTCCAAGTATGCTCTGGCTATGGTGGTAGTTTCTAAAGCTTGAATGAGCAAGTTTATTTTTGGTTTTTCAGAGATGGCCGTGAAAGAATGTAGGACCACTATGTTGATCAAAGAGACGGATATCTCTAGGTTGAAAACCCATACTCAACAAATTAAAGAAGAAAATATTATGTAGAGTGATAGGGAGAATAAGAGGGCTTTGAGCGATAGCGACGATTGCTCTCATTAGAGATTTGATGGTGATGGTGGTTGGTCTCAGTTTGGTCAGAGGTATTCATGCCCAGCCCAATCTTCTACTAGTGCTTTGGTGCCGATGTTCAACAAGGAGAGGGCGCCACGCTTTAAGTTTCAAGGTATTCTAGTAAATGTTCTTTCCCTGCATGTTAGAAGTGTGGCAAGAACCATTTGGGAGAGTGAATGGCTGGTATTGGTGGTTGCTATGGGTGTGGTAAGATTGTACATAGATTGAGGGATTGTCCTTCAGCTACTAGCAAGGGTAGAGATGTTTATCTGTAGGCTCAACCTAGTGTTTTATCATATCATCCGACTAAGCAGGGTACCTCATCTAGCTCTGTTGGTAGACAACATCAAATAAAGTTTTATAATCTTTAACCTCGACAGGATTAGAAGGATTCCCCCGATGTGGTCACTGTATGTTGCGAGCTTTAATTTTGATATTTGTGCCTTTTTAGATCCAGGAGCCACACTTTTCTTTGTGACTCCTTATGTTTCTATGAAGTTCAATGTCAATCCTGAAATGCTATCACAACCCTTCTCAGTCTCTACTCCTGTCGGTGAGTCTGTTTTAGCTAAATAGGTATACAAAAATTGCCAGTCTCAGTTGATCTAGTAGAGTTAGATATGCTTGATTTTGATGTTATTCTTGGTATAGACTAACTTCATGCTTGTTATGCCTCAATCAACTATAGAACTAGAGTTGTTAAATTTTAGTTTTTGAATAAGCCAGTCATAGAATTGAAAGGTAGTACCTCAATGCCTATAGGTCGATTTATCTCATGCCTTAGGGCCAAAAAGATGATTTCCAAGGGTTGCATCTATCATCTAGATCGGGTTAGGGATACCAATTCTTATACCCCAACTCTTTAGCCAGTTCTTATAGTGAAGGAATTCCCAAAGTGTTTCCAAAAGATATTCCATAGTTCGTCCCACAAGGGAAATCAATTTTGGAATTAACCTTCTTCCAAATACCCAGCCTATCTCCATTCCTACTTATCGAATGGCTCCAGTCGAGCTTATGAAGTTGAAAGATTAGTTAAAGGACCTTCTAGATAAAAGTTTCATCATACTGAGTATTGTTACATGGGGTGCTCCAGTTATCTTCTTTTGTAATAAATATGGGTCTCTCAGAATGTGCATTGATTATTGACAATTGAACAAGGTCACAATCAAGAATACGTATCAAATCCCAAGGATTGATGACTTGTTCAATCAGATTCAGGGTGTTAGTTTCTTCTCAAAGATAGACCTCAGATCAGACTATCATCAACAATGAGTGCGAGAATGTGACATTCTGAAAACAACCTTGAGGACTCGGTATGGTCAGCACGAATTTTTTGTTATGTGTTTTGGACTAATGTATGGTCTTGCAACTTTCATAGATTTGATTAAGAAGGTGTTAAAGTAGTATTTGGATAAGTTCGTCATCATTTTTCATAGATGATATTTTGATCAATTCTTAGAGTGAGGATGAGCATACATACTATTTAAGGATTAATATGCAGATTCTCAATGATCATCACTTGTTTGCTAAATTCAACAAGTATGAATTTTGGTTGAGGTCTGTAGTATTCCTTGGCCTTGAGAAGGTATTTAAGTTTATCCTAAGAAGACCAAAAATAGTTAAGGACTGTCATAGACCTTTTTCTCCCTCAGACATTAGAATTTCTTGGGTTTAACTGGTTATATAGATGGTTTGTTAAAGGGTTTTACTCTATTTCTTCTCCTCTAACTAGTTTAACTTAGAAGAAAGTGAAATTTTGATGGTCCAAAGCTTGTGAGAAGAGCTTTTAGGAGCTGAAGACTCGACTTACTTTAGCCCTGATTTTAACATTACTAAAAGGTTTAGATGGTTTTGTTGTGTATAGTGATTCCTCAAGAATTTTCCTAGACTATGTGTTGATGAAACATGGCAAGGTCATCGCATATGCTTCTAATAAACTTAAGGTTCATGAGAAGAGTTACCTGACTCACGACTTAGAATTGGTGGTGGTGGTTTTTGCCTTGAAGATATGAAGGCACCATATCTATGGTGGTTATGTGAATGTGTTCACTGACCATACGAGTAAGGCAAACATGGTTACAGATGCTCTCAATAGATTTTCCATGAACAATGTTGCTCATATTGAGGATGAGAAAAAGTAAGTTTTTGATGTTCAAAGAGTTGGAGTTGCTCGTTTAGGAGTTCGTTTGGTTGATTAAGAAGATTGTGGAGTTATTGTTAGAAATGAGTCAGAATAATCTCTTGTGTTTGATGTTAAGGCAAAATAGGATAATGATCCGACTTTGGTTAATTTAAACAAAGTTGTTCTTAAAAAGTCTATCGAGACTTTCTCCCAAGAGGGAGATGGTGGGCTTTGTTATCAGTGCCGTTTATGTGTTCCAGATGTTATTGAGTTAAGATATATACTTTTAAAAGCTTACAGTTCTGCTATTTTATTGACCCAAGAGCAATTAAGATGTATCGTGATATACGGGAAGTATATTGGTAGAATGTGATGAAAAAGGATATTGTTTTGTAGCTAAGTGTCCAAATTTCCAACAAGTTAAGGTTGAACATTAGAAACCAGGCGGTATGACTCAGGATATTAGCATTCCTACTTAGAAGTGGGAAGATTTAAATATGAACTTTGTCACAAGTTAGCCTTATTCGCATCATCATCATGACTTGATATGGGTGGTTGATGACCAAATAACTAATTTGGCACATTTCCTTTCCATTTAAGACTTCATAGTCAGCTGAGGATTATGCTAGACTTTACATTCGTGAGATGGTTAAGTTGCATAGTGCTCCCTTGTCTATCATTTTAGATAGGACTACTTAGTTCACCTCTCAGTTTTGGAGATCATTTATGAAAGGTCTTGGTAATCAGGTTAAGCTTAGCACAACTTTTAACCTACAGACAAATGGTTTGGCTGAATGGATTATTCAAACATTGGAGATATGTTCAGAGCTTGTGTGATTGACTTTAAAGGTAATTGGGATCATCATTTGCCTTTGATTGAGTTTGCTTATAATAATAGTTTCTAGTATTAATATGTCGTTGTTTCAGGCTTTCTATGGTAGGAGGTGTAGATCTCGTGTTAGTTAGTTTGATGTTTATAAGGTGGCTTTGACAGGGCCCGAGTTAGTTCATGAGTCTATGGATAAGGTTTGACTTATTAGGGATAGGTTGAAAATGGACCATTGTAGACATAAATCTTAAGGGTAAGTGAGGAGGAGAGAGATTGAATTTATCGTTGATGATTAGGTTTATTTGAAAATTTCACCCATGAAGAGGGTGATGAGGTTTGGTAAGAAAGAAAAGCTCAATTCCCATTATATAGGCCAATATAAGATTTTGAGGAATTTAGGTAATGTGTCTTATGAGTTGGATTTGCCTTTAGAATTGGCATCTCTCCATCCAATGTTTCATGTGCCCTTGTTGAAGAAATGCATTGGTTATCCAACTACAGTTGTGCCTTTAGAAAGTGTCGGTGTGAAATAATGCTTCTCTTATGAAGAGATCCCAGTTGAGACGCTTGATCATCAAGTTCCTAAGTTGACAAATAAGGAAATTATTTCAAAGAAAGTCCTTTGGAGCAATCAGTTATTTGTGGGTGCTACTTGGGAGGGCGAAGCTGATATAATGTCCAAGTATGCCCATCACTTTCCTTTCATGTAATCACCCTCCATGTTATTTTTTGTAAATGCCTTCTTTTCACCATTTAGAGCATTTCTATAGCAACTCGATGTCAACTATGACTTGCTGAGACTGACAGTTCGATACCTAGATGTTCGTTTTGATTTTGTGCAAATTTATGTGTTTAGAAGCTTTTGAAACTTGAATGGTTGACTTCGGTCCAAATTTTAGGACAACACACTCAGAATGCAATTGTGATGGTTCCGTTTGCTCTACAATGTCGAGTTTGTTCTAAAATTACTTTTTGTGTAGAACTCGAGGCTTCCGGGCCAATTCTGAGCCCCCTTGTTGAATTTGGCTTAAAATGGAGCTTGAGTGTGGGACCCACTTTTTGTCGAGATGAGCTCGTTTGGTAGTTTCAACTGCTTCATTGTGTTCGGAATGTAAAAAAAATTAGGTATCATTTCTCATTTGCATGCACGAGGTTTCTAATGAATTCCGAGCCATTGTCAAGGATATAGGGACTTGGCCAAACTAGCTGATATGCAGCAGTTGGTGTAGGCCTCAGTACCCTTAGCGTTCACGAAGGTCAAGTCAGATGGCCTCCGCGTTCATGGAGACTTTTCCACGTTCGCGAGTGTCTGGCCCTTTAACGTTCATGTCCGCAGGCTTCTTGTTGCGTTCACGGTGCTTCGGCCTTTTGTTCTTCATGATTGCAGTAGCCTCTTCCATGTTCATGAAAGCCTGTTCAGTGGACCTCCATGGTCATGGGCCCTCCCAGTTGTGTTCGTGATGAGCAGTTTGTCTAGTCTTTTTAAGTAAAGACCAGACATATTTTAGCTCTCCCCTATTATTTTATTTTGCATTATCTCGAGCATTTTAGCTCCAAATTTAGTTATTTCAAGTACTCAGCATTTAGGGAGTCCATGGAATCACGTTGGGGGTGTTCAGTTTCATGTTGCTATTTCTTGCTGTTCTAAGCCCCGAATTGTATCCCACTTTTTAATACAAGTTAGGGGAGCTAAATAGAACATTTTAATGGAGTCAGATCAAAAATTTCTAGTGTGTATCTCGTATTTCCCATTATGACTCTAATTTTGGACCATCTTCATTATATGTGATTTTTGTATCTAAATGATTGTCTTAATGTTGTAAATTTAGTTTTGATAGCATGGTAGCATTCAGAAGCCATATAGAAGGAAAAAGCTCTAGAATTATGTTTTAGAGAGCACACGGTCTACTTCGAGGTTGGCTACAACTTTCCATTCCTTAGATTGAGCTTGAATATGTAAATGTATGTTGATTTATGTGAATTTAGGTAGGTATCTAGTTGATCATGCTTAGTTTTGTAGAAATCACGTTTTAGGCTATTTTATCGAGTTTTTGGGGCTTTTAGAATTTTGGTTTTGCCGTTTGAGATCATCCTTACCTAGTGATGTACTTTGGTTGTCGTTTATGATAGATGTTGAGCATGTTTGGACTTAGTCTAGGCGTAGACTAGTGATTTCCATATACTTGCATATTATTGAGCTGATAGGCCTTATAATCTCTCCAACATCGTTTCAGACGACTTAACTCCCAATAGACTATTAAAGTATACTTGGGTCTAATAGTATGATCATTAGATAGGCAACAACTCAGCTCAGCTTGCCCTTTTCCTCCTTGGCTTTTTCCTTGCGATCGACTTAGCGTGTACGTGGGTTATTTTGGGCTTATCAGTGATTTTGCATTGCCTTGTGGGGTAGGAGCTAGAGCGGGCCCCTGATGAGTCTGGAGGTGGTCCTGTGCTATGATTTGGACCAGTGTTGAGTCGGCAAGGGAATTTTAGAGTCATTAGAGTTTGTTTTCTATGGTTTGAGCCCGTATACCTTATTGTTCGTTCTGTCTTGAGGCTCATTTTTGTATCTCTTTCAATCATGTTTCAGTCCCTGCTTGTCCTTCTTTGATTAGTTACAAGTCCCGACTAGGCGGCTACCTTTCCCTTTTATTAGTTTATAGTCCTTACTGGGTGACTACCCCTTTGATCAATTTAAAGTTCTGACTAGATGATTCTACTTTGTTCCTTAGATGCCTGTACTGCAGTTAAAGTCCGTGGAAGGTTGTGGTAGTACTGGAATTACCTTCGACTAATATTCTTTATTTTTAGTTCTTTTGTGTACCTGTCAAACTTATGGCGTCCATTCAGGTTTTACTTAAACTTGTGCACGAGTGTACCTTCTGGGCTTATAGGGGCCCAATAAGGTTTAGTTAGTTGTACCTAGTTCATTTTTGTTTTTAGTACACTCGTGTGCATTCCTTTTTACATTCCGTTCTTTGATCTCTTTTGTGTTTAAATTCTAGCATTTCATATTGCCTTTACTTTTCTTGCTCAGTTAGGCTATGATTCCTACTGAGTAACTGTTATTTTGGTACTCAAGCTACACTCTGATCTGTATCATGATGCAGGTCTCAACACAAGTTATTAGCACTATGATCGAGCCTACAGTTTCCATATTTGGAGATGAGGGAGAGCACATGGTGTTCTAGACTTTACCTGTCTCCATCTGTATTTGCTGACTAGTCTTTTGTATTTTGACAAAAGTCTTTGTATTTTTGGTCTATTTTTTGGACTTGTACTCTTTATTTAGCATCTTTGTACTTGTGACTTCTTGGTTCTAAGAGGAATCTTATTTATGTGTCTATATTTTTGTTTGCTCGTTATTATTTTAAAATTACTGCTTCAACTTTATTTCTGATCTTATACTCATTACTTGTCGTTCTTAGTTACAAGTTGCGTTTCCTATTGGAGGTTTATAATAGGTATCATCATGACTTGAGAAATTAGACCGTGAAAAGTTGTTATTAGAACACCAAGTTCACCGGTCTCACTTGTACAGAGCTATTGCCTAGCAGAGTCTTGTAGATCACTGGGAAGATGTCCTTTTTCTATCCTTGGAAGGCAACATGGTGTCGTTAGGAATGTTCTCTCTTATGAATCACCTTCGTGCAGCGTGTGTCATATTTGTTTTATGAAATGTAACTTGATTTATTCTTTTGCAAGAGGGCTCGTATGCGCTGGTCAGTGGCAGGGGCTGATCCACCCAGGCCTATAGATATATCACTGGCTAGGGGTATCAAATTACCTTAGCATCGTGCTAGGGCTGCAACACCAGCCCGTTATAGTAAAAGGACTTTAGATCCTCAGACATCTCACATTCCTCCTCAACTAATGGGGTCGGGGTCGAGTCGAGCGATCACCCAGTCTAGCAATGGCTCCCACTCTCCAAGCATCAAACACTCAGCTACTAACAATTTTAGGGGGTATGCAGTAGGCCCCAGCTACAGGTGCACTAGCACCGCAGGATAAACCTATAGCAGTGGCTCCTCAAGTTCAGGTGCCACTTGGGGGAGCCCAGCAAATTAGTGCAAACAAAGCTATACCGCTAGAGGAGTAGAAAATGCATGGAGTGCTCTTGAGGTTATCACCTCCGAGGTTTTCTAGGGCAATTGGGGAGGATTCCTACGAGTTCCTTACTACTTTTCATGAGCGGCTTTACACTTTGGTCTTAGTGGTGTCGAGAGGAGCCCACTTCACTCCTTATCAACTTGATGGGCTAGCCAGGTTGTGGTGGTGTTCCTATCTAGAGGTTAGATTGGAGGGGCCTCCATGGGTATCATGGGTTAAGTTCTTAGAGGCTTCTTTGGAAGGTTTATCCCATAGAGTGTAAGAGATAGTCTTTGAGATCAAATCTTGAGGTTGGAGTAGGGCTCCATGATAATGTCTTTGTACGAGATGAGGTTTCACGAGCTCTCCCATTATGCTTCAATGATTTCACCTACTGAAGAAGAGAGGATTTGATGCTTCATTTGAGGTTTGAGACTTCAGTTGTAGATGGATATCCAAGCTATGGTTTCAATGTGCCGTTACTTTCTGGATGTAGTTTACCATACCATTACTATTGGGCAACTATATGGTGAGGCCCATGTTGGCAGCGACAAGAGGGCTAGCCATGAGGGTAACTACCGTGGGTCCTGCTCTAGGCCCAGGAACTTCTATGATAGGCATAGCCAGTGGTTTCCGCACGGTCAATCTAGTCGACCTTTTCAGGGTTCACTTTAGTCTTTAGTGGGTGAGAGAAATAGCCAGGGGGATGGCGGCATGGGTCAGAGCTGAGGGGGTTCGTAGTCAAGGGCTTCTGGCCGTGGTGGTTGTTATTATGTAGGCTGATTTTCACATGGTTGTTATCACTGTGGGATGTTTGATCATTGGTCTAGAATGTGTCCACATCGTGGGATGATTGCACGTGCTCCACACCTAACTAGGCTAGTCATAGCAGCAACACCTCTAGCTAGAGGCAGTGCCTAGGGTAAGGATCGGAGAAAAAATTATCAAGGTGCACAGGAAGGACACTGGGGAGGCAGGTCAGGTTGTAGCTTTGATTCTTAGGGTAGAGAAAGTTAGGCTCATATGTATGCAACTCCAAAAAGGGTAGAGGCTGAGGCATCAGACGATGTCATCACATGTATGATTCTTTTATGTCATCAGCCTTCCTCGACTCTATTTGATCTGGGATCTACTTTTTCATATGTATCTCTATATTATGCTTTCCATTTGAGTGTGAGTTTAGAGCCTTTGGCAGCATCATTACGTGTATCGACCTCAGTGGGTGAGTCTTTAGTAGTGGCTATGGTGCTTTGATCTTGTTTTGTGAGTATCAAGGGGCATGACACCAAGGCTAACCTTACATTGCTGTATATGTTGGATTTTGATATGATTCTGGGCATGGGCTAGTTATCCCTCAACTGGTTAGTCTTGGATTTATTTTATAATTCCATTATCTTAGCCATGCTTTGCATTCCGTCTCTTTGAAGGGCTTTTGTAGTCACACATCAGTTAGAATTATCTCTTTTATTCGGGCTTAGAGGTTAGTGGCTAGTGGTTTCTTATCTTATTTGATGTATATGCGGGATGTGAGTAAGAAAGTTCCTTCCATTGAGTCAGTTCCTATTGTTCATAAGTTTTTTTATGTGTTTCCTACTTACCTACATGGCCTACCCTCTGTACGTGATATTGACTTTTCTATTGACATTGAGTTGGTATCTCATCCTATTTCTATTCTACCTTCTCAGATTTCCCCTACAGAGCTCAGTGTTTAGCTTTGAGAGCTCTTGGGTAAGGGATTCATTTAGCCTAGTGTGTCATCTTGGGGTGCCCTCATCTTGTGCGTGAAGAGAAATGACAGATCCATAGAGATGTGTATTGACTATATACAGTTGAATTAGGTGATGATGAAGAATCGTTACCCCATGCCTCACATTGATAATCTATTTGACTGGATTTAGGGTGTCGTAGTGTTTTCAAAGATTCATGTCATGTCCAGTTACCATCAGCTGAGTATTTGGGCAGCGGACATCCCTATGACCATATTTAGGACTCATTGCCGCCATTTTGACTTCCTAGTGGTGTCTTTTGGATTGACTAATGCCCCTATAGCCTTCATGAAGTTGTGATGTGCGATTTAAGGCCATACCTTGATTCCTTTATCATTGTGTTCATATATGACATTTTGGTATATTGGTGGAGCCGGGGAGAGCATCAACAACATTTGGGGATTGTGCTCCAGAATTTGAGAGATCAGTGGCTTTATGCCAAGTTCTCAAAGTACGAGTTTTAGATTGATTCTGTAGCATTCTTGGGGCACGTCATGTACAAGGATTGCATCATAGTAGATTTAGTGAAGATTCAGCCTATTCATGATTGGGCTAGGCCCATTTCTGTTACTGAGATTCGGAGCTTCGTCGGATTAGTGAGCTACTATAGACAGTTTGTGGAGGGCTTCTCCATTATTGCAACATCTTTGACTTGGTTAACTCTCCTTGATGTTCAATTTGAGTGTTTTGAAGAGTGTGAGTTGAGCTTTTAGAAGCTCAAGGAATTTTTTACCACCGCTTCTATATTTACTCCTTAAGTTGACGTTGTGGGGCTAGATTGGAAGAGCTATTGTGAAGGCCAGAGAACTTTTGTTTATTCTTTCTTCTCCTTTATTATCATTTGTATTCGTGATAATTGAAATATATTTTATCTATTGTTCTTAAATTTTCATGATTAACACAAATACATCTATTTTAATAAATTTTGATTGTGTTTTTGAGATAATGTATAGATAAATTTCATAACTAGGGTTGTGGGAACCATGATGAATTTTTAAAGTACGTTAATGTAAAAAGTGATTCTTGAATGATTTTAATGCATGTATTGTTAATCTCTTTGCTTTGATTGCTTTTTAATGGTGCGCAATGTTAGAACCCGCCTTATTCCTACTTGCCCGACCAAGGAAGTAACGAATGGGAAAAGAGATTAAACAATGGAGACTTGGCATAATAATCCACCATCTAATAGCCTAAACCCAGAGTGTGAGGGATAACCTGAGGTCAAGGGTAAGGGTTAGTAAAGCATACACCCGTACACTGACTAAGTTACATGGTGAAATTCCCAATTTGGATGACCAATCACTTAGGAGATACCTAACTTACCGATCTTGCATGCTAAAAATTGAAATAGATCACTAGGACAATATTCTTACTATGTTATGAAATCACGGGGAACACATTCCCAGTTATTTCTAATAATCCAAATACAAATAAATACTTAGTTTCAAGCTATTGTTACTCTTTTTTTTTATTTAAATTTAAATCCTCATTTTTTTAAGAAGAACTACTGAGTTTAAATATTTTCTATTGACAATATTCTTCCATATTCTCTATGGGATCGACTCCGACTCATAGTTGGGTAATATATTGCGAACTACCATTTATATTTCTTTTGAAGAAGTATATTTTGATGTTATCAGGATGGTTCGTATCTATATTCGAGAGATAGTTCATCTTTATAGTGTGCTTGTATCTATCATCTAAGACCAGGATTCTCAGTTCACTTCCTATTTTTGGAGGGCTTTTCAGGAGGAATCGGGTACTCGTGTTGACCGAAGCATAAGTTTTCACCTGCAGACTCACTGGCAATCAGAGTGTACTATTCAGGTTCTTAAGGGCATGTTGCAAGCCTATGTTTTGGATTTTTGGGTACAGCCTGATTTTGGAAATAATTAGGATTTTTTTTTTTAATGAGAGTTCAACAATAATTTTGCAATGTTTTTCGTTATGTAATTTTTGTCACTTTTTATATATTTAAAAACATGATAAATATATTTTTTATTATTATTTTGTAATAATTATTACATTTTTTGAAATATTTGCAAAACATTAAACGTTTGATACCTCAGAAAGATTATTACATTTTAGTTAATATTTATTATTTAGCTTTAGTTTAAAGTTGTAATTTAATTATGCATTTTTGAGTTTAATTAGTTACTATATTTAGTAGTAAATTTATTTCTTTGTTTAAGATAAGAAGCTGATTGATTATGTTAACTATTCCTTCCCTTTGCTTCTTTTTATTCTTACTCTCTATTTTTGTAACACGTTACATATTTTGGCCTTTTCTCGTTTTCACATTCTTGGGTGTACTCGGTTGAAACTCTGTGGTGCGGTTTTATTTTCAGGATTATTCATGCAATTATCGGCATTGGGACTTTGTAATAAGAAAGATAAAAGCCTTTGGACGTAAAAAGGCCGCGCCTTATGAGCGAGCAGTTTATAAATTGAGGTTGCGTCACAGTGCTATGTAAATTTTGGGACATGTGTTGAGTTTTTGCAAGGGAATATTGTAGTCATATGGAGTGGCCATCCCCTAATTTCAATTATAAGACTTTTCCCCAAGGCCTTTAAATACCATATGTTTTTCCTTGTTGGTGGCTGACCCGAAATTTCTGACCCAACAACAATTTCAAACGGCCCAACAACATTACATATCAACATCAGCAAGCAGCAACAATACAATTCCAACAATACCCAGAAACCGACAAACAACATCAACAACGGTAACATCAGTAACACTAAAAGTATGCTAACTTTTAGTGTTAAGAGTTTAGTTTGTATATCTTTGGCTGGTATTGTTTATGTTTGTATGAAAAATGAGTATTCAATGAAGTTTAACCCCTTTGCTTTATATATACGGTGTCTTAATTTAAACATAAAGTTTGTCCATACAAGTTAATGTATATTATTTTGTTTCCTTTGTTAGGATGATCTGATCTCCTTTTTAAGTTCCTTTGAGAATTTCGGAAAGAGATCAATGGGTTGCATACTTGATTGTTGCCTTTTCTTTCCAAGTGTAGCTTAATTTTGTTTTTAGTGCTACTCACTCCTGGGATTTTTCATCATAGTTATCTTTCCTTCATGTATCCATTTCTATCTTAACATACTTCACAACTTGTGATCTGCCTCTTTCTTATAATGTTCCAATGTCGGAATGCTAGCATGCCAATTATTTTTTTTTGTTTAATATTTCTTTATAATCAAATATTTACTCATGTTCCTTTCTTTTGTTTGCATGGGAATCTGCCCCGAGTCCTCTTGGACTCCATCTACCTCCTTGCATTTTTTGATTGGGCCTTCACTTTATCGAGTCAGCCGGGTAAATGACATCCAAGGACAGGTCTCCAAGGGCTTAAAAATGGGCTGAAAATGAGTCCTGAAAAATCCAAAATGGGATGTATACTGCTGTATACATTAAGAATACCTTGATATACGGGTTTTATAATCAAGATATAGGGTTGAAGTCGGCCAAACGTACAGGTGTTTGAGGATTGAAGATGGGTTGTATACAACCAAATTGGCAGCAAAGTACGGAATACAGGCTATATACAGTGTATACGGCGCTGTATACACTGTATACATCAATAAATGGGCCCAAAAGCCCTAAGTGCAACAGGCTTTGCTCTTTTGTTATTTGGGCCAAAAACCCACTTATTTTGTATATATTTGTAGATTAGGACAGGTACAGTTAGGGCCAAAGGCCCACACATTTGATAGTTTATTAGCTAAGGACAGGTGAGAATGGGCCAAAAGCCCAATGAAAATTAGATTAGGCCCAAGTACTGGTCCAGGCGGACAGAAACCAGACTTGGGCCCAAAATATCTTTCCCTCCTTATTAACTATTTTATATTGCTTAACTGTTATTATTTGCTTTATTTGGATAA
>JAGDQO010002166.1:0-19997 GCA_018342035.1 Solanum appendiculatum | reverse complement strand
TGACAAAAAAAAATTGTCATTATACAATGTCATAACTAACAACACTCACATTTGTCACTAAAGGGCATATTTTTATGACAAAACCATAACTGTCTTAATGTAGTCGTCACTAAAAATTAAACTTTTGAGGATGAAATATTGTCACTAATCACAAGCATCTGGTGATATATAAATTCGTAGTGACACTATTTACAATTTACATTTAAATAGGTTTCATTAATTTAAAATTTTATTAAAAGAACTACAATTATTAAATAATACATAGATATCTTCAATTTTATAGAATGTAGTACTTTATTTTATAATGAACATTGTACAAATTAAAAGTAATAAATGAGCAGTGTGCGCCTTAACATTTCTCCTCAATGAAAAAGTATGGATAAAAAATTCCTCATTTGACCCACACAGATAGGTTTGAAGGCATTTTACAAAATCTAGAACAATCTTTGTACCCACAAGGTGTTGGTATTCCTGTATAGGTAGCAAAACATCAAGTGAGCCTACTGACCATTTCAAAGAAAAAGGGAAAATCACAAGACAATAGAAGCTGAATAAAATCAGTACCATTCTTGAAAGAAATAAATGTAAAGCATGTCCAACCTCATGAAAAGTATTTCTACTTCAGAGTGCTTAAGCGTCTCTAGAGCCAAATTTGACCTAGAGAAATTGCAAACAAGTGCTACAACCTATGTGTTAAGACACACAAACCATAATCAATAGCTAAGTAAAATAAAATAGAAATACTGCAATGATCCACAAAATATCCACAAAGCAGCGAGCTTAAATTAGACTCTACCATGACACATGCATTTAAGGAGTCAGTTCTTCTAGAAGATTTGATGTTATTAAATAGGAGAATTTTATGAGAGACAGAAAAATGGGAGGATTGGCTGTAAGAAATCTAAATATGCACAACAAGAATTGCTTTTCAATTACTTACTAAAACAATTAATATATGCTTAGAAAAGATACCTCAGTACAACAATGACAAAGAACATAGACAAGCATCCTTCCATTCAGAATATCTCACAACGCATAAGTAAGAAATACTATAAAGTCTAATATTATTTTTCTCTTTGTACTTTTCTTTGTTGATCGTCCAACTAATGTTCCCCATCCTTAATTTTTATCATTGTTCATTCTTTTATATCAGATATAAAAAAAAATTATCCAAGCAATGATAAAAGAAGTTGGCTTGCATATTTAGAGGCTAGTGGAGTATGCACGTAACTTTTTTTTACTATAGAATAACTTTCTTATGTACTAAACCATTAAATACAACAGAATTCATAGAAAAAAAATAAGCTTATTAAAGTGAGAAAAGAGATCCAGCGGTGATTCCTTACGTAAAATATCTCCATGCTAGGTGCAAGTACTCTAGCATATTGGAGTTCTTCTAATTCTGTTTTAGTCAAATAATCATTCGTGTAGATTATTGTATTGTCAATACTCATCCATTCACCCTTTCTCTGCATCCCTGCTGAAATAGGCTAGAAATACCTTTAATGTAATCTTGTTATAATAGGGTGAATTCGTAAAATAAAAATAGGGTGAACTAAGTGACTGCTTAGAAGTTCAGAATTTTCAAACATAACAGTAATGACAACGCTTCAATTCTAAACTAGCTGAAGTCGAGTAGGTAAATCCTTAACATCAGTTCTACTCCCATATATGATACCTCAAATCCATTGAAAAATATGTAAATACACTATTCTGATTTGTCAACAATAATTTAGCAGTTGAACTCTAAAACCTCCGTTCATTAACATTCCTTTTACAAATTAAGGGTTTCCCATCATTTTTTAAAGAATTCAATTTAAGGGCATCCTATCATTTCCCAGTACATGATTATGTTACTTTGCTTAAACAGAAGAGCGTTTTTCTTTGTCAGGACCATAATTTAAACTACTATTGGTGGAGACATTCCAAGTCATACTTCTTCACCTAATAAGAAGAATTATAATACTTGCACTACTACAATTAGCTTCTGTGATAACAATTAGCTTTGTCAATACATGCATTAAAACATACCTCAGTGGAAATGGTATACCGTATCTCGTTTCTAGAAATCTCTAGAAAAATCAAACAAGTGAAAAAATTGTTGTCAATAATAGAATAATTAATTTTGGTGAAAAGAAAGAGAAAACATTCAATGAGTCAATTTTTTATGACAGGCATAAGACTCAATCTCACAAAATTTTCATTTCAAAGAAATATCCAGATGATTCATTATCATTATGAAAGCAATATTCAACCTATTGTGTCTTTCCATAAGTCAACATGTAGTCTGTATCTATTTATAAGGTATATGCAAAGTAACCAACTAAAGAATCAAGTTAAAAAGATATAGTGGGTGACTAATTACAACATCCAATGCGTTTTGCACTTGGAAGAAACAAAATAGTTGATGAGAACCAATCATGGCAAACCAACCATAAATTCTTCAATTAGATTCACTAATCTTGTAGGCACTAATACTAACTAAAATAGAAAATAAAAAAGAACCTTGGGCAAACCATTTTTACAAGGTTATCTACTTCATTGTATTTCCGTCTCTAAAGACATTCAAATCACAGAGAAACAACATGCTGTTGAGGAGTACAAAAGAGATGCGTGAGTGACTGAGTTATAATTACTCATTCAATATGCATGATGGGATAGCAATTTCATGGGATAAAATGTGGGTTTATTTTATTGTGCATTTGGTTTGTGGGATAAGGGATAACAATCCTATGAGATGTACTAAAATGATGGGATTAATTGTTCCATATAGAAAGGGCAATAGCTAATCCATGAGATATCCTTGTCTATCCCATCCCACATACAAAAAGATTCCTAAGAATAACAAAATGGTGCCCCTGGTTTTGATGCACGCTACAACACTCTGTATAATCCCATCTACTACATCCATGTTGGACAGGTTTACTTGAATCCTACTTCGTGTGGGCTCTGACAAGCTATTAAATAAAATTAGATAAGGTGTGACACAACTTACCTGTACACCACCATCAATTTGGTGATTTACATTGTAAGAAGGGAGTTTAATTAAATATTTTGTGAAAAAGTTTCTGTTATTACAAAAGTAAGTACATGATCAAAAATATGTGTGTGTCTGGGTGAATATATGTTATTTAACACCCTTGATACAAGACCAATGTTTATGGGGACTTACATTGCTTCTTTGCATCTTTATAAGTCCTCTTCAACAAACTGGGACAGCCCCTGCCACTATAATCTAAAAGTTGCTATTAACAATTTCTCAAGTTTGATAAACAATACTTCTTCTCCTCATAGTGAAGGACATAAATAATTTACTCTAAAATAAATATCAAGTCGCAGCTCGACAGTACCATGCCTCAAACATGGATTAACTAAGAAAATAAAGAAACAACAATGACATACCCAGAGTAGTCCCACAAGCGGGGCTTTGAACTTGAGTTTTTCATTACTAAAGCTTCTCTAAGTTGGACATTGTGTTGCTGATTTTAACCCACCTCCATCACAATCTAACACCTCAAAGTAAGATTAAAAATTAAGTTATAAATCTACAGAAGTTAGTGGAGAAAATATACAAATCTTTAACACTGAAAAAGCGTCATTTGTACCCTTACAAGAAAATTTATATACCATCCATCTATTAGAATATTTTGAAGAAGAAAAATTGAGGAAAAGCAAGAACAATTCATTGTATGTTTATAAGCATGTACCTAAACAAATATCAACATTCTAACATTAGTTCAAGTGAAAGGAAAAAATCGTTGCTGAAAGAAAGAAAAAGAGAAAAACGAACACCTCAAAAGAGCTAATATAGTTTTTCAAATTCAATTGCCTAACAACTGAACAATCAATAAAATGGTATCATCCCTTCACATAAGAAAATTGCAAACCATAATAAAATAGTCTATAATAACTAAACAGTGCAGGCATAGTTTCCACTGGAAGAAGGAAATAAGGAGGAATTCAGAGCAGAGGATGCTTCAATACATATGGAGAATCAAAGCGAGGGACATTGCAATAAAAACACCTAAATTTCACATCTATCTTTTGGTTCCACCTTCGAATCTCTTGGTGAAATGCGGGACAAATAGAATTCTGAAAAGGGATGGAAATTGCTAAAAAAATTGCCTAGAGATTTGCAATGCCACGAGATGGCTCTTAGTCAAATAAGAAAAAACTAGAAATTGAAACACAAATACCTTCTAATTGTGAATGCGATGTCGCTTGTGGTTGATTTTCATAATCCTAAATCGAAATCCATAATAATGCATCTCTTGAGTCTTTGATTCAAGGAAGGTGGTCCACTGAAAAGAGGGAATGAGGAACCCTAGAGTTAAGTTAAAACTTAAAATTAAAAGAGGGAAGATTTTGGGGAAAAAATGAGGGTCGTTTTGGCGCCTCTGTTTTTCCTGTAAAATGGAAAAAGATGAAATATTTTGGACCAGAAACTAAACAACTTGTTGAGAAAAAAATATAAATTGTACCAACAATTAACATATTTTTCTGACATCTTCGATAGCACAACTTCAGAAAAGAAAATCACATCACAGACTACATTCTACTATCACATGAAATAGGCCTAAAATAGTGTCAAACATCAGCACTTTGTGGTAATTTAATAGAGAAAAAAGAAGAGGTACTACCAACAATTATTTGAAGAAATTAGTAAAGGATAAATGAGCAAAAAACGGAGTTATGGTGATGAGATCAAAAGAAGAGAAATCCTCCACCCATTAAACTTCACAACAACGCACATACATCTGGAAAATTGACAAATCGAAAAGAATCCAACTGAGAAATGTAGCACGAAGAAGTAAAAGGAAAGGAAAGAGGGAGCACTTACGACCATGGCTAGAGCTCAGATAAACACCAGCTATGGCCCACGAGGATGGCGGACTGCTCTGACCGGTGACGACCGAAAGAGAAGCTCACTTTCCTGAGAAAGTGGAATAAAAGGTGTCAAATAAGTCTTGGTGTTGTTTTTGGTGACATTGACTTAGTCAAAAACGATTAAATAAAAATTGGACTTAATTAGAATAATTAAAAACTTTGGGGTGTAGATTAATATTTCGAATATTTTGAAAAGTTTTCCCCCTTTTTTTAAAAATTTCAAATTTTAAACCTTCCCCATTCATTATATTTTCAATATTTCTTTCTCTTTTCAAATATCTTTCCCCTCTTTTTTTTTCTCTTTACAGATTTGTTCGTCCCTATTCTTTTTCTTTCTTTCTTTCTCTCTTCCTCGATATACTGCTTCTTCTTCTTCTTTATCGTCTTTGTTGTCATTATTATTGTCGTCAATGTTTATCATTTTTATCGTATTTTTGTTTTTTTCTCTTTTTAGACTTATTTGACAAAATATTTTGCTTTGATTTTAGAAATTTAAAAGTTATTGAAAAAATCTTTAAAAAATCAAGTAATTGTTGAAGCTGTTGCATCAACTGCTAAAGTTGTAACAAATGTCTTATATGTTGCAAACATATAAGCCATCTGTTGCAAGAGGTAATTCTATCCAATTGCAATAGGTAAGTCATCTGTTGAAACATGTGATTATTCTGTTACAACTGATAAGTCAACTGTTGCAACAAATGCCTTATATGTTGCAACAGATAAGTCATATGTTGCAAAAAATAAGTCATATGTTACAATAGATGCTATATATGTTGCAACAGATAAATCATATATTGCAACAAATGATTATTCTGTTGAAACAGATAAGTCAATTGTTGCAGCATATGAGTATTCTATTGTAATAGATAAGTCATCTGTTGCAGAGGTAAGTCATATGTTTCAACAGAAAATGCATCTTTGCGGCAATAAGTCATTTGTGGCAACATATGATTATTCTGTTGCAACAGATAAGTCTTCTGTTGCAATAAATGACTTACCCAGCAGAAGTCATCTGATGCAAAAAAATTAAACAACAGATATTCTCATTTGTTGAATAAGTTGCAACATTTGTTAGAAGCTCCAAAAATGGCAGGTTTTTTTTCCTCTTTTGGGTTCCCTTTCTTTTTAGTTAAAATTAGGGTTTTATTTTTTACCCTTTTGCGCTTCATTTAATATAATAGACCAAAGTGTTAATTTAAAAACTTAAGGACAACTCCCACACATTCCTAATAAATCATTAATCCTTAATACAATAATTGTCACCTACATTCAATTAAAATAATTTGAGTCACTACCATTTAGTTTTCAAACCTTATAGTCATCCTTAATTCAAAATCCCCACTTTCCTAATCTCAAAGTTGAGCTCCTAACAATGAAAACTTTTGATCTCTTTCTAGAGATCTGCTTCTTTTTGTTTTTATTATATTTTTTATTTATTTTCCTTTTGTTAGCGGATGGGCCATCCACTTTTGACTTCGCCAAGATTATATTTTGGGAAAATTAAGCAAATATCCCATAAAATAAAAATAATTACAAACATATATCCCTTTACATTCATACCCCATTAAATAATTACACTATATATCTCCCAACTAATTTTGTTTAACTTATACTAAATAAGTATCATATACTGTATTGTTATCATTAAGGCTGATAATTTATCTTAATTGATACTAAATCAGTATATATATATATACTGTGTTGGTATCATTAAGGTTTCTTGTTCAGAAATTACACATTAGCCAATGATACTATAAGAGCATATATATACTTTCATAGTATCATTGACTAATGAGTAATTTCTAAATAAGAAACCTTAATGATACCACAACAATATACATATACTCTTATAGTATCATTGACTAATGAGTAATTTCTGAACATGAAACCTTAATGATACCACAAAAATATAAATATACTCTTATAGCATCATTGTGTAATTTCTGAACAGGAAACCTTATTGAGACCAATACAGTATATATATACTGATTTAATATAGGTTAAGCAAAATTATCAATCTTAATGATATCAATACAGTATACGATACTAATTTAGTATCAGTGAAGCAAAAATTATCAGCCTTAATGAAGGAGGGTATGGGCTGTAATTATTTATGAGAGAATGGGTATTTCTTGAATTATTTTAGATTTGGGTATGAACATGTAATTATTTTAAATTTTATGGCCCATTTATGTAGTTTTTCCTATATTTAGGTTTTTAATCAATAAAATCGGCCCTTGGCCAAAGTTATTTGAAAAAATTCAAAAATATACTATTGTCAATACATGTACAGTAATGAAAGCTATTCATTTTGTTTTATAACTTATTAATTATTAAATGCAACACCTCGCAATTATACTCTTACAACTTGTATCATTCATTGTAAGTATATAAACTTGAACCAGTTGATGTCCTACTTGTTCATATATTTTAAGGTTCTTTACCAAATGTAAAAAGGGTATCGGAAAAGATTTAGGGTCATAAGGGAACTCTAACACCAAGCCAAATTCAAAGCATTTCTATCGGCTAAGTTTTCGCTTGAGTCCATTTAGGGTAATAAGGGACCTCTAACACCAAGTTTCAATCCAAATTTGAAGTAAAAAGTTATGACTAATTTACTAGAGACACACTTACCTGGCATAAGCTCCGCAATATGGAGTGAATACAGACCTACTATATGCTGGAATAAAATTCAGATTTCCAGCTCTTCTTATTTATTTTTAAAAGGCTATTTTTGTCCTAAAAACCATTAGGGAGTCATCTAAATAGCCCTAAATTAGTAGAAAATCAGTTTTTCATAATTAAATTCTCTCATTCACTCCTAAAATTCTACGCTCAAGAAATTCAAGAAACATCAAGGCTAGAGTTCATCTTTAAAGATTCCCCATCAAGCTTTCCTACTAAGGTATGTAAGGATTCAATGGTAGTATATCTTCACTCTCATGCCTAAAGTATTTTGATTTTTCAAGAATTCTTCAAGATTGTTAGAAGCAAAGTTAGGGCTTTTTATGAACTTATGATATTTTTCATTAATTGATATTTTCAGCGCTTTGCTTTGATTTTAAAAACTTTATTGTACTGATTTATCATGATTTCCATGGTTCTTTAAAACGTTTATGACTTTAAAGAATGAAGACTTGTATGATATGAATTTCCACCTAAATTCATGTTACTTAGATATGACTTTTGAGCTTAGTCTCATATATGATTCAAACTAATAAATGGTTTTCATACCTATGAGCATTATATGAATATATGTTGTTTTGGAAGGACTATTTAGTACTGATAGGATGCGGGTTTTAGAAAACTCAAGTCACATAACTACGTGCCACGGGAGAATTATGTTTTACTGCCTTGTTGGTTGACCTTTTAGCGCTGAGAGGCTCAGACTAGTGGATCCACATAGATATGATATGGTCCTATGCTCTGGATAGGTATAGGGCAGCCCTTGAAACTGGGTTAGCTGTTGGACATCATGAGCTTATATGGTGTTTGTCGGTAATAAGAAACTCCCTAGTTTATGCATTTTTCTTACGATATGATCTTAACTGTACTTGATTAACTTTAAGTATGTTATTTACAGCTATGATCATGAAGGACTATTGAAATAGACTCATCTCTATATATGCTTTTGAAGAAAGAATGCCAATGGCTTTTAGACATGAACTCTAACTAATTTCTCTTTAGTTCTTTCGCTATGCATATGATTTTGGCGACCTTATTTTACAATCCTTGTTATGAAATTTTATGATTATGCTAGTATCTGTTACTTACTCAGTACATTCCACGTATTGGCACATACTTTTCTCTGTGATGCATTCTTTTATGATGTAGATTTTGGCGCCCGTACTTAGACTCGTGGTTCGGGAGGCTGCAGCAGTTCCAGCCAGCAGGTTTTGACCTCCTCATTCGGGGACTTCCTAGATTAGTTGTAAGTCAATCTTTAGTACTTTCTTGGTTATTAAGTTTGAGGTAACCGGGGACCATGTCCCGGTAAACTTATTTCCTTCGGTTTAAATATTAGAGGCTTATTTCAGACATTAATTGTTCAGTCATCATGGATTTGTTGATTTCCTTAATAAGACTTATTAAGCATATGATTCAGCTTCCGCTTTAGTTTCATAGGATATGCTTTGATATGTTAGGCCAAGGGTTAGCTTGGGGTCACTCGTGGTTACGAGTACCGTGTCTCGGCTGGGGCGTAGGTCCGGGTCATGATAGACCTACTGGATCAAATAAAAAGCCTTGTTGAGACAGGTGAGGAGTCGCCCATCATGCGATATGATCCTATCTACGTTGGCGGCGTAGGTTTTAGAGTTTGACTTATCTTAACTCTTATCCTAAATTAGTGCTTAATACTACTTTCAAAAATATAATACTGTATGCTCATGTAAAACTATTTTCTGAGTTGAGATAATTTCTCAAAAGGCCTCCTTCAGAGGTAACTAAAGTTGGGCTAAATTAGTCATAAAACTCTTTATATTTTTCTGAAAATAGGGCTCTTTTTAAATATAAAATGATACATTCGAAAACATTTAAGTTCCCTTAAAAATCTTGAAATATCCTATATTTAAGTTGTAATCATAAAAATTATATCTTAAATCATATTGTGAGCTGATTATTGACGAATAGGGAAGTCATATTGCATAAACATTGATGGCAAATCTAGATGTCATACTGCCTAAACATTTATGGAACACAAGACTGTCATACTAATCATGAATCATAGTTCTTTTCTCAATGTGAAAATAATACTTTTGGAACCATTTGTGTTCCCTTAAACTCTTCTCAAAAGATACTTTAAAATACTCTTGAACTCACTTAAAAATTCCAAAATCAATGCATGGAAACAAATGCACAAAGGCTTTCAACAAAATATCATCAATTAGGGTTAATGTGAAATAAGAGAATGAACAACAACTCAATAATCTCAATGTATAGAATAACATAATCTCACACTTAAGAAATCAGAACTGAGAATAAGAATACAATTCAAATGCAGAATTACATGCATCGTTCAGTAGAATACTAGATTTAACTCTTACTAGCTGATTTTAGATGTACGGCGCGAGGATGAACTAGTTAAATGCTATGAATAGCCTTACATACCTAAGAAGATGAGGCTGACTTGAAACCTTAAACTGAGGCTTGAAGCTGAAGCACACTAGTTTCTTTTTTGAGAGAACTTAAAACGTGTGAATTTGATTTGTCTGAGGGTTGGGGGTGAATTGAGAGGTTAATAGGCCATAAGAAAGACTTAGGGATGTTAATTGAGGGTAAAAGGTCAAGAATACACTTATCAAAATGTAAGAGGGCCATAAAAATCATGAAAAGTGACCTTTTAATGAATCTCGTTGGCCAAATCGGTGATCTGGAGGTCTCCTCTCCGAACATACTTTGGGAGTAGCCCAATGGGACTTTAGATAACCCAAATGAACAGAGACTTAGGGTTTTTACAACATTTCAGTAGGAAAATTCGGTGATTCGCCAGCCCATTCGGTGGATCGCCAATTGTGTAGGTGACCTCGCCGAATTTCCCAGCCCGAGTATGTTCCAGTAAAATGATCATAACATTTTACTCCGAACTCAAAATCAGGTAAACTTGGTGGCATTGGAAAGAAGAATCAACAACCATTAATTTGATAGGTCATAGTACACCTAATTTATTATGTTCTGAGAGATATAATCACTTAAAATTTACCTTTATATGAACTGACGCAAGAATTTAGCCGATATAAATGATTTGAAGTTGGCATGGTATTTGAAGTCCCTTATGACCCTCGATTACTTTAGATACCCTAGATTACTTTAGATACCCTAGATATACTTGGAAAGGACCTTTAAATACATGAACAAGTAGGAGATCACCCGATTTAAGCTCATATACTTATGATGAACGATTCAGAATCTAAGAATAGAGTTGCGAGGTGTAATAGAATGATTCAGATCTTAGCTTAAAAATTTTGGGTTGTTAGAGCTAGTAAAATACTAACGTGGTTTGATGTATTGTGTCTTATTTTATAATTTCTCTATTTATAGTAGTAATAAATGAAAACTAGCTGGTTCTTCTTGTATTTTGTTGTTAGACTGCGGCCTTCTGTTGATCTTCCCAATGGCTTTCATGTTCATTAGTTGCCTACCGCCTAAGATTTGTTTGATAGTAAATTGGAATTATACTTCTTGCATGCTCTCCATTTTCTTTTAACTAAGTAATGAGTTTTTTTTACAAAAGTAGGCAAGTTGTAAGTAGTGGGTGACAAAAATCCACTGAAAGAATTCCATTTACCTTTTAGGATATTAGAGAAGAAGTTCTGATTTATTTTCAGAACAATACCAACAGTTCTGAAAATTCCAATGGCCGCAGACGGATGGGCTTGATCTTGTCAGCTACTAGTTCTGTTTTACACCCAAATTCGGATAAGTTACCTGATTATCTAATTCACATTATTTCTGTTTGCATCTCACGAGTTAAGTCCAGCACAATCATTACAATGAACAACAATGATGTTCCTCATAGTTTTCTCAACTTTTCATGTTTAATAGGTAATGGGCATAATGTGTTATCTAGATAGAGCGAAGGAGATTTCTGATGTTATGCTTGTCAGAATTCTTACTGGTAAGCGGAAGCTCATTAGGTGTAGAAGCTAGGTTTTGGAAAATGTGAGAGCCTAAAAAGGTATGACGTTGAAATAATGCTTGTTATTTGCATTTGTGGTCTTTGATTCCCATATAGTTAAGTTGGAATAAATGTTGATGATGGTAATCTCAAAAAGGGTATTACTATTTCTTCAGCGAGATATCTAGGGAATCCATTCATTGCCCTCAATGAGTATGCATGGTTGGTCTAAATATACCAAACACTTTAGGCACCCCAATAATTAGAATTTTTAAGCTGATCAAAGGAATTCAATATACTGTAAACTAGTTAGGATCCCGTAGCTATGAAAGTATTAACAATTCAGTTTCACAAGATGCTTAAAAAAATGTATGGCACTCTCATTTATAGATTAATATTCATTATACTAAACGAGTACACATGGTTTGTCTAAAAGGTATTGAACACATTAATGCCATAACTATTAGCATTGGATAAGCTAATAAATAAATAAATTTAATATGCTGCAAACTAGTTGGGATGACATAGCTAATGAAGTATTAAATATTCAGTTTCATAATATAGATATACTAAAATATTGTGGTAAATCATAAAAAAGATTCGCAAAGTATCCTCCATTCAGTATACTAAAAATAAATTTTTACAACAATTTTGTTTCTTCATGTTTTTCCCGTACCTTTAACTACTCATTTCAAATCAATCCTCAAGTCCATTAAGACTACACATCATGGTAAATATGTATTTTACTTATTGTTTCTTAAATGAATGGAAGGAGTAGTAAATATTCTCTCTGCCCTCATGCCCTATTTAAGTTTCATGTCTCTCATGAGGAGTATTGTAACACCCCGAAAAAAATTCTAAGCTAAGGCTTGAATCATTCTATAACATCTCGCAACTCTACTCTTAAAATATGAATCGTTCGTCATAAATAAATGAGCTTGAACTAGGGGTTGTCCCACTTTCACATATGTTTTAAGGTCCTTTACGAAGCATATCAAGGGTAGCTAAATTTATCTAGAGTCATAAGGGACCTCAAACACAAAGCCAATTTCAAAGTATTCCTATTTTCTAAGTTCTTGCTTGAGTTCATACAGATCTATTTCAGGAGACCGTCAGGATGGCTCAGAGTAGACAACAGAGTTATGCAGATCGCAGGCATCGACCATTGAGATTTGCCATAGGAGACAGAGTATTCCTTCAAGTATCACCAATGAAGGGCGTGATGAGATTCGGGAGGCGGGGCAAGCTTAGCCTCAGGTATATTGGGCCTTTTGAGATTTTGAGGGAAGTTGGTGAGGTGGCCTATGAGTTAGCTTTACCTCCATCATTCTCAGCTATTCATCCATTTTTCCATGTTTCGATGCTGTGTCGGTATGTTCCAGATGATTCTCATGTGCTCCAGTATGATGCCGTTGAGTTTGATGATCGCCTAACCTATACTGAGAAGGCAATTGTTATTTTGGCTGGAGATGGGATGCAACTGAGGTCCAGAGCCATTGCTATAGTTAAGGTCCATTGGAGGCACCTTCAAATTGAGGAGGCTACTTGGGAGACCGAGCGGGAGAAGAGAGAGCAGTTCCCCAACTTATTTCAGCCCTCAGGTACTTCTTGACTCTTACTTTTGCAGACAAAAGTATTTTTAGTAGTGGATGTTGTAATGACTCTTTAGGTCATTTGTGTGTTTGTGCCTCTTTTATGTGGTTAGAGCATTCTTGTAGCAACCCCAAGTCATTTCTAACTTGCTGGCACTGTAGGTTCGGTCGCCTGGTCGTTCATTTGGTTTTAATGCCTGTTTTCCTGTTTTGGAGCTTTTGAACCTTGAAAAGTTGATTTTGGACATAACCTTAGGTAAACGACCTCAGATGGGAATTCTGACAGTTCCATCAGTTCTGGAGCAGAAAAATTAGGCTAGAAGCATGGTTGGCCAGAGTCTTGAGGGTTCCGATATGATTTTGGGGCCAATTAATTCTTTAGCCTTCGAAATTTGACTTAAAGTTGACTTTGGTCAATATTTTCGGTAACTTTTCTTGGATGGGAATTCCGTCAGCGCAGTTTGTTCAAGAATTCCAATTTTAGTCTAGAATGACCATTCGAGAACTTCTGGGAGCTTTCGATCAAATTCCGACGCCTCCGGTAGAATTCTGCTAAACTGGCCCATTGGGTGTAGGACCCACTTTTCACCGAAATGACCTCATGAAAATTTTGACTGTGCCATTGAGTCCGGAATGTCAAATATGATGGGGTAGCATATCTCGTTTGTGCATGGGGGGGTTCGAACGAATTTTGAGCACCCCGTCGGAGTTTTGGAGTTGTCCAAAACTTAGCTGGTGCAGCTGATATCTGCAGACACCTCTTTTCTCCTCGTTCGCGGGATAGGCTCCGCGATCGCAGAGGTCTTATTATGTCTACTCCTCGTTCGCGGACTAGAGGCCGCGTTCGAGGATAGGGCTCCGCGTTCGTGAGCTCCTAGCCGCATTTTCGGAGTAGCGTTTGTTTTCCCTCCGCGTTCGCAAGGCCTTGGCCGTGTTCGCGGAATTCAGCGGGTTGCAGTGGTTTATAAGTTCAGGTCGAGGCTCATTTTGAGAAATGTTTGGAAATTCATCTTTTATCATCTTTCAGTGACTCGAAGTCCCAGGCATTCAGATTCTCGTTGGCTTCGTGGGTTTGTTGTCGATTTGCATTGGGTGTTCCTCGATTTCCATAAATTTGAGGCGTAAGTTTCTATCCTAGGCCTATTTTGTAAAGTCTTGTGCTTCTTATTGTTGGCTGTTTGGAGCTGATCCGAGCCCCGATGGGTGTTCCATTTTGGAACACAAGTTTGGGGGAGGATTTGGTACCTCTTCTTAGAGTCAATTACGGAAAATCCGGAGCGGGTCCCACGTTTCCTGATTTTCACTCAAAAATTGATCTATCTTTGATTTCTATATTCTTAGTGTCTAAACGATCGTATTGACGCTGTGACTCTATTTTTGATAGCGTGGCAGTAGTCTGGGGCCGTTCGAAAAGGGAAAGCTCAGTAAAGTGACTTGGAGAGCGCGTGATCGGCCTTCTGGTAGGTTACGGCTTCCCTTGTTCCTATATTGAGCTTGAATGTGTAATTACTTGTCGACTTGTGTAAATCTGGGCTGGGTAGCTTGTACTTCTATTCTTCTTCTCTGATTTCTTCATTTAGAGTTGATTTTTTTACTGTTCGGGGCTAGTATCATGCTTTAGTATAGGTTGTTGGCTTGGGATGTTGATGTTTTCTTATGGGTTATCTGTTGGGTGGTTATTTATTGTTGCATGTGTGGGTTCGGGTTATTTTCTTGTAATTTGTTGATTGCGGTGATTTTCAACCTTAGAATAGGATACGATAGTGTTGCCTTAGTCTCATGCACCTGGTTGACTTGAGTATGTATCCGACGTTGAGTCGGATGGACTAGATCTTTGTAGACTGGCATAGCAGACTCACGTCGAATAGTATGGGCCTTAGTTTAGGTGAATTCGTGGCTTTAAGAATCTTCTATTCTTTCTCTTCCTATCTCTGTGGTTCTGGAGTGTTGCCGAAAGATTTTGTTATTGCGCCGATAGACGGTTGGGTTGTGCTATGCTAGAAGCCTTCAGTTGATATACTTGTGGGGGCGGCGTCCCGCGGTGTCTATCCTTTTGTTGAGTTTGTTAGTGGTGGCTTTACTCAGTTCGAGGCGGCTAGCACTAGTTTAAAGCTGACGTTACACGGTTAGAGTCCGTTATTTCCAGCTTGAGACTGTTGAGTGAGGGCTGCTAGTTCCAGTCCGAAGCTGACGTTACACGGTTAGAGTCCGTTATTTCCCGCTTGAGACTGTTGAGCGAGCGGTGTTATTTCTAGTCCGTGGCTGATATTACACGGTTAGATTCCGCTATTTCCAGCTTGAGACGATGGTTCGGGTTCAAGTCCCAGGTTCTATTATTTGTAGTTCGAGTCCATTATTTCTAGTTCGAGGCTGATGTTACACGGTTAGAGTACGTTATTTCCAGCTTGAGACTGATGGTTTGGGTTCGAGGCCTAGGTTCTATTGTTTACAGTTTGATTCCGTCATTTCTAGTCCGAGGCTGCTGTTACAAGGTTAGAGTCTGTTATTTCCATCTTGAGACTGATTGTTGGGTTCGAGACCCAGGTGTTATCTTTATCAGGTTCAAAGCCCATGGGTGTTAAGCCTGTTGGAGTTGGGTTCCCTTGTTTCCGTAGTCCGTTCGGGTTCTTGTTTTTCTGTGCTTTAGTGTGCCTAGCGGGTCTTATGGGAGCCCAGTTGGGTTTATTTGTGATATTCTTAGCTTTACTTTTCATTTACTCTATTTCTATTCTGTTGATCTCTATTTTGTTTGATTCTATCTTGTCTGCTTGTTTTTACCTTTCTTGCTCAGTCGGGCTATTATGCCTACAAGGTACCTGTTGTTTTGGAACTCATGCTACTCTCTGCATCTGTTCTCATGATGCACGTCGAAGCACCAGTCATCAACATTGAGTTCGAGCCGGCAACTGTCTATTCAGGAGTTAAGGGTGAGCACATGGCGTTCTGGGATTACCATCTCCTTCAATATTTACATTTTGACTTGTCCTTTTCCTTGGAGACATTTGTTTTTGTGGTCCACTCTTGGGACTTGTACTCTTGTTAGTAGTTCTGTAGTTGTGACTTCCAGGTTTTGGGAGGTGTCTTGTATACATATAGTTTTAGTTTCGATTGCACCTTCTCTTGTATTTTCTCCTTTTATTTTTCCACTTAGTTGAGGTTAGTTTCAACCCTTAGTCTCATTACTGCTAAGGGGTGGTAGGCACCATCATGACTCGAGAGTTCGGGTCGTGACACATTGTCACTTCCCGAGTCATCAATGAGTTTTAAAAGCTTGTTTAGGAAAAAGTTTTTAAAGAAAGGACAAGAATGGTTTCATATGTACTATTTGACAGTTGAGAAAGAGAGAGTATACCTGATTTTCTGAAAAGTATTTCAGTGAAGGAAAGTGAAAAGTAAATTAAAGTAATAGTTCCTTTTTTTAAAGGGTGATTGATCATAATGGATATTTAATATTTTGGGAGTAGTATCTAGCGCCAAATTAGGTAAGAGTATATTGTTTAATAAAGTCCCATAAAATTACGTAGTGAGAGTAGTATAGGATCGCACCAATTTATCGTGTGACTCCCCACTTCCTCTGAGAAGGCATATTAGATGGATCCATATTTACAATAGCATCCTATAGCCCAACAATGTATAAGATGGCCCTTACAATGTGGGCGAAATGTTGTATAATTCCTAGGCTTATAGTAATGGTTGTCCGTTAGAGAAACTCCATACAAAATAAAGTATATTATTTTCATATTTCTTTCATTGCATATCTTATTGTAAAGCATTAATGGTTTTCATTTTATATTCATGTATCGATTCAATTGAGTTGCTTTCAATCTTTCAGTTTAGTAATTTATTTATTCAGCCATATTACATACTCGTACATTCAATTTTCTGATATCATTCGACCTGCATCGTTTCATGATACAGACTCAGGTCCTTAAGATCATCAACCAGAGTTCCATTGAGATCACATCATCCACCCATCGGTTTTTGGTGAGACCTCCTTTCATTGGGAACACTGCATTTTTTATATTCTATTTAGTAGTGATTGAGGTTTCGTGGGTCTTGTCCCGGCACCTATCTTGAAAAATAAAAGCTTCATATAAAGGCAGAGTTAGATGTGTTTTTATGTTTTTCTTCGAATGATTTTATTGGAGCTTATTCATGTAATGTATTTCAAAACGGTGTATCAAGGTGGTTGAAATAACAAAGCCTCATACTCAAGGTGGTTGAAATAGCAAATATCATATTTTTATTGATGAGTTACTCGCAGATACAGTCTTCAGAAAGTAAAGAGATTGCACAGGGCTTGAGAGATGCCCGTTAGTGTGCATTAAGTGTATTGATTCAAAGGAATGCACCCTTATTTATATGAATCGTTCATTTGAGCCAAACCGACATGTACTCTCAGATTCTCTTCCTTAAAACCTTGTTTAAGGTGATACCCTTCAAGAGGTGAGTATGTTATAGAATGCTTGGGTAGTATTGCCGCCCGGATGATAGTGTGATTTGCGATAGTATGAGCCAAAAGCAGTAGAATTTCCAAAGTTAGAAGTATGTATTTTGAACTGTAGTAACTTATGAGATGGGGATAGTTATTGAGTAGAGTATGTAAGTTGTAGCCATGCACCTATTAAGTCATTAATGAGGAACTTTTCTCTTATGTGTGTGCTAAGGAGTAATAATCTTGTGTGGGTTTCATAATAGAAGGTAGAGTAATAGTTACTAGTTAGGATGAGTTAGAGTATACTTTAACCAGAAGGGAGTTTATGTCGATGTGCCATTGTGTTAGTGAAAACCAAGTATAGGTGTTGAATAGAAGAACAGAGTACTCATGAGGTGATAGATCTAAGATAGGCTTACGATTTTGAAGGGAGAACCCTATGGTATTCAAAAGGTTATAGAACTGATTAGGCAATGATGCATAGTGAATGGGTGAATAGTTTTTAAGCTGTGAAAGGGAATGTGAAGATAAATTGTAAATAGGTAGACTGAGAGATAAGGATTAACTGCTTGTCATGAGGTCTTAGTGGGCGAGTATTTCTTAACTTTATCTAGTGGTTGCAAGCTAGTATAGTATAATTTCTTAATCATGTATAGTAGTTTCCTCCCTAATTTGTGTGAGACTCTCATATTTGAAGCATTGAATTGTGTGAACCGCCTCATCTAAAGGTTTAAATACACTTTCTCCTGTGCAGACCAGTCACTTCAAGGCCAAATACATGAAAATGATCTTGATTGTGTTTATGAAATTTCTGGAAGCACACTATCAGAAAATTTTTAGTGCCTTAGTATAGTTCTCCTAATTATTTTTTGAAGGCACTCTTATGTTATTCTGCTTATCGAGTTTCGTCATTGGTTATAAACTTGGGATTCTAAAATTTACGTATCTTGAACTCTTTCTTATCTTATGATTTTACATGTCATCCTGTAGGGTTCATATAAAAATTATCTTTTGGAAAGATTTATTATATTTGAGGATGATCAAGTGTAGCAACATGAATCTTGGACTATATCCTGCGTTGGTTCATCTTGTCTTGTTATTACAGATAAAGTTAATGGTCGTCTGATTGCAGCAGAGCTTGTCCAGATTTCTTCTAGTTACTTTTTTTATTCCAAAATTACCATTTTTTTGTTTTCTGAGAAAATCTTTTGGTGCCAACTATAGATTTGAAGTTTAGATATTCTATCTCACCCAAATAAGTACTAGAAACTGAAGCATTTATGGAGGCCATCATTTATATCCTGCAAGTTTAGATAGAATAACCATTATCTTAGACACTAATTGAGTATTTTATTTTGGTTATACTTATTACCAGTTTAATGTAGATTAAAAGGTTCATCCGAGTAATTTAAATAATTCTTTTTCCTAGTTTTATATAATCATATTATTATCATGAAGTTATGAATGATGAGTAGTTAGGTGTCCTTGCAGGTTACGGATGGTACTTTTCCTATAAATTCAAGTACATGAAGTGAAAAATTGAAGGGTTGCAAGCACATCTAGTTTGCTACTAATGTTTCTCCTTCAGCATTTGTGCTTCATTTCCATCAAAAAACATGTAGCCTATAATTTATGGGAAACTTAAAGCTTGTTTTGGATGATTTGAAGCCATGTAGTAATATGGGTTGCAGACTCCACACTCCACAGTATGCATTTTAGAGGGGACTCTTTATTATGAATTTTATCCTATAAGGATCACAAAATAAAGTTACACTTAAAAGGCATATATTCTTTGGTGAATTTTAGATTTAAGGTGAGGACCAAATGTATCACCCTTTTTTACAATCAATTACATACACACCACCCTATCAAATTTTACGTGTCGAATTATAATGAGTTTTTTCTTGTTGTTATAAAATAAAAGCAAATAAGAAACAATATGAAAAACTTAAAGTAGTATAGATAAAGAGATGGGAGTTTTTTTTAAAATTTCTTCAAAGCTTATAAAAAATCTAATGTGTTATTCATATAATTATCTATAGAATTATATTAAGGGATATAAGGGATTGTCCTTACCATGACATTTTAAGATGCATTAGAATCATGTATGAAGTTAGATTAAGTGAAGGTTGTGGATGTGTGAGAAAGTGGTGGACATTCATATTAATTTTAATACTTTATAACATTTCCTTTAGAAAGTCATAATTTCCCTCGTTAAAATTTTTCTAGAAAAAATTATACTTATTTGTAATACTTATTGATTGTTGTCTCGTTAATAATTTTGCAAGAAAACTTCAGTGCGACAACCTCGGTTTTGAAAAACATTATACAATACATATTTACTCCCCATGATAAAAATATCATTTGGTATCTCGAAGGTTACATATTTAAATCATGTATATCAACTTTTCAAATGTTGAAGTCGACAATGCATTTACTAACAAATCTATTAAATTGTCACTTGAAC
>JAGDQO010002164.1:0-12860 GCA_018342035.1 Solanum appendiculatum | reverse complement strand
AACGAAAGTGGGACGTAACCCATACAAGTCTTAAAAGTAAAATGACATAAAAGGTAAGTGTGGCTAAGTCCTCGAACATATGAGGGCTCACCAAATCTTTAAGGCTTTCTAATACAAGCACTAGCCACGAGTGGATGCAGAGGAGTCGTCACGCCCTACATTAGTGAAACAATGTAGGCAAGAGTATGCGTTAGTACAAGAATGTACCAAGTATGGTAACTATGCATAAGGTTTTAAAATCATGATAAAGAGGCTATACATAAGATGCAATGACCAAGTTAAAATCATAGGATGACATGATAGAAGACATGAAGTAAAGAGCCATGATCAATGTAAGGAAATCATCTTAAAACATCATATACTTAGAAATCCTTTAGAAAGAAATCCTAATTCATTATTGTGGGAAGTGAGCCTTTTAACCGAGATAGACCATGTGAACTATATCATGGAATCCGGTGTCTACCCCACACCGAAAAGTGGTGTTTTTACTTGCCAAGGTAAGAACCATAGTTTCTAGCAGTTGTGGATCCACTAGCTAATGTCTATCTAAGACAAACCAATGGTGGCACATAGTTATGGGACAAAGAGATTGCTACTAGAAAACCAGCCTCTACTAGCGGGAGAGCTTCCATGTCAATATCCACTCGGTGCTAAGCATAGTTCCCACGGAATAGTCAAAAATTCATAACTTATCTTATCATCAATAGACATGGGTAATCGCCTCTTGTCTTATCATTCAGATAGCTCCTTAATCTTGATTCAAAGTTTAGTTGAGAAGACCTTTCAACCTTTATGAATCCTTTATGTGATAATATCCTTTCACATTCATAGTTTGGGTTATATGTGAGAAAACATTTCACAACAACACAATATCAATGCTTCACTCTCAAAACAACTTCAATCTTCATAAATTTCGTAATTGAACATGCATATTTTCATAAAATTCATCTTTTGATCATTCATAAACTTCATCATAGAATCATAGCTTGAAAACCATAAATCATGCATGGGCTCATATAATTTCATCTTAAAATCATTGAATTAATCTCAATTCACGCATAAACAACCTCAATTTCATCAATTAAATCATAATTTGAGAGAACCCATAAGATAGAAGAAAACCCTAATTTGAATTGAAGAATTCTAACTTTGTAAATTGGGGAATTTAGGAACCGTATGGAGTAAAGAAATCCATAGGTGAAAGCTATCATACCTTGAAGCCAAAAGCTTGAAATCAATGGTGAACTTGGGAGACTTGAATGAAAACCCTAGAACCTTCTTCTTCTTCTTCAATCTTCTAGAGAGAGAAATATTTGGAGAAATTTGGGGAAACTTGAAAAGTGATTAGAGAGGGTAGAAATTAAGCTTAGAAGCCTTATATAGGGCTTAGGATTAGGGCTTAACCGAACTAGATTAGGAATAGATCAATTAGGAAAACGACTAAAAAGCCCTTAAACATAACTGTCGGCTTTGACCTACGGTCCAACTACGGACCGTCTTTTCCAACCGTCGATGGGATTCAGAAGCTAAGAACTTTAGTCTTCGAATGGAGATTGCCATGTACGGTCCGTTGGTCCACTTAAGGACCGTACATACCAGCCGTAGGTCCCAACATAGATCCTCAAAATTTTACTAACTCTGGGGATGACCTACAAGACCTTACCTACGACTCGTTCATGGAATGACGGACCGTCCTGGCAATCAGTCAGTGGGATCCTGAAACTTTGACATTTTCAAACGTTCACCTTGCCTACTACGGTTCCCACCTACAGCCCCTAAGTCGACCTACAGTCTGTAGATGACTTCCGTTGGTACTGGCACCAGATTTGAAAAACCAAAAATTTCCTTCTTTTTGAATTTGAGGTGTTACAAAAGGAGAGTCGTTTGAGATTTGAGACAGGGTAGCTTGTCGGTTACATAGTACGAGGCTCATTTCTGCCAATTATCTAGGCATGCTATGACTATTGTTCCAGATGAGGTAGAGAGAGTTCGCCGATTTGTGAGGGGTTTGAATTTCTCCATCAGATCTTATGTATTTGAGCAGCCAAAGAGGGGGACTTCCTTCTAGTCCATCGCATGTACCACCAAGCAGGAAAAGTTGATGGTGAGGGAGGAATTTAGGGACCCCAAGAGCGCTCGATCTTATGGTCAGCTTTTTGGCGCCTCATCTAGAGGCAGAGGTTCACACAGAGGTGGTAGCTCTTTCCAGATTTATGGGCCTGTTCATGCATCCATGCTGGAAGCTGCGAGTGGGAAGACATCCCGAGGGTCATACAGTTCTAGTCGAGGTGGCCATAGTAGTTCATCTAGTATGTCGCAACAGCCATCCACACCAAGGTCTTTTTTTTTATGTGGGGACTCAGGTCACGTGATATGAAAGTGCCCCTTGTAGACTCACTCAGGATCCCAGCGTACTTATTCAGCTGCTCTAGCTAGAGGGTCAGCACCTCAGGCCAGGGGTCGAGGTAGAGGTCAGTAAGGTAGAGGTGGTAGAGAGGGATAGTTTTATGCATTCCTAGGGAGGCCATAGGTTCAGGTTTATGATGTTGTGAATACATGTATCTTCCCAGTTTTCCATCAACCTACGTTTATATTATTTGATTCAAGGTCTACTTACTCGTATGCGTCTACCTATTTTGCTGCTGGATTTGACATGATGTGTGATAGCATACCTGTGCCTATTCATGTTTCTGCACCAGTGAGTGAGTCCTTAGTAGTGGATCGAGTGTATCGATCTTGTATTATTTCTCTAGATGGGTAGGACAATTGGGTAGACTTAAAAATTCTGGGGATGATAGACTTTGATATTATCTTGGGTATGAATCGACTCTCTCCGCATAATGCTATTCTATATTTTTATGCTAAGACTATGACCTTAGCAATTTCGGGTGTCTTGAGAGTTTAGTGGATGGGTGCTAGTGGTTCTTACCCTAGAAAGATTATCTCCTTTATCCGTACTCAGAGATTTATTGATAGAGGGTTGTGTTTGTCTTATTTGTCCTTTATCCAGGATACTAGCATTGAGCTGCCTCCTATGGATTCTGTTCTCGTGGTTCGAGAGTGTGGACTTTGTTATGTATTATGATGCTTATGGAGTCAGGTTAGGTAGTGTTCTGATGCAGAAGGGGAAGGAGATTGCCTATGCTTCCAGGCAGTTGAAGACCAATGAGAAGAACTACCTTACTCATGATTTGGAGTTATAGTCGTAGTCTTTGTGCTTAAGTTATTGCGGCATTATTTTTATCAGGTACATTATGAGATCTTCACTGATCATCAGAGTCTTCAATACATTTTAGGGATCTGAACTTGAGGTAGCATAGATGGATTGATTTACTGAAGGACTATGATATCACCATCTTGTATCATCCGAGAAAGGCAAATATGGTGGCCGATGCTATGAGTAGGAAGACTTCTAGTATGGGAAGTCTTGTCGATATCAGTGTTAAGGAGAGACCAATGGCTAGATATGTTCATAGGTTAGCGAACAGTCTTGTCTGGTTGTAGATTTCTTAGGAGAGTGATGGTTTGATTGCTTTCATAGAGACTCGATCTTCCTTAGTTGAGCATATCCATGAGCGCTAGTTTGATGATGAGAAGTTGTATCTCATTCGAGGCAAAGTGTTAAGAAGGGATGCCAAGGAGGCTGTCCTTGATTCAAATAGTGTCTTGAGGATCAGAGATAGGATTTGTGTGCCCAAGGGTGGTGAGTTGGTTAGACTGATTCTTGAAAAGGCTCACTGTTCTTGATATTCCATCCGTTCGAGATCGGTGAACATGTATCATAATCTGAGTCAGTATTACTGGTGGTGTGGTATGAAGAGGGATATTTCAGAATTTGTGTTTAGGTGCTTGACTTGCCAACAAGTCAAGTGTGAGCACCAGCAGTCCGAAGGTGTATATCAAAGGATGCCTATTCCTACTTGGAAGTGGGAGCAGATCACCATGGATTTGGGTGGCTATCGATAGGATGACCAAGTCCTCCCATTTCATTCCAGTTTGGGTGAAGTATACGGCGCAGGAGTTAGACTAGCTTTATATCAGTTCGATAGTCCAAATTCATGAGGTGCCTATTTCCATTGTCTCTGACCAAGGAGCATTGTTCACTTCTCTCTTTTGGAGAGCTTTACAGCATGGTTTGGGTACTTAGTTAGATATGAGTACAACTTTTCACCCTCAGATGGATGGTCAGTCTAAGCGGATGATGTAGGTGTTAGAGTATATGCTCCGAGCATGTGTGATTGATTTTGGTGCTTGATGGGATCAACACTTTCCCTTAGCAGAGTTTGCCTATAAAACCACTGATCACTCCAGTATTCAGATGGCCCCATTTGAGGCATTGTATGGTCGATGGTGTAGATCTTCAATTGGTTGGTTTGATTCTGTAGAGATAGACTCTTTAGACACCGACTTGTTCAGAGATGCTATGGAGCAAGTTCGTATGATTCATGGTAGACTGTTGACAGCCCAGAGTCGACAGAAGAGTTATGCAGACAAGAGAGTTTGAGCCTTACACTACTAAAAAGCAATGTTTAGCGACTGATATTTGCGAAGAATTTTATTCCGTTACTGAATAACAACGGATTCGCAACGGAATAGTCATTTTTTTGCAAGAATTATAAATAATTTTTTGAGTTATGATATAACGACGGATTGACGATGAAATATTGGTTTGGTCGCTAAAAATGAGCGCGAAATTTTGGCGCCCTAATTTTCGTTACCAATTTAGCAACAAAGTAAGGAGGACAAATTTAATTAATATTCCGCGACGGAATTTGTGATGGAAAAACGTCACTAAACTTAAAGATATATTTTTATAAAATTTAAATTATATAGTGACGGAAAAATCCGTCGTTATAATTTAATCTAAATAAATATATTTATTTGGTAGCAATGGATGTTATAATCTGTCACTAAGGCTGTTGCAAAATTATGTTTTGTCATATATACTAAATTATTTCAGCTGAAACCTTACACTCTCCATTTTCAGCTGAAAACTCTCCATTTTCACTCCGATGGAACTCTCCTTCTCCGACGAAACTGTCCATCTTAGATGAAACTCTCATGTCAAAGTGAGCTCTCTAACTCTTATCTTCTTCCATCTCCATTTAAAAAGTGAGCTCTCAAACTATCATCTCTCTATCTCTGATAAGTTTGTGAAAATAAAAGTTTTTAACTCTCAAATCTTTTCATTTCATTTAGTTTGAAGTAAGATTGGGATTTTTTGAAAATGTGGTTTAATTAGTATCAATATTATGAAAATAGGGTTTTGTAACTTTCAACTCTTTCCATTTCGTTTAGCTCGAAGTAAGTTTGGGGTGTTCTAAAAATAGGGATTTTAGTAGTTTGGGTATTATGAAAATAGAGGCTTTTTCGAAGTAAGATTTTCTGAAAAATAGGGATTTGGGTTCAAGTATTTTATAGTGTGCACACGGATTTGCTTAATTTTATTTGCTTTTATGAAAGTAAATTGCACACTGATTTGCTTAATTTTGTGTTATATTGCAGCTTACTTTCATTGTTTGTGATTACTAACTACCGACTTACTCACTCCGCTAAAAGGTATCTCTCTCTTTCTCCCCCTCCCACACCTAAATAGTAGGTTTTTTTCAGAAAAATGTGTTGCTTTTATTTTTCTATTAATACTTTTGTTTAGTTCATTTTTCTGATAAATAATGTTAGTGTAATATTGAATCTATTTCTTAGAAGCTACTTCTGGGTTGATTTTGGTTTTCCGATTTAAGGACCTTTGGACTTGTATGATATATGACTTCTTTTTTATTTTGTATTTGGTATTCTGATGTTGTTCTTTTTTATTTATTCACTTGAAATGTACTCGAGATGAGAATCTATGAAAACAACCTCTCTATCTTGGCCAAAAGAATTATATTAGACATTAGGCATAGGTCCAAACATTAGCAAATAAAACAGATGAAGACACTAATATATTGTATGTGGACAAACCTACTTGGTATAGCCTTCTGCGGTTGCATTTGGGCGTATAAGATACAATCATATGACATGAAAACAAAGCAATTTTAAATAAGCATGGCTGTGATTTTGCAAGAATTAGACATATTTATATAATAAACCAATTGAACAAGCAGAGAGGATCATGTGGAATAGCACTTTGAATATGGTAATTTAGGTGTTAGAGAAGGATCCTACAACATGGCTTCTCAGGTAATATTAAACTTATTAGGAGCTCATGGAACCTAAAGAAGTAAGCGTAAGTAACAAACAGTTTCAAAAATAATATTCAGAACTTAACAGAGAGGGATTCAATACATGCTTTCATGGATGTAAGTTCCTATCATGAACGTGATTTATAAGTACATTATATGAGATCTGAACTAGAGTTTCTCTAACACACAAAGGAGATAAAAGAAACTTCATTCTCTCCAAAAGAAACCATTTTACGTGAACATAGCTTCCAAAGGATATCTCATAATAAGATCAATCACATGCTCTTCATAAAAGTATAAATAGTTAGTTTGGTTGTGGGGCTCGGTTTTTACACTACAAAGTCTAGGCTAAAGCTGTTACAATGATTTGGTATGTTATTATCATTTATGGATATGTGGGCTAGACTATCAGTAATTAACTCTCCAAGATCAAGGCTAGTCGCTGAAGACTTTAATACATTTATGAGAACTCATGATGAGTGTTTATGCAACTCAAGACAACAATTCATTCATATTAAGTGTTTAGCTGTTATTTGTTCTATTGTTGTTGTTTCATGTTCTTATTAATAACCATGACAATCTGATGTTAAAATATCGCAGGCACCTACTGCTATAACATTATCCTTAGGATCTGGTTGTCATTCACTCGAAGTAAGCCTTGCTCTTTATTTTTACCCTTGATTTAGTTCAAGATTTAACTCCCAAGGTATTTATTTTACTGATTGTAATTAGAAAAAAGATGGGCTAAGATTTCTTCTTCTATGCATGTTACTTCTATTGTACTATGATCAGACGTTTAAATGAATTTGGGCTAGAGTGAATTTGTTCTTCTTCTATGCATGTTACTTCAGTAAGTTGGCAGAAAATAGAATTCTTCAGTAGCTTGATTGGAATTAGAATGCTTCATTATTCTGTAAGTTGACTGGAATTAGAATTCTTCAGTAAGGAAGACGTTCTTTCTATCTAAGTTAGTTTTGAAAAGCTATTAAGCTTTTTTTTCCAGCTTTCCTGAGCAATTTCATAAACTGATTTTGTTATGTCAATCTTGTAGAATTCTTCAGTAGCTTGATTGGAATTAGAATGCTTCATTATTCTGTAAGTTGACTGGAATTAGAATTCTTCAGTAAGGAAAACTTTCTTTCTATCCAAGTTAGTTTTGGAAAGCTATTAAGCTTTTTTTTCAGCTTTCCTAGTGAGCAATTTCAGAAACTGATTTTGTTATGCCAATTTGTATATTTTGACCAAATTTCAAATATAAATGAGAGTACCTTTTGGTCAATCAGCTTGTGCTTGTTACTAATTGTTTTGTTTATTTAAACATTAATAGGAACATGAATACTCTAGAGCATTGTTGGATGTATGAGAGGTTGGATGGCCGAGGGGCTATAAACTCTAGTTTCATAACTGGCGTGGATAAATTTATCCAATTTGCATGTTCTCAATAGAATCGCATGAGTGGTGACAAAGTTAGATGTCCATGTAAAAAGTGTCACAACTTTAGATACATGGATGTTGAAATTGTTACACATCACCTTTATAAGTCTAGATTTGTTGATAACTATTTTGTTCGGAAGCATCAAGGAGAAAAAGAAGTAGTCAATGAGATTTCTCCGGGTCAAGATTTTCTTGGTAGTGCTCAACCTGAATTAGGATATTATAACTCATATCAACAAATGGTTTTAGATGCTTGTGGTCCCAACTTTCTTCAGGGTTCAAGTTGGCAATCTTTTAGCAATATTAAACCTGAGTCATCTCATCCTTGTGAACCTTCAATGGAGGAAGATCCTAATCCCGAGTCTCAAAAATTATATGATTTGCTACAAGTAGCTGATGAAAAATTATATCCCGGTGCTTCTCTCTCTCAACTTGTGGTTGTTTCTCGGATGTTAAATATTAAAATGGAGACAATATGTCACAGAGAGGTTATAACCAAATGATGCAATTGTTGAAATAGTCTTTACCTGAAGATAACATAGTTCTTGATAGTTATTATCAGACAAAGAAGCTAGTGCGTAACTTGGGTTTGCCAATTGAAAAGATTGATTGTTGTGAATCAAGGTGTATGTTATATTGGGGTGATGATGGACATCTTACATCTTGTACATTTTTTGGCCATGAGAGATACAAAAGTCGTGCTGGCTCTCGTAAGAGGAAATTGGTCCCATATAAGAGAATGTATTATTTTCCTTTGATTCCTTGATTGCAAAGATTATATGCATCCCATGCTACAGCTGCCGACATGAGATGGCATCATGAGCATACACAAGAGGATGGTGTAATGCGTCATCCATCAGATTCTGACGCTTGGAAGCACTTCAATGAAACTCATCATTTTTTTCTATTGAACCAAGAAACGTAAGATTGGGTTATGTACTGATGGTTTCCAACCATTTAGTCAATCTGAGAGTAAGTACTCTTCATGGCCAGTAATTGTCACTCTTACAATATACCTCCAGGGATGTGTATGAAGGAGGCTTATATGTTCTTAACAATCATTGTTCCAGGGCCAAATAATCCCAAACATAAAATTGATGTTTATTTGCAGCCTTTAATAAAGGAATTGACCTTGTTGTGGGAGATAGGTGCGGAAGCATTTGACATCTCAAAGAAGCAAAACTTTCAACTAAGGGCAGCTTTGATGTGGACAATCAGTGACTTTCCAGAATATTCTCTGTTATCAGGATGGAGTACTGCGGGTAAGTTAGCATGTCCGTATTGTATGGAGGAAACACAATCCTTTAGATTGAAATATGGTAGGAAAACATCCTAGTTTGATTGTCATAGGATGTTTCTCAAACAAAATCACCCATTTAGGAGAGATCGTAAGAACTTTCTTAAAGGCAAGACTGTCCAAAGATCACCACCACCCTATAGAACAGGAAAGGAGATATTGAACCAAATTTGTGACCTGGGCATAAGAAAAGTAACAGAGTTAGATGCAGAAGAGGTTAATCAAAGACTATGTAAGTCTTGTGGATGGAAAAAGAGAAGAATCTTTTGGGATTTGCCTTACTGGAGTTCTAGCATGATTCGGCATAATCTTGATGTCATGCATATTGAAAAAAATGTCTTTGATAATGTGTTTAACACAGTTCTTAATTTTGATGACAAAACCAAAGACAATCCACAATCACATCAAGATATGGTAGACTATTGTGATCGACCTCAATTGGCAAAAGACAGTAGTGGAAAATATCCCAAAGTTGTATATACAATAGACAAGGAAGCAAGAGCTATCTTATTGAATTGGGTGAAAGGCTTAATGTTTCCAGATGGGTATGTTTTGAATTTGGGTAGATGTCCAGACACAAATGCGAAAAGGATATTTGGCATGAAAAGTCATGATTGCCACGTGTTCATGCAACGACTAATGCCTATTGCTTTTCGAGAACTACTTCCTAGAAATGTGTGGTGGGCACTTACAGATTTGAGCTTATTTTTTAAAGATCTTACTTCAACCACTCTACGAGTGGATGACATGGAGAGGTTAGAGGGAGATATCCCATAAATCTTGTGCAAGTTAGAACGTATATTTCCTCCTGGCTTTTTTGACTCAATGGAACATCTTCCTGTGCACCTTCCATATGAAGCAAGAATAGCTGGACCTGTGCAATATATATGGATGTATCCTTTTGAAAGGTAAATGTACATCCTTTATGTCAAACTTGTGACTAGTATTCCATACATTCCTTTTTTAATGTAGTGGTCCATTTTATCTATTTAGGTATCTAGGAACTCTTAAAAGGATGATTGGAAATGAAGCTAGTGTTAAGGAATCCATTTGTGAAGCGTACTTGATGACAGAGTCAACACTACTGTTTTCTCATTATTTTGAACCTCATGTCATGACACGTGATCATAATGTAGACCGTAATGATGATGGTGGTGTTGTGAAGCATCTTGAAGGAAATTTATCAATATTCTCCCATCCAGGTCGACTATGGGGAGAAGCAAAAAAAAGAGATTTATCCCTTGAAGAAATCAAGGCTGCCAAAACTTATATCTTACTAAATTGTGAGGAGGTTTAGCCGTTTGTGAGGTAACAAAAGTTACTGATATTTTCTTAATAATATAAACATATCTTTATTCACAACTTTTAGATTTAACTTATTTTGTTGTAATGAAGTATGTTCATGCAACGTTTGCAAGAAGAATTTCCTAATATATCTGAGGATCAACTAGATGAAAGTCTTGAAGCAAATTTCTCTACATGGTTCAAAGAATATGTAAGGTTTCACAATTATTATCTTTTATACGGTAATGTACTAAATTTGACTTCTGAAACTTTACTAAGTCTTACAATTTTTTAAAATAGGTACGATGTAATCCCATTGAGAATGAATTCTTGCGTAGTCTTTCTCATGGACCATTAATAGGCGCTACATGTCATTCTATTTATTTTGTTAATGGATACAAATTTCACACAGAATGTCATGGTAGCGCAAGATCAACAATGAATAGTGGAGTTTGTATCTCAGATTCAAATTTTGGTGATTATTTTGGACGGATAAAAGAGATTATACAAGTGGAATACCGTGAAGCACCTTTGAAGCAGACTGTATTATTCAAATGTGAATGGTTTGACCCAACTATGGATGTTGGTGTCAAAAAGCATAATGAGTACAAATTGGTTAATATTAATCATCGTCGTCGATATAAAAAATATGAACCTTTTATACTTGCAATGCAAGCAACTCAAGTGTGTTATGTGCCTTATCCGAGCAAGAAAAAAGACAAGGATGATTGGGTAGCTGTATTGAAGGTCAAACCGCGAAATGATATTGAATTACCTGATGAGGAAGTGGCGACAACTTCAGAACTGAATGTTCCATTCCAAGTTGAAGAAGTTGAAGTCCATGAGATATATATGGCTGTTTTCATTGATGAAAATATACTCTTAAATGATCCAAATGGGGATGTAATGGAAATGGATGAACCCATTGATGATGGTTTATTGCAAGAGCATCATGAAATTCAAATAGAATCCAAAGAACATGAATATGAAACTGAGGAAACTGAGGAGGATGAGGAAGAAGAGGAAGAGTTTGAAGAAGACATAGATAGTGGCTAGTGCTTGATAATCTGCTATTGTATCTTCACCTTATTTTGTTTTAATTAAGTTTTCTCCAAATATTATCATTTCTTTAGTTTCTGCTTTTCAATTTAGGATGATTAAAACAAGTAACTCCTGAATTTTAACCATGGGTGTTCTATTCATTATTTTAACCTTTAAATATATCTACTTGTAGTGTTAATTAATGTTATCCATACCAGTTAACTATGCATTATCTACTTCAATGTAACCATCAGGTTTAGGTGTCTTATCCGAAGCACATGATCTGATGGTATTCAATATTTCAGTCTCTTAAAAGGCCTCTGCTGTTTACTAATATCCTTTTATGTGATTGTGTTCCAATTTTCAAAATATGATATAGATTTATAAAGCTCATTCTTTGTGTAAAGATTCTAATAGAAGTTCATGATTCATTTACTAATTTGTTCCTTCTCTTATATGATCTCTTCTGATAAAAGTTCAGGAGGTTCAATCAAAATTACTAGGGTACTAGTGATGGTCTTACTACACTGTTGAAAAATACTTCAGTGAGGTAGCTTAATTTTATTTACAGTAGTGATAAATGTTTCAATCTACGTTCTGTTGTTGCAATAGTCTTATAATTATTATGGGTTATGCTTAATTTCATTTTGTACCATTGATGGTCTAACTACAATGTTATATTTATTTATAGCTATGGCTCGAGGCAGAGGTCGTGGCAAGTCCTCAGGTAGGAGTAATCCTGCTATTCATGTAAGCATGCCAACTATTTTGATGCCCACTATAGCTTCTCCTAACCAAGGTGGTACCCCAATTATTGAAGCATCAGCTCAAAGTAACAGCCCAACCATATCCGAGACACCTCTAGTTACACCAAATCAGAGCAATCCAATAGCTCAGGATCTGTCTACTCAGAGCATCCCAACATGTCATAGAAATCCAACTGTTGAAGGTGATATATCAACTCAAAGCAACCCAACAGGTCATAGAAACACAATTGCTGAAGGTGATTCTAGTAGTATCCACACGCGGACCCTTATTTTTCTAACTTCTGCAGGGTTAGTCCACTCTTTGCTTTTGTCCTCATAACCTTTTTATACTTAAGTTTCTTTATTCCCACTCCTGATTTAAGTAATCAATAAATTATAGCTATTTGAAAAAACATCATATCAAGTATAAATTATTTTCTTGGGACCTACATATGTTCCGTTTTTATTAGAAGAAGCATTTCTAAAGTTATGTGCACAATTAGCCAGTTTCCTATGCGTAAGATTTTCAGGAACTAATCCAAGTTAAGAAAATCCTGCAACTTGTTGTGTAGTTAACAGTTGTAGTCTTTGAATCCACATTCTCTTGTGGACAAACTCCAATTTGAGGTTCCCTATTAAGCAATGGCAATTATAAGCAGGAAAAATGATCATAATGAAAAATCTGAATGTTGAGAGTAAGATTAAGAGTTCTATAGTCTGTAATATACCTTTCTGATATTATATTCATGTGTGATACTACATAACAACATTTTACAAAAGTAGGGTGGGGATGTATAAATTTTTGTCATGTTAGCATGTCGGGTAGAGTTAGATTGTTTCAATTCAACTAATATAGTGAGCAATTTATGGATCTGG